>CM034542.1:6964572-6999363 GCA_020002185.1 Paraescarpia echinospica
AATTACAATTGAACCCAACCCTGGATATGTATAACATATGGCAGTTGTTATTATCAAATTACGTTATCAAAACATGTGATGTTACATTTCTGATAACCATATGCATACTACTGTAAATTAACTAATTTTGTTTTCAGGTCAAACAACTTGAATTGATCTACTGGAATGGAGAGAGATGTTTGACGTTGAAGCTGCATTATCATCATCCCACTGACATACTTCGCCACCAAGGCATAATGTTATGACACAGGGACAGTAAACTGTGAATATATCTGCACTGGGCTTACTGTTTAATGTTCACCTGTCTGTCAAATCCTGTGAACTACTTATAACTTAAGTTACTTCATGTTGAAGTGCTGGACAATACTTTATGAAACAGGGACATTTTAATGTTTTTGTACTGAACCTGCAATACACTGTGTACCAGTTATGGCACAGCGAACTATGACTATTGTACAGAATGTAATAATATATCAGCATGTTATTGTTATGCAATCACATTGTTTTTCTCACAAAAATGTGCCTAGTACCTCATGTACATGTTGTGTTCGGTGATGGATATAAACTGTTTTGGATTCGTATATCACCAAACCAATAAACTCTTCAAAAACACCAGTGGGCATTTGTAACTAATTGTTGACAGCCCACGTACCTGCTACCCGAAGCTCTCCCACATAAAATGTCACAGTATTTATAAAATAACAACCTGGATATTTGGACATCGATGAACAAGATTCGCAATGAGCTAAACCAGTTGAACTTGAAGTAGATTTAAACAAATAACTAAAACTCAGTATATTGTAAAATTACATCTTATTATGCTGTAGCATTTACATAGATAATTATATATTGATAAAGAATGATATTGAGATTTTGTGAAATATGGAATATTGTCCATAGGGCACTATCTGGTGGGACTTACATCATGTTACCATTAAATATATAGTTGTTTAATTTAAAACATTAGGGTAGACCCAATATTAAAAAATACCCCCAAAACAGCAATTGTTCATATAGCACAATGATGTCTATTACAGGTATGTAATCTGTAGATCTACTTTTGAAACAAGCCAGATGTAGTACACAATTCATAACAGAACATGAAGGTGCTGCACGACAGTCACTGTTATATATGAAATAAAGTTGTTGTTGTTTTTGTTGTCTCATTGTCTCAATATTATGGTCATAGAACTAAAACATTTAACTCACCCATGTTAGTTATGGTAGAAGCAGTCGCATCTCGTTCTAGAGCACGACTCGTGTCAAAGTCTGCAATCTTGATGTGTCTCTCTCCATTCGCAGACGCCACCACAAGGATGTTTTCTGGCTACAACATCAAAGCCATAAAACAATAATTTATACCAAATTACCTCCAAAAAGTTACCCAGCTAAAATAGTTATATAATAAATGACCTAGATTGTTAGAGAAAACAATAATTAAACAACATTAACCTTTTGAGATCGGCTCCCCGCTATAGTGTAAGCTCGCTAAACGGGTTCTTTATAATAAATAAGTTACATAATAATATAAAGCGTTTGTTTTCTAAACGTTTATTTATTTGAAATCCCACCAGAACCGCTGACCAATGTATCCAGTCCACAGCTCGACGTCAACTGAACTACTCGTTCCGTTTTAAATTTGATTTACACACGCTCACGTTCTCACGCGAACGCGCACGCTTTATCGTCACGGTACGCTTCCGCGCTATAACGTTTTAAATAAGTGTCAGTTGCAGCGCCTACACTCACCCCTCGTTTTGTTGCCATTTGGTTAACAGTGTGTAACAAAATGAAAACACGCAAATATAATATAACAGTTCAATTACGACACGCCGATCGTAGTTCATGGTGCAGGTTTTTGTGCTGACCGGCCGTGCTACGTGTAGGTCGACATGACCGAGTTTCTTGTATTTCCTCATTTGACTCGCCTGCGTATTCGTTGTGTGTCGTGAGCTGTTTAGCACCAACATCCGAACTGACCCAATCAGTTTGAATATCATCCTGTAGGAGTAGGAGGTCCACTGGCTGACGCCCTTGCCGGCCAAACATCAGGTAATAGGGTGCATAACCGGTGCTCGAGTGAGGTGTCAAGTTGTATGCCTGTACAACTTCACAGATGTGATCTACCAACCGACGCTTCTTTTCTGAACTCAACGTTCTCAACAGATCGTGTAACGTCCGGTTAAAACGCTCGCATTGTCCATTCCCAGCCGGGTGATATGGCGTAGTATGGGAGCGTTTGATGTCATAAGTTTTCACCAACTCCCGTATAATGGCTGACTCAAAGTTACGCCCATTGTCACTGTGCAATCGCTGCGGCACACCGTACCATTGGAACCATTCACTGACGAGCACTTTCGCCACTGTGTCTGCCTTCTGGTTGCGAGTAGGGACTGCAATGGTAAATTTGCTAAAAACATCTGTGATGACCAATACATTTTCCCGGCCGTCAGAAGATGGCTCCAACACGGTGAAGTCCATTGCCACCACCTCTAATAGCTGCGTTGCCATGAGACGTCTGAGAGGAGTGTGCAACTTATGCGGCTGTATCTTCGCAAGTGCACAACGGTCACACTTCTGTGTCCAAGTCAGGACATCGTTGTGCATATTTGCCCAGAAACACCGGCCTCGAATCAGATGTTCCGTCCGTTCTGTTCCTTGATGACCAACGCGATCATGCAATTCCCTCAATACTTGGTCGCGGAGACAAATGGGCAGAAGTAACTGTTGCAATTCTCCGAGCCTTGTATCAACAATGCGTCGATACAAAACGCCATTCTTCTCGACAATGCGTCCCCATTGCCGCATCAACTGAATGGCACTCATTGATTCAGTCTCTCTCTCTTGTCTCGTGGGTTTTCTTCCCAATTGGCGGAAATATCTCAACCGCCCGATAGCAGGATCGTTTGCTTGCATGTTAGCCATGTCATCGTTCGAAATGCCTGGCAGTGTTGTAACAGCAATGTCTGCCAGTTCTTCTGTGTTAGCGATGTGTTCCATCGCTGTGACTCATACCTCTACAGATACCACTGAAGTTGCAGTCGCATTGGCTAATATAGCTTCAGCGTTCGATGCCATTGAATTAACCACATCGGGTAATCTTGATAACCCATCTGCGTTCGCATTGCAATGTCCAGGTCGGTACTTAATGTCGAAGTGAAATGATGCAAGTGCGGCTGCCCACCGCCGATAACTTGGCTTTCTTGTGAAAATATGTCAACGGGTTATTGTCCGTGTAAACCGTGAATCTGCCACCCAGAAGATAATCACGGAATTTATCGGTAATGGCCCATTTTAAAGCGAGTGTTTCCAGCTTCATCGATGAATAATTTGCGTCATTTCGTTCCGCTCCCCTTAGTCCGCGACCGACATATGCGATCACTCGATGACGGCCATCTTGTTTTGGGTCAGGACCGCGCCAAAACCTCTATCACTCGCATCAGTCTCAACTGTGAAGGGCAGTCGGTAGTCTGCAAACCCGAGGACTGGTGCGGACGTAAGTGCTAGCTTCAAGGCGTCGAACGCGTGCTGACAATCCTCCGTCCAAACATCTATGATGCTGCGCACTAAACTCATCCGTCGTTTCCCTTTGCCGTCTTTGCATGCTGCCGTCACTACTCGGTGTAGCAGTGTCGCTAATTGTATAAAACGTGGTACAAAACGACGATAGTACGATGCAAACCCTATGAAAGATCGAAGTTGTCGTAGTGTCTGACGTATAGGCCACTCTCGTACCGCGACGATTTTCTCAGGATCGGTTGCCACACCTTCCTCACTTACCACATGACCGAGGTACTTGATACTTTTCTTGAAGAAACTGCATTTAATAATCTTTAGTTTAAGGCCATACATCCCCAAACGACTTAGCACAGTGTCAAGTCTAGCCAAATGTTCATCTAGTGTAGCCGAGTATACGACAATGTCATCCAGATAGACAAGCAATATGTTGAACATATCAGCCTGAAACACCGTCTGCATTAGTCTCTGAAAAGTCGCTGGTGTGTTACATAGTCCGAAAGGCATGCGCGTATATTCATACAACCCGACTGGGGTCGTGAACGCCGTCTTTCGCTGATCCTCCGGATCCATCTGTACCTGGTTATACGCCGACTGTAAATCTAATGTTGAAAACCACTTCGATCCAGTCATCGCGTCCATAGATTCTACGATGCGAGGGAGTGCATACGCATCCTTTACCATCTTTGCGTTCAATGCATGATAGTCCACGCACATACGTAGTGCACCGGATTTCTTCCGCACTAAAACGATGGGACTGGCATGATCGCTATGACTCGGCACTATGACACCCGTTCGCAGTAGATTCTCCAGATGCTCTTTAACTTCGTCCAGCTGGGTGGGAGGAACTCGACGGTAAGATTGTGTCACCGGTTGAGTGTCAGTCGTCCAAATGCGGTGTTTAACCGCATCCGTGCAACCGAGATCATCTTCTGATGATGCAAATACATCAACATGCTTCTGAAACATCGCTCTCGCTTTGTCTCTGGCCGCGGAGCTATCCTCTAGACCGGATAAGTCCAAACTGGCAAGTATGTCAACAAAAGGTTCTTCACGAGTCGTCCGTGAATGTTCAACCCCTCCGTCCACCATGTTGATTTTGATTTCATTCAAGCTCACCTCCACTTTCGCGTAAATGCATACAGTGGCCGAACACAAAAGACCAATTCTTGTGCCTGGGTTCAAATTCACGCCGGTTGAAGAATTGTTGACTACCTTGACAACGAAAGAATCGGATTCGACTAATGTATTCAACGTGAAAAGCTTTCCTGCAAATGCAGTAGATAGAGGTTCCACTATGGCAGTTCCCGACCCACCATGTCCTATTGCAGGAATGTCCATCGTCGAGTGCGCGGGAACGAAGATTGGACGACAGCCAGCCACTCTCGCTACACGTGTCCTGGCTCGGAGTGAATCATCGACAACAGCCATGGTACGAAATGCCTCACTCATAGCAGGCACATGTGATAGTACATTGGTTCGGAGCAGACCACACACATCAGCATTCTTGTGTTCACTATCCTTTACAACTAGCACACCTCGCTTCGGCACCACAACACCACATACTTCAATATCTAATTCCAAGTAACCAACATATGTCACAGACAACCCATTTGCCGCTCGGACGGTCAACCAATTATTTGGGTTGTGAAGATCATTGCCGGTGGCCAGGTGTTTTCGGTAAAACGCCTCTGTGATCGTGGTGACCTGGCTTCCCGTGTCTACCAGTAAACGAATGGTCACGCCACCAACCGTGGCTTCGACGATCGGCGCGTTTCCCACCAATTGTTTCCATGCTGAAGAGTCTGTTTTTCCTACCTTCTCCTCTGCTCGACTCTCAGCGGAGGAGACAGTTAATTTAAATGGTTCCTGACTTAGTTCTGTGCCGCTGCATAGGCCCGACACTGGTGCTGCGCATGACCCCTGCACCCACAGAAATTCCACATCCGGCTAGAGTCTCGGTCTGAAAACCCAGGAGATCGCCTCCGACATTCGCGGGCATAATGGCCTGGCTGGCCACACTGGTAACAATTACCTTTAACGTTGCGATGTCTACGATCGTCAGTTGTAGTTGGAGCTCCCAGCGTTCGTATCAGCTGTTGTTGCTGTTCAATTATGACTTTCAGCATTGCCATGACCCCGTCTTCCTCAGCGGCCTCCTGCGATGCTGCGCTTACCTGACGTTTTCCTGCATCCGTTTCAGCAGTCCACCGAACAGCCATGTCCCTGATCTCGATAAATGATGCGCTCGGTTGTGTCTCCGTCTTTTTTTTCAGTTCCCATTGTAGCATCGACTCCCGTACATTCTCCACCAGCTGGTCTCTCAGCATGGTGTCCCGGTTAGGCACATATCATGGACTGACACTGTCCAGCCGATCAACACATGATGCCAATTCATGAGAGTATTCTATGATACTTTCACCGTCCCACTGTTTTCGTTCATAAAATGAACGCAGTAATTGAGTGACACTGGCGCGCGCACCAAACGTATCCCGTAGGATCTTGAAAATGGTCTGTGCGTCACATCGTTCATCTACCATACGGCACGCCATTTCTTTTTTCGCCGGACCCTCTAGATGACACCACAAGTAATCGGCTGCATCTCATCCGATCAGATTCTGTGTGCGTAAAGCAGCTTCCGCATCCTTGCACCAATGAGTCGCGTCTTCATCACCCTTCCCGTCGAAACTACGTAGCTTACGCTCTCTCTGCACAACAACCGTCACTGGAGGTGTTACCGTGGTGTGCGCATTCAGCTCACTTAATTGTCGACACAATTCTTCCAGTTCTTCTGCCATGCGGCTACAATGGTCAGACTGATCCTTATCCATAACTTCGCATAAATTCAGAATAATATAAACATTTAATTTGGAATTTCAGTAACTCACCCCACTTCTGGTACCAAAATGTAAGCTCGCTAAACAGGTTCTTTATAATAAATAAGTGACATAATAATATAAAGCGTTTGTTTTCTAAACGTTTATTTATTTGAAATCCCACCAGAACCGCTGACCAATGTATCCAGTCCACAGCTCGACGTCAACTGAACTACTCGTTCCGTTTTAAATTCGATTTACGCACGCTCACGTTCTCACGCGCGCGCTTTATCGTCATGGTACGCTTCCGCGCTATAACGTTTTAAATAAGTGTCAGTTGCAGCGCCTACAATAGTGGGCTGACATACTGTGACGTTTGAGGTCGGCTGCGTGTTCAGGTATAAGCTTGCTTGCATTCAATATAACTCCCATTTGGTCGCTATGTGGCACATGTGTTGCATATTGAACGCTAGGGGAATAACTCGGGCTTCTGTTTATGTCAAATTTGTCATACCGTGCTACTGAAAATTCCAAACTTATTTCGTTATTAGTTATTTCTGCTGAAATTGACGATATTTTTGATGGGTTTTCTGATAATGACGTCGACAGTGCTGGTGATACTGGACCATCGATAAATTTTGAATGATCCGTTACTACAAAAATGGGCCAAGTGGCCCTGAAGTCCTTTGGACTAATACGTCTATATGTGACCCCGGCTGACCAAATGAGTGATAAGTCGGAAAAATTGTAACATTGTTTTCTTACATCCTTGTAAAGGATTGGTAGGGTGCTTTACCCGGTTTTAAAAAATATGACTGCTACAAAATTTGGCAAAGTTATGGAGCATTGAACATGGTAGGGATCAAAAAGTGAAAATGAAGAAAACAGCTCTTGAAGTTTTACATTATATATGCAAATGGATTGCGTGGAAATATTACATGCACAACATTCAAATGTGGCACACAGTATATAATATGTACGTTATGTTGCAATGATACACTGGAAGTACAAATGTGCTGCTACAAAGACTTATCAAGTTATGCCAGATTATGTCTTCATGTGTAAAACTAAGAGGACAGATTATTTGAGAGCAAAAGGTAGATTCACTGTTTGACACAGTTTAAAACCTACAGGCAACTGTCCAGTTTAACAGGGGTCTAGTGGCTTAATGCTGTCTGTTGACACAAGCTACTGCCAGTGACCAATTACACATTAGTCACAGTTTCCATCAAACAATAGCAGGCAGAGAATCTTAGCTCCACAGCTGGGTGTAATACACAACCAGAGCCACCAATGATTCATGGTCAAGTAGATTAGCTCAATGCACCAACTAAGACAATACACAACACTGTGAGTGACAGTGTCCAGAGTGAGGCCTAAGCAGTGTCATCATTGCTGAATAGATCAATTAAACCTGCCAAGTGGGTGACATTCTGCACAAGTGTTCATTAATCCTTAGTGATTGTTCAGAACACCAGACTGACCACATACCTAAACAAAGCGAATGCAATAGGTGAAGAACAGGCAGTGTTCAAATAGGGGTATTGGTTGAATTGTATTTGTCTCGACGCAAAAGGCTTTATTGTGCCTTCATCGATTATAAGAAAGCATTTGATTTAGTAGACCGGTCCTCCCTGTGGTCTAAGATAATTTCATGCAGTATTAATGGTATTATGTTGATGACACTAGAATGATTCAATCAAATACAGATTTCTTGCTTGTGTATAGCAGAACTATGTCAACTCTTCTAATGGTTGACATTTGTGTGCCTCCTTAACATAATCATTCCAGCCAGGTACAATGTAATCTTGACACAATGTTTGTTTGTATGTATTAATAGTTTCAAGACTAGATACCCGAAGTGCATTGCTTATGTCATCAAATAGGTTATCGATGTCACATATATGCCGTCTATTTGAACAGTTAGTGTTAGTGCACGTAAATGACTCTGGAAAGTGTATTTTGTGCAGATGTACAGCTATACTCTTTCCATATTCTCTGATGTTAAAATCTTGTGCTTTGGTCCATCTAAAAATTGGAGGCATTTTATCGGCATGCTTCTCATTAGAAATATTGTCTTGACTTTCTGTAGTTACAGAAGTAGTGAAAATAAGTCCTAATGGGAGATGATCCGAACTAGGGCATTTATCTAAAATATGCAAATCAGTGAACATTGAATGTACACTATGTGAACAGATAAAGTGATCTAATCACAAGGTAGAATTGTATGCATCACTTACGTAAGTATAAGTATTGGGGTTCAACCAAATTTGTCATAATCTGAGATTATCAGACCAATAGTGTCACACATATCAATCATTATTAGCTCAGCTTTAAAAGGAGTGTTTAAAGCAGCATTAAAATCGCCAGTTATAACAACATTGCTCGTGTCTTGTTCCTCAATTATTGAACCAATTTTACCCAAATAATTGCAACACTCTTCAGGTGATTGGCACGACAGGTATACGCTTAGCAGAAAGAATTTGCCATCCTTAGTATCTATGTCGATTCCAAGTAACCTGACATCTTGTAGATCAGAAATTGTACATGCATGAGAAATTGTATTCTCCATAGTAAAACATATTAAGCTAAATTTAAAGTTTATCAGATTAAGTTCTTCGAGGAAGGTTTCTATTTTACAATATGTAGCATTGATTCATTCTATTTTTGTGCTTATAATGCTAAAATGTTCATCGTTTCTTTCTGCCACTAATTTAAAGTTATCAAGATCACAATAAGGGGAATGACGTATTGGTGTGATATCCTCAACAGCTGTTTCACTTAACTGTGTAATAGAAAGAATTCAATGTTCTGGTTACAAAATATGCAGTTATAGCCGATTGTCTGCTATATATTAAACATATATCATATAAGACGCAATGTAGAATCAGTGGATATGTCACACTCATAATTACAATGACTGCCTGTGTAGCAGTATACGAATAGTACACATGAGTGTTGATACAAACATTAGTAACTGGGATTAACAACAACAAAACAACAAAATAAACACTGCGTACCAGAGTGGTCATAAAAGATTAATGGTGACAACACAAGTCACAATATGAAACACACACACACACACACACACACACACACACACACACACACACACACACACACACACACACACACACACACACACACACACACACACACACACACACACACACACACACACGCACGCACGCACGCACGCACACACACACACACACACAAACACACACACACACTTAAACATATATGTAAATGTAATAACAGTAATATTAGATGATGCATGTTCACATAAGTAGTCTTGCGAGAAAAAAACATGTGGTTATGTCAAGCTTCAGCAATGGTATAACACCTAAGTAGAATAACATTATATCAAACACAGACGTTTCGTGGTGGAATGAAATTGAACTAGAACACCATACCCCCTTACAACATTTGCCTTTAATGATAATATAAAACTATTTAAATTGGGTTTATTTTGTATAACGGTTGGAATTGTATTCCAGATCATCGGACCTTTACATAGCAAACTGTTCGAAGATCTTTGCGTAGAACTGATAATAGGACGTATATTACAGGTTTGTCTTGTTTTGTAAAAGTGAATGTCATAGGTAAATGTAAAAATATCCGATAATGAATGTGGCAGACTCCCGTGGACATAATTGTACATAAATTTTCCAACTTCAATTTCATAAATATCATGCAATTTTATTAAATTTAAACAAGTAAAGAGGGGATGTGAATGTTCCCAATAGTTTGTTTTAAGAATGGAACAAACTATTTTTTATAATAAATAATTTTTCAATATGAGTTTTGTATGTGGATCCCCACAAAATTATTCCGTATGTCAAGTAGGGGTAAACTAAAGTGTAATACATTGTTTTAAATGCAGCTACTGGAAGGTAGCGGTTAACTTTATTAATTATGTATAACTTATTAGTTAGCTTGTTTTTGTATGCATTTATATGTTCATGCCAATCAAATATGTCGTCTATATGAAGGCCTAGAAATGTTATACATTTTGTTCGATGAATTGTTATTATCTATCACTAATAACAATTCTTCGTTCTGAGCAGGACGAGATCTAGAAAATAACATGCATTTTGTCTATAAATGTTTATTGGCACGAAACCAGTCAGCTAATATTTCAAGTTCGTTATTCATATCTTTATATATTTTATTAATTTGTTTTCCAGTTTTGTATATAGTAGTGTCATCAGCAAACAATATAGTTTTGCACATATTTACACAGAATGGAAGGTCATTAATATATAGTATAAACAAAAGCGGACCGAGGATAGACCCCTGTGGGACACCGTGTGTGACACCCTGCTGAAGTGAGTCACTAGAACTGTACTTAACATATTGTTTCCTGTCTGAAAGGTAACTCTTAAACCATTTGTGTGGAGTACCCCTTATACCGTAATATTCAAGTTTGTGTAGTAGGATTTGGTGGTTGATAGTATCGTATGCTTTACTTAGATCCAGAAAAACAGCAAGGACAGTCCTTTTTTCTAGTGCATTAATAATGTCACTAGTAAAAGCGGTGATAGCATTTGTTGTTGAATGTTTCTCACGAAAACCATAGTGGTTATTGTTCAGTATATTGTTTTTCTGTATAACATCTTTCTATGTACAACTTTTCCCAGTATTTTAGAAATTGAAGGTAACAAAGATATTGGTATATAATTAGAAAAGTCATTAGTAGCTGTAGACTTATAGACAGGTATAATTTTTGCTATTTTTATTTTGTCAGGCACTATTCCCTCACCTATTGATTTATTCATTAAAATAGTTATTGGTAAGGCTATTTGTTCACCGAATAATTTCATGAGGCAGGGACTAAAATTGACATATCCAGAACTTGTCTTAGGTTGGAGAGACATTATAATTTGCCTGATTTCATTTACATCGGTCGGACTCACGATTTTGTTTTGTTTAGGACAATTCTGAAGATATTTAGTAAATTGCTCTTTAGGTTGAGGGATTGCATTTGCGTGGTTTGAACCAACATTAGTAAAAACATTACAGAATATATTCGAAATTTGATGAGGGTCCTTAATTATATTGTTATTATATTTAAAGTGTGATGAAATGCCTGATTTATCGTTGTTTTTCCCAATCATTGTTGTAAGTAATTTCCAAGTTTGTTTAGAGTCGTTCTTAAATGTTTTTTTAACTCATTCGTACAGTATGTCGTTTTGGCAATTTGTTTAACTTTATTATACATATTTCTATACTGTACATAACGGATATAAGTAGAATATGTCATAGATTTGCCGATACATTTCCTATAGAGTTTGTTTGATGTTACTGACGATTTTAATAGACCTTTAGTCATCCAGTCATTCCGTATTACGTATTAATTTTTGCAATTTTCTCCGGCGCGAATGTTTGAATAACATAGTTAAGTTTTTTAGTGAATTCCCTGAACGCAGTATCTGTATCTAATTGGTGTAAATACGTCCAATCAATTTCGCGTAGTGTAGATGTTATATGACCAATGGATTTGTCAGACATGGGTCTGTGTTTGAATATTAACGGCTCATTTGATTTTTTACAAGGCTTCTGCTTGCCAATTAAACAGAATATAGGTAGGTGATCAGATATATCACTATATGATGTGCCAGAATCAACAAATGGGGTTGTATGTCATACATGTATGTTATCAATAAGGGTAGCGGATGTATGGGTGATACGCGTTGGTTTGGTAATTGTTGGAATTGTGTTAGCAGCTAGGTGTAGGTATAGTAAGTCGGATGAAGGTTTATATGAGTCCCTCTTAGGTAGTCAAAATTGATGGTTTGAGCGTTGAATCTTATTTAGTATTGTCTCATATCTTTGAATAGATGAAGACACATTTGAATTAGGGATCCGGTATATTTCACCAACGACTTGACCATTAATGCTGGATTCAATAAATACAGATTCAAATTCATCCTCCACAAAGATACCAAGGTCTTCACGGTGATTATACTGAATATTATCACATACAATCATCGCAACACCACCTTTAGATTTAAATTATAGAACAGTTCCAGGTATAGTTTACCTAGAGCGATTCAATGTACTTCAAGGATTTTATCTCACGTACCAGACCACTGTTGTCCTTTACCAGAACCTTACCATTGAAAGTCCAACAGTCCTAGATGTTCTGTTGTTTCTTTAGCTTCCTGGTTTCGTAAGCTAGCACCGATCAACGAGCCGTCAAGTCTTCATTTATGAACACTTTATCTCACGTACCAGACCACTGTTGTCCTTTACCAGAACCTTACCACTGAAAGTCCAACAGTCTGAGATGTTCTGTTGTTTCTTTAGCTTCCTGGTTTCGTAAGCTAGCACCGATCAACGAGCCGTCAAGTCTTCATTTATGAACACTTTATCTCACGTACCAGACCACTGTTGTCCTTTACCAGAACCTTACCATTGAAAGTCCAACAGTCTGAGATGTTCTGTTGTTTCTTTAGCTTCCTGGTTTCGTAAGCTAGCACCGATCAACGAGCCGTCAAGTCTTCATTTATGAACACTTTATCTCACGTACCAGACCACTGTTGTCCTTTACCAGAACCTTACCATTGAAAGTCCAACAGTCTGAGATGTTCTGTTGTTTCTTTAGCTTCCTGGTTTCGTAAGCTAGCACCGATCAACGAGCCGTCAAGTCTTCATTTATGAACACTTTATCTCACGTACCAGACCACTGTTGTCCTTTACCAGAACCTTACCATTGAAAGTCCAACAGTCTGAGATGTTCTGTTGTTTCTTTAGCTTCCTGGTTTCGTAAGCTAGCACCGATCAACGAGCTGTCAAGTCTTCATTTATGAACACTATCTGGATGGTGTTTCACGCTTCGACGCGCTCGGTATACACTGTCATGTACGTGCTCACTTTCAAAGTGCACAATGATTGCGTGTGGACGGGTGTCATCCTTTCATTGGGGGCCGATGCGGTGGTTGCGAGCAATGTGGATGTTCTCGATGGGTGGTGTAACTGCCCGTGTATCATTAAATACGGTAAGAAACTTTGCCGTTGTGTCTTCCCCAGTCGAGCATTCAGGGTCACCCTGAATGTGGAGATTTTGTCTTCTGGTGTTCATTTTGGCAAACTCTGTCTCCAGGAAGATCACACGATGGTCCATTCGAGCAATAAGCGCATCTAGTCGCTCGGTCAAAGAAGCTGGGAACAAAATTTCCCGCAGTTCAGCCAATGATGTTTTGTCAAGCAAGATGTCCATAATTGTTTGGCTCTGTTCCACTGTTTTCATGGGAACTTCTGGTTTGTTTTTTGTGCTTCTGCATTGTGATTGCTCTGCTGCGTTGATGTCAAGTTACCTACAGGCTAGGTCGCAAAGGAGTGTCGAATGACAGGCGCGCTTCATTATCATTATGTAACGCTCGCTCCGATTACGCAATTTACTTCGTGCAAAACTGCCAAAAGCGTGCAATATCAGTTCATAATCTATCAGCTACAGCAGCCCTAACACTCCTCTAAAAGACAAGCATCCTGCAATGCGAGACACACCAGAATGGGAAGCTTTGTTTACATAATACCTCACCAAATAAAAAAAATTAGTATTAAAATATATTTCTAATAGCCTAGATACTTACCACTGGAAACAATGAATTGACTTGTCAATATAATTTCTAGCCTCGATCACACGATACCACCCGGCTGACCAGGTGTACCAAAACGCAAAAACCCTCTCCCATCATGCATCTGATACTGCCTTGTTTCCAATTTTCGTGATTATCTAATGCAGAGTGAGGTATCAGACACAGTGAAGGTAGGGCGAGTCCTAGAAGTTCCGATGGTAAGTATCTAGGCTAACGGAAATATATTTTAATAATAAAAATTCCATTACGTCAGATAATTGCCATTGTGTTGGGGAGATACCTTACATACATCCGGGTAACGCCCGCAGTCTCCACCAGTGGTGCCAGACGAGATATCTGGCCATACACAAGAGTCATGTCCTTTAAATAGTATGACATAAAGGTATTCGATAACTTCCAAGTTCCTGCAGCTAGAATCTGTTGCATAGAAGCTCGTTAAAAGAAGGTCAAGGAAGTCGCCAAAGCTCGAACTGAGTGCACTTTAGGAGTAGATCGCAATCTGGCACCCTCCAGAGTATAACAAAATGAAATTAAAGTTCTTATCCATCCGGAGAAAGTAACTGGGGACATATCCCCTTCACGGTTCGGTTGAAATGACTAGTCTAACTTCCAAGCGAAGTAAGAAAACAAAAAGGCGTGTAACTCACTTCTTCTATTGCCCAGAAGCAAGTGCGATTAAAAAGGCAGTTTTCCAGGTCAAAAACTTCAATGAAGCAGACTCTAAGGGTTCAAAAGGGGCTTGTAACAATTGCTTGAGAACCAAGAAGAGGTCCCACTCCGGCACAGGGTGGCGGACTTTGGCCTGGTCAACTCCAAGATTTCTAATCAGAGCCCTGTGAGTGTCACCCCCCTCCGCACCAGTAGTGGTGCACAAGGTACGTGCTATAGCCAGTCTGTATCCGTCAATAGTAGAAATAGCTAGTTTCATATCATTAAAGAGGAAAAGGATGAAGTCCTCCACTAAAGCCGAAGAGGCAGAGAATGGAGTGTCTTTCCTTTTACTACACCAATTGACAAAAATCTGCCACTTAGATTCGTAGATGGCGAGAGTAGAAGCCTGTTGCGGTTGCGATGTGCGATCAGCAACTTGTTCTGAAAAACCTCTGTTCTAAGGACTTGATAATAGTAGTGCGTGAAGCCGCAAGGAGGAGGGGTCTCTGTGGTAGATAAGCAGCTATGGGAGAGGTGGCAGTGACCGATAAGTGTATCCCCACATCTGTACCCAACTCAGGATCAACCGTCCACCGTTACTGCAGATGGATTGGGGATTGGAGAGACAAAGAGAGGAAGACGAGTGTTCTGTTTGGTTGCAAACAAATTCATTATACGTACTCCCCATAAGTTTTGACTCGAAACACTGATGCATTCAGACACCATTCTGTTGACCTATCCTCGACAGAGAATCTGCCAGAACATTCCTGATGCCGGAAATAAGTCTTGCACGAAGATCAGTTTGTCTCTCCTGACACAACAGCAGAATTTGAGCAACTAGCCTTGTCAGAGAAATGGATCGTGCCCCCCTTGCTTGTTGATGTATGCAACGGCAGTTGGATTGTTTAGCTCTACCAGAACAGTGCGACGGTATAACCTGGGAAGCCAAAACAGAAGGGCAAGGTGGACGGGTTTCAACTCTAGGAAGTTAATGTGTCGTCCGATAAATTCCAGTGACCACTGATCTGAAGTTGTCTCCCAAACTAGATGACCGCCCCAACCTCTAGTGCATATGTGCATATGTCAGAATGTGAATGTCAGGATTCCTTGGTGTAATCCGTGAACCCCTGAATATATTTTGTTCCGACATCCAACACGTCAGTTCCTTGAGTACAGGTTGGAGAAGAGGAACGAATCGATGATTTGTGCACTGATTGAAATTCCACTGGGTATGAAGAGCAAAGTGAATTTCACGTGACTGTAATCGACCGAGAGGTACTGTTTTCTCGGAGGACGCCAAAAACCCAGCAAGACCTGCCATAGACGGGCTGATTGTAAATTGGACAATAATTTAGTTTTACACCATAATCGGGTGCACCTATTATTACGTCGGGTGTAGGCAAATACAGGAACAGGGTGGCGCATGGCGTCAGGGACGAGTATGGCTAGAGCCTCTCCTCCGTATCCCTGTAGGTGGAGGAGGAAGACCGCGATCGTGCCCTCGTGCAACTGAAATGCGAGAGGGGGTGTTTGAAGAATGTTGAAAGACCTGTTTAGGAAAGGGATTAGGTCTCGTCCTGTACCGATTCTTTGTAACGTTCACTGTCGTCGAAGGGCAGTAAGATTAAGGTAACATTATCACAGCGTCCATACGCAGTAAGAATGTAATCTAATCTAAAAAAAGCAACAGTTTAAACACTCCACAGAGCCAAGGAATATATATATAGTATGATGACAAGCGAAAAACGTGTGTCCGAAAAACGTGTGTCTTGGCGAACGATAGAACGGAAATTGGAAATGAGGCAGTATCACATGCATGATGGGAGAGGGTTTTTGCAGATAAATGATGACACCCCCATGATAAAGAAGGGCAGAAAGAAGAAAACTGCATCTGTAGAGCAAGTACCTAAATCGAAACAACCTGCACGCAACCCTAATGACAGGCCTACCACGAAACCTAAAGGGAAAACTGTGTCATTGATTGGCAAAGCCATGTCAACTGATGCCATTAAAACAGTAAATGCACGGTATGCTAGCATATTTGCATCCCGCTTTGCCACTAATGTCGAGCCTGAAGTCCTCCAAGCCCACCTTGAGCACATCCTCAAGCTTGAAGTGACATGTGAATCCCTTCCAACAAGACGTGATACATACAACAGTTTCCATGTAAAGTGCAAGTGTGAACCCGGAAGTGTGGCCTGAAGGTGCCTACGTGAGGTGGTTCCACGAGAAACCAAAAACACCAAGGCATACAACACATCCTACATGGATCTCCCGACAACAAACGACGTCAAATCCTGACCCGTCTCGGCTAGAACTTGCCAAGGACATAAACGAAACATGGCTCTCGAAACAGGATTTATGTGGGCTAAACAGCATCAATGAAAACTTTCATGGAATTGGTGAATCTTGTGTTGATGAAAGAGATGGCATAATATTGAAAAAAACTTGGTGGTATTGCAATATTATGGAAACTTGGCCTTCAAGCAGGCATCACCCCTCTAAAGTTTGACCTTAAGTTGGTGTCGAATATAATTGTGGTAACAAAAAAATTGTAATTTTGTGTGTTTACATGCCATATGAAAGTTATCAAAATAATGATGAATATCAGGAAAAACTTGGTACATTAATATCTATTATAGAAGATTTAGAAACTACGTGTATACTGGTGGTAGGGGATAATAACGCTGACATTTCTGACGAGACTTCATCATTTGGAAGGTCCTTATAAACTTCTGCACTGAATACAATCTGGTGCTGTCCAGTAAGCAGCATCTACCACCTGACTCGTTCACATACATCAGTGGTGCATGGGGTAGCACCTCATGGCTACACCATTGTATAGCTACACATGATGGTAATGATGTGATAAATTACATCAGTGGTGCATGGGGAAGCACCTCATGGCTACACCATTGTATAGCTACACATGATGGTAATGATGTGATAAATGACATCAGTGGTACATGGGGTAGCACCTCATGGCTACACCATTGTATAGCTACACATGATGGTAATGATGTGATCAGTGACATCATTGGTGCATGGGGAAGCACCTCATGGCTACACCATTGTATAGCTACACATGATGGTAATGATGTGATAATTGACATCAGTGGTACATGGGGTAGCACCTCATGGCTAGACCATTGTATAGCTACACATGATGGTAATGATGTGATAAATGACATCAGTGGTGCATGGGGTAGCACCTCATGGCTACACCATTGTATAGCTACACATGATGGTAATGATGTGATAAATGACATCAGTGGGGCATGGGGTAGCACCTCATGGCTACACCATTGTATAGCTACACATGATGGTAATGATGTGATCAATGACATTAGTGTGTGCTATACTCTTGCTACCACAGATCATATCCCTGTCATAATTGATGTCAATGTAGACAGTGTGCCAGGTGTAGTACCCGGTACTAACAATAACACTCAGCCACGTCTTAACTGGTCAAGACATGACAAAGGTTCCATTGATAATTACTGTAGACACAATGATACTGAACTGAAAAACATTGTATTACCTATTGATGCTATTATATGTACTGATGTCAACTGCAATGATGAGTCTCATCACAAAGCACTTAATAACATGTATGATAATATAACCAGGTGTTTAACTGATGCTAGTGGCTGTTTGTCTACTCACAAACAAGGAAACTATACACGTCGGCCTGGGTGGACTGATTATGTGTCAGACATCCATAAAGCTGCTAATGAAGCTTTCCAACTATGGGACAGTATAGGGAAACCTAAACAAGGTCCTGTTTTTGAGTTAAAAAAGAAAGCTGATGCTAGATGCAAATATGCAATAAGGTTTATTAAAAAACATGAAAATGAGTTGAGGCGTGAAGCCCTTGCCAAGAAGATGGCTAACCATACAAATGATAAATTTTGGAAGGAGACCAAAACTATTAACAATAGTAAAATCCCCTTGCCAACTAATATAAATGATAACAGTGGTGAAGAAGCTATTGTGAATATGTGGATTCAACACTTTCATGACTTGTTTAATTGTGTAAATAACAGTAGTGCCAAAACCCTAGCATTTGATGTTAGTTATGAGAGCAGCATTAGAGTGTTACCTGAAGAAGTCAAAGATGCTATAAGAAACCTTGACTGTAACAAGAGTTGTGGCCTTGATGGTGTGTATGCAGAGCACCTGAAGTACTGCAGTGAACGCATACTGCCTTTACTGTCAATGTGCTTCACAGGTCTGTTGGTTCATGGCGTACTGCCAAGTTCTATGGTTTCTGTTATATTAGTGCCCATAATCAAGGATAAATCCGGCAAGATAAACAGTAAAGACAACTACAGGCCAATAGCACTGGCAAGTGTTATGTCTAAAGTGTTTGAAAAAATCTTGCTCAGCAGAATGGATGACTTTTTAACAACCAGTGACAACCAGTTTGGTTTTAAAAAGAAGCATGGCACTGACATGTGCATTTATGTACTAAAAGAGGTTATTGCTAAATATCAAGCCTTAAATAGCTGTTTGTTTATGTGTTTTCTTGATGCATCTAAGGCTTTTGACCGTGTAAACCAGTGTACTTTTTAAAAAGCTAATAGACAGAGATGTTCCTGGTTACATTGTTAGAATTCTAGTGTTTTGGTATGCGAACCAACAGATGTGTGTAAGATGGGGTAGTCATGTGTCTGACAGTATTTATGTAAGTAATGGAGTTAGACAAGGAGGTATTTTATCCCCCTATTTGTTCAGTGTTTACGTGGATGGTTTATCCACTGTACTTAATAGTTGCAATACAGGATGTTATGTAGGATATAATTGTGTAAATAATATTATGTATGCTGATGATCTTGTAGTATTTTTTCCGTCCAGCAGGGGATTACAGACCCTTCTCACCGTCTGTGATCAGTATGGAGTATCTCTTGACATAAGGTACAATGCCAAAAAGAGTATGGTCATGATAATTAGAAACAAGAGTTGTAAGAATGTTAAATTTCCAAGTTTTATGCTTGGTAACGAAAAACTATGTGAGGTAGAATCTGTAAAATATTTGGGTCATATAATTTCAAATAGTATGCTAGATGACA
Source organism: Paraescarpia echinospica (assembly GCA_020002185.1). Taxonomy (NCBI): domain Eukaryota; kingdom Metazoa; phylum Annelida; class Polychaeta; order Sabellida; family Siboglinidae; genus Paraescarpia; species Paraescarpia echinospica. The sequence goes on from CM034542.1 coordinate 6,984,232, forward strand.
ATGATAGATGACCTCATACTTGACACTGATGACCAACTAGTCACTGTACAACATTGTTTAAATGAATGTAGGTACTATACCGATTCTGAGCTCCTTAACTTGCAAAGTAAACTAAATATAAATAATACCCTGTCTACAATAACAGTTAATTGTAGAAGCATATCAAAAAACTTTGATAAACTGGAATATATTTTGAAATCGCTCAATTTTAATTTTGATTGTATTGGACTAACCGAAACCTGGTTAAAGTCAATGGAAAACATTAACATTTATAATATAACAGGATATACCTTCTTGTCAAAAACAAGAATAGGAAAAAGAGTAGGCATGTATATTTCTGACAGGTTCAACTTCAGAATAAGAGATGACTTATGCACAAACTCTGAGGAGTGTCCTTGCGAAACATTATTTACAGAGATAGAAGTCGACAATATAAAAATTGTGATTGGCACATTGTATAGACCCCCTGATACCAACATTAATAGCTTTAATGAACAGTTCACAGACCTATTACGAAAAATCTCAAATGAACGGAAACAATGCATAGTAATGGCAGACTTCAATGTCGACTTACTAAAGACAGATACAAACAGTCAAATAACAGACTTTGTGCATACTATGTTTGCTAGTGCATTCTACCCAATAATTAGTAAACCAACAAGAGTCACGCAACAAACAGCAACACTGATTGACAATATTATAACTAACATTCATGAATATTCCATAATATCTGGAATTCTATATAATGACATATCAGACCACTATCCAGTATTTAATTTTTATAATATTGGCATACAAAAACAGGAAGAATACACGACTATTTACAAACGTATGACAAATCCAGAAAATATTAATAAGCTAAATTCAGAGTTGCAAAATACGAACTGGGAAGAGATGTACAAGGACCCAGATCCTTCCACTGCATATGACACTTTCCTAGAAATACTTAACACAAAAATTAATGAATGTTTACCAAAAAGGAAAATTAAGGTAAAGACCTATAAAACTGAGTGGCTCACTAAAGGAATACTGAAATCATGCTGACAAAAAAATTACTTATTCCAAAAGTTTAAGAAAAACCCTACCACAGAAAATGAGACTATCTATAAAAATTATAAAAAAAACTGACTCATATAATCAGACAGTCAAAGAAAAACTATTTCAAAGATAAATTTGACCTACATAAGAAAGATGGTAGGAAAACATGGAGTACCATAAATGAAGTTTTAAAATCAAAGGACAAAAAGACTATGATAAATGAAAAATGTATTACTTCTGATGGTACCAATTGTACAAACAAAAAAGAAATTGTATATCAGTTCAACAATTACTTTACTAACATTGGTCATAGCCTGAATGTAAAGCTAACTAAAACAGGAAACGACCCCACACAGTATGTAAAAAACAACACTGCAAGTTTCTTCTGTCGACCCACTAACTGTAATGAAATAATGAATATAGTAAGATCATCTAATTCAAACAAGTCAAGTGGATATGATAACATAGATCCATACGTAGTGCAACAAATTATACCACAAATTGCAAACCAAATTGTGTACATATTCAATATATCAATACAGACTGGCATTCTTCCAAACAAACTTAAGATAGCAAAAGTCATACCACTGTATAAAAATGAAAACCCTGAACTATTCAACAATTACAGACCAATTTCTATCCTCCCATGCTTCTCAAAAAATACTAGAACGCATAATGTACAATAGACTTTACAGTTTTTTAACAAATCAAAATATATTATCTGAAAAGCAATATGGATTCAGAAAAAATTATTCTACATACATGGCACTAATTGATTTAGTTGATAAAATATCTAGTAACATTGATAATAAAAAATACACCATAGGTGTATTCCTTGACCTCTCTAAGGCTATTGACACAATAGATCATGATATATTAATAAAAAAAACTTCAATGCTATGGTGTAAGAGGTACTACCTGCAACTGGTTTAAAAGCTATTTTAAAAACAGAAAACAGTATGTATCGTACAATAAGACTGAATCAGAATATAAGGTAATCTCATGCGGAGTTCCGCAAGGATCAATATTAGGTCCATTACTTTTCATCCTATATATAAATGATATTGAATATGTATCGGATGTTTTAAATCCTATACTTTTTGCAGATGACACTAGTCTTTTTCATGCCCATACATGCTTTGACACACTTATTGAAGAAGTAAATGTGCAATTAAAAAAAATCTCCATGTGGTTTCATACCAACAAGCTTTCATTAAACACAAAAAAGACTAATTTTATTATATTCACAACAAACAGGAAGAAATACAGTATTGACAAAGCTGAAATAAAAATAGATGGAATCAAAATAAAACATGTCCAATTCACTAAATTTCTCGGTATAATTATAGATGAACACTTAAATTGGAAGAATCATATTGATAGTATATCAAATAAAATAGCACGTAATGTAGGAATGCTAAATAAACTAAAATACTTTCTTCCTATCTCCATTATGAAAACTATTTACACTGCATTAATTTCATCACATTTACAATATTGTACTCTACTATGGGCAAATTCATATAGCACAAACCTAAGCAAACTAAAAATACTACAGAAGAAAGCTATTCGGATAATCACATTATCCCAATATATTGCACACTCAAATCCACTGTCCGCGAAGTTAAATCTATTAAAATTGGATGATATATACAAACATCAATTAGGTATTTTTTATGTATAAAGCAACAAATAAACACCTCCCAGATAATATGTCATCAATGTTATTGCGAACTGATAATGTACATAAACACACGCTGAGAAACCATAATGCATATTACATCCAACAAATAAGAACAAACACAAGGAAATTCACAACAAATTATTCAGGACCAATATTCTGGAATGCACTACCTCAAAACTTACAACTAATTGTATCCATCGATCAATTTAAGAAGAAACTCAAAGTGCTGTTATTGTCAAAATATCATTAATTCTTATAATTTTTTTAATATCGTAACTTATAAATTAACCATAAGCATACCATAATTTTATTATGGTATAAATGATTAAGTTTGTATTCGTTTTACTTGAAAATTAGTTAATTTATTCTTTATATATTATGTTATAATTAGTGCAATTTAATTAGTAGTCAACCTGTTTTATTTATGTATTGTTAGTAATGTATGTGTACACATTAACTGCATCTATGAGATGATTTATTCACTTTGTTCCAGAAGAACTTACTGTTCTACTTTTACGCTTTAATTTTATGGAACAAGGAAACTACTGTTAAATTATTATTTCTGGTGGTCCTCGCTATAAGCCCCTAGGGGTTTCTATAGGATCTCCACGGTTACAATATTTGTTTTTTCTTCTGTTTTTATAAACCATTGTACATGTGTTCACTAATCTGTACTTGTAACCGAAATAAAATTCATTCATTCACTTTCAATACATTCAAAGCATGTTTACAACCACATGCAAGCGTCAGAATGAGTTATATTGTGCGGTATTCCGATGTAAAAAACAAATACTACACATACTAGAAGAACAAGCATTTATTTTACGATTCCACAAGAATCTAACGTTGTTAAAAAAATGAAGCGATGGAACTTCCAGTCAACATTCGTTAACAAGACAATCCGACGACGAAAACCGTCGCCGCTTCAGCTCAGCTTCACACACACACACACACACACACACACACACACACACACACACACACACACACACACACACACACATGGACGTGTTTCTTCATATTATTCGTATTTATCTTCTACTTCTTATTACTATCATCAGTATTACATCGCTTAAATGTTGTTGCAGTATTAAACGATCACGATGACTTCGAGATGTGCACTATAAACTCCACAATGCGTGCAACGCGGCGACAGGAATTTGAGTTGAAATTTTAGGAAGGATTGTTCGCGAACTTCGACCCAAAGAGACGAGACGTCATATATTGTTCAAGTTGACTAAGCGGAGGCTGCGACATTATTCATAATTATCGGACGTTAAATATTAAGGTGTTAAGAGGTTTGGTTAGTTGTAGTTCATTTTAAGTAATCATGGTTCGGAGAAGCGTAAACTCCTTTCGCTGTTGAAGCACCTGGTAAATCACACCTCCTCCCTTCCCCGAAAGGGGTTTGAGGTTGGGTGGCCGGCTTGCAGATTCGTTTCATGGCTTACCCGCCGTCTTCAGCTATCAGTCATTTTAACCGGATATTATTTGTTATCTAAATTAAATGACTTGATTGCTGACGGTGTCTTTTTTGTAATTTGATGTACCATTTCCTAAAATAATAAATGTTAAAAGCAAAGAAATGTCGTACTGTTTGTTTCACACAGTCGTACTGTCAAAGCAATCGTTGGCTGATAATAGAAGCGAACGAAATTAGTCAAGTCACTACGGTACCATCATGTTCGTATAAATGTCGCTATTCTCGAAATTCTCCGCGCCGAACAAGACAACCGTATAAATACCCATGTAAATTGTAATATTAAAGGAATAGTGCTTGCGTTCAGCCCTTTGAAATGTGTAACGTCTCTGCGCGGTTTGATATATGTGGTCCATCGTAGTTCTCCTGTACATTCTGCACGATGTCCGAGAAAGGTAACTACATCACCGATCGGTATACCTGCCAGCTCTCCCGTGAAATTTGGCAGTCTCTCGGATTTTTGTGTGTATCTCCCGGTCTCCCGGACGGTGATGTAACTTTTACAAAGGGTGCAAAACTGTGCCGCTCGACTCTCGAATACCCGGTACATGTTACTCTAAAATGTCGTCAAACGACGCAGCAGAAAATACACTGTGCGATGACAGATGTTGAAGTAAGTAGGTCCCTTTTGTTCACCTCTTGCCACAGAGGTGACAGACAAATCTCCCGAAAAGGGCCACAAAAGAAAACACAAAATATCCAAGACATCGTGAAAAAAAATCCACGATAACATTGAGAACCTGTGTACCTGTTGTGAAAGATCTGTCAAATTTGCCGCCAATATCGTTTGCCAACGTAGATGTCTCCCTCCTCTTACAACGACCAGAGAGCCTCAATGATGATGTTAGCGTGTTAGCGACGGGGCTAAAAACGCAATTTGACATTACACAAAAGCTCAATGATCGTATCATCAGTGTGGAAGCCACATCGTGCAGTGGTGATGCAATCATTGATACAACCCAAGTGAGTATTATAACAGATGTGACGGAAGCGACGGATACGGACGATGCATCTGCCAATTCAGTCCAGGGTCAGGATGTGGATATGCTACAGTTAACAGACAGTGCCACCGCTCCAGAGCAGCTATGGGATGAAGGGGTCAGGACACTGTTGGACTGCCTGCTTGGTTACAAACGAAAAAGTGCAATTTATTTTTGAGAAATTATTTTTTTACAAAATTCACCTGCTCTGACATAAGTGCATTTGAGTAGTCAGATTTCCCGGTGTGATTATAGAAGCTGTTGACAGTAAAATGGTCCATTGGTAGCTGATTTTACTAAGCGGAAGGGTATTTGGCAGCAATTTGGCTAGTTGACCCTTTAGCAGGATTACTGCCTGCATCCATTCGTAAATATTGACGGGTGTCACACACTCAGGCATTTTACGAAAGCTAGAAATATTAGATTTTGACTAAACTCGAACAGCTATCAATGAGATGATAATAACAGCAGGTGAGAAGTTTAAGAAACTTTATAGGTCACGTTTTCTTATAATCACACAAAACGTTAACATGGTCGCCAATGGGAAAACTAACAGTGTGCTGAGCCCTGAAGTGGTTAAGCGTAACCGGTCTGGGAGGCGCAGTGACCGGCATCATCCTGCACACGGACCAACACAACATGACATCAACGTACGAAAACCATCCTACATGCCCAAACCAAAGAGGCCTCCTCCAAGACTTGGCATGCGCGTTACAACCGGACGAGTTATCGCAGTGAAAAAGGAAGCCAATAGCGAACGTCTTCGCGTCCCGGTTTGATCCAGACGTAACTTCAGAAGAGCTGGAGTCATATATGAAAGACGCTCTTAACATTGAAACAATTGGGGACACGAAGCTGCAGAGCAAACGTCCCGACTCTTACTGCTCTTTCAACGGAAGAGCGAAATATGATGACCCGAGTCGATTTATGGATCTGGACATATGTTCAAAAGGCATCACATACCGATGGTACAAACCTGAACCTAAACGAAAACTGCATATAGCCGTGATGTAGACACCACCCTCCGTAAACAGCTGTAATGAGTCAACACATTTCGACAGTAGTAAGCTACAACTACAGGGTGACATGCTATTGACTATATAACATTAGAAGTTTATATCGCGGAGTGAAAGTTTTTGATGGGTACATCCGGAACTCCGGGGTACGGCGTGGCGCCGGAACGTGCTGTGTATGATGGTTGAATAAATACCAGTTATGCCTCGTTCATATTGACTGTATTATGATAATACAGAAAGAAGTATTATCCACCGCGGATGCGAACTGCGCCAAGGGGAAAAGAATGAGGCGGCAACAAAACTGGTAAACTAGGTAGTACTCCAACAGGAGGCCTGTACTTGAGTGGAAGAAGTAGAAGAAGAAATACGTTTCGCTGACACGGTAAACAATCTCGCGCGTCCATCTCCAAGTATTATTAGGGGACATTTGACACCGCATAGCTGACAGAACGCCGCATATGAACTGGGCCAGCCCGAACCTGGCCGGAACATTCAAAATATTCACGCAAACATGCGAGATTTATTTCACTGTTAAGGACATAAAACCCGAGAGGAGGGTAAGCCACATTCTCCTGTATGTTGGCGGTGAACGGTTGAGAATCTTCAACTCTTGGACATCGTCCGACGCCAACAAAGAAAATCCCAAGATGCTATGGGAAAAGTTCGAGGCACGCGTCGAGCCAAAAATTAACTTCCGGTTACAGCGATACTATCTGCAGATATTTAACCAGAACGAGGATGAGTCTATAGACGACTTTATAACAAGGTGCAAATTACAGGCGCTCAAGTGCAAGTTTAACCAGGCTGAATTAGATGGACGACTAATAGAGCAGCTAATCGTAGGCACAAAGCTGTCCGAGCTACAGAAGGAACTGTTAGCCAAAGATGAGAAGTTAACACTTGACGAAGCCCTCAACATCGGAAGAATGCACGAAGCACCATTACCCACATGGCTCAACTAAGAGGGATGTAGAATTATGTACATGCCATCAGAACAGGGAATAAAAGTAGTTGTCTATAGTGTGGCACTCGCCACGGAAGGAAAGAAAGGTGCCTGGCAAATGGGTCAACCTGCAAGACGTGCGGGAAAATTATAGCAGTCCACGACATTGAGATATGCATCGCCCAGACACAAAACAAAGCACAACCTTAAGACAGCGGTCCCGACCGCACCCATACTGTCATTGAACGAGTCATTTGAAACTCTCTCATTTTACAATGTCAACAAAGATGGGAGTGACACTCGCGACAAAAATCTTCGCAATATTCGATATAACTCTTGAAGACAAACCGCATGTACCTGCAACACAAAAGGCGAAAGTCGACACCGGTGCACAAGGGAACTTCCTGCCGCTTCGAATATTTAGAAGAATGTATCCAACAAAGTTGGACGCGGAAAGGTTCCCAGCTCGAGGAAGATTAGTCCCTAGCAACGGTTCGAAGATTCAACAGTGCGGCACAATGAATATACCTTGCCGCTATATCTCGGCAAGTGTTGCGACAAAAAATTGTATGTGTCCAACTCCACAGGACCTGCGATTCTAGGGCTACCATCGTGTAGAGAACTCCATCTTGTAGAGATGAACTGTGAAGTGAAACAGACAAAGAGTCGACCAAACTATGATGCACGCATTGCTTCGAAGAGTGACTTAATGGCTTCTTACATCGACCGATTTGAAAGAATTGGCAACTTTCACGGCGAATTCCACATCATTGTGGACCATTCCGTGCCTCCTGCCGTCCATGCATTACGTCGATGTTCCATCCATCTAAAGGATGAAGTCAAGACAGAACTTGATAACATGCAACAGCTCGGAGTCATTACGAAAGTGTCTCTGCCCACCGACTGGGTCTCAAGCATCACCTGCAGCCACAAATCAAACAACAAGTTACGGATTTGCCTAGATCCCAAGGACCTAAACAGAGCCATTAAGCGTTTTCACTACAAACCCCGATGCAAGATTAGATCACACACAAGCTTGCTGGTTCAACTGTGTTTTCCAAACTTGATGCCCGCCACGGCTATTGGTCTGTGTCCTTAGACTAAACGTCCAGTTACTTGACGACATTCAACATCCCATTCGGTCGTTATCGATTCAAGCGCGTCTACCATTCGGACTGAACCTGAGCCAAGATGTGCTTCAAAAAAGAATGGACCACATTCTGGAGACTGCCCGTTAACCATGGACATTGCAGATGACGTCGCGGTGTTTGGGAAAGACGAAACGGAACACGACAAGAATCTGCACAACCTCATGAAGACAGCGCGTCAGCATGTTTGATGCTCAAGGAGTCGGCCCTGATCCTGAGAAGGTTGCTGCAATCAGTCAGCTACAGACGCCGAAGGATGCAGGGCCGCTACGAGAATTCCTTGGAATCACGACATACATGTCACCGTTTGCTACCAATCAGTCGGAAGACACAGCCACTCTCCGAGAACTGCTCAAGAAAGATGCAGACGTCCAGTGGACGCCATCTCATGAGAACGCCTTCAAGAAGACGAAGCGACTCATCTGCAAGGAGGTCACGTTAAGCTACTTCGACCCGAAAGCCGAGACAGTCGTACAAGTCGACGCCTCAAGCCGTGGCCTTGATTGTGAATGTCGTTATGTTAACATCGAACGCGAAATGTTGGCTGTCTTATTCGGTTGCGAGCAATCCCATACTTACGTGTATCGCAAGCACTTCACAGTTGAATCTGACCATAAACCGCTGCAAATGATTCACCTAAAGACCCTGGCAGCTGCCCCCAAGCGATTACAAAGGATCTGCTTCGTATTCAGTCGTACGACATCGTTATTAAGTACAAGCCAGGCAAGGAAGTGATGCTAGCCGACTCAATTTCACTACAACCATGCAGCAACGCAGATAACCTGGAATTTGATGTGCAGATTAGTCATGTGCAATTCTCAATACAGATGCTGCAGCAGCTACGTGATAAAACAAACAGCGACGTTAAAAGGCTCTGAAGTCCATCATCATAACTGGATGGCCAGATACAAGGCGACAGTTGGCACCGCGTCTTTGTCCCTACTGGTCAGTCCGCGATGAAATGTCAGTCGAGGACGGCATCATACTGAAAGGTGAACGCATTGTCATCCCACTGAAGGCCTGACCAGACATACTCGCCAAACTGCATGAATCGGACCAGGGCACAAGACAAGACTGCGTGCCCGGTTATGCGTCTACTGAGTAAACATGAACGCAGACATTGAGGATGTCATCAAGAAGTGTAGCAGCTGCCAACAGGAACACCGTACGCAGTTGCCAGAATCCTTGATCCAGCACGAAATACCCACACGACCATGGCAGGTCATTGGCACTGATCTTTTTTCCATCGATCGCGACCATTATCTCATTGTTGCAGATTACTACTCCAAATTTTCCTTTGTCAAGAAAATGGAAGGGAAGGCCATGAGTCAAGTAGTGGTCATTCTGACGAAGATGATCATCTCAGAACAGGGCGTGCCAGACGAGTTGTCAGTGATAACGGTGGACATTTTGACAGCCAAGCGTACAAGACGTTTGCTAAACAATGAGGATTTGATCACATCCAGTCCACATTTCCCGCAGTCAAACGGGTTCATCGAACAACAAATCCAAACCGTCAAATGAATGATGAAGAAAGCAACTGCAGCACACACTGACATTGACTTGTCTTTGTTAATCCTCAGATCTACCCCCGTAGATCAGCATTTGCCGTCGCCGGCAGAGATGCTAAACACGCGACAGATGAAGTCAAACTTACCAATGAGAATCCAAAATCGACGTCAAGATAAAGAAACGATTATCAGGCGTCTTGTCGAAAAACAACAACAGCAAAAATTCTACCACCAAGGGCACTGCGAGATTGCTCCATTAGTTCCAGCTAACGTCGAGCCTGCATAAGCCTCATGCACTAACTCGGCTCATGCCTCTATGGAGCCTGTACCTACGGGCGACATTCACAGATGCACGAGTGACAACAATGATGATGTTGAACGAGCTCGCGGACCAGCTGGTTGTGAAGTTCAGACCTTAATTGAAACCGGCGACACAGGTCACATTTGACCCAGGCCTGTGCTACTGTATAAGACGAGGTCGGGGAGGACAGTCAACCCCCCCCCCACGTCTTGAACTGTACTGTAAATGTAAGAGACAGCGACTCGAACTGTACGAGACTTGTTGCATAGCGGCCATAGTAGATCTATGCCACTACGAGTGTTTGTTGATGCTGATGACATCCAGCTATATGTCAGCTATAACCCTATGGTGTTTGACGAACTGGAAAACGCTAAACAGCTGCTCTTCCAGTGCATCGTCGATATTGAAGAAGAATGTATTAATTGTCTCAGTATCCTTAATGTTCTACTTGATGAGTTAGATAGTCCATGCATAAATGTGGTTGGAGATTTTAACTGTAATATTAGAAAACAGAATTGTACTTTGTATAATACCTATATCAGTATTATGAAGAATATAAATATACGTTTTCAAGTACAATTTTGCTATCCAGTGACAGCTTTACGTATATAAATGACGTTTGGGGCGGTCAGTCTTGGTCAGACAACTGTATTTCTACTGAAGATGGACATAACTTTATTGAAAAGATCTCTGTTCTATATGACTATATTGTGTCTGATCACATACCGATGGTAATAGAGTTAGACATGGAACTAGCTCAAATTTTGGAACGCAACACTCATGGTTCTGCTCACGCCAGAATTAACTGGTCTAAACTAGATAACAAGGATGTTCACAATTATTGTATACAAACGGATGAGATGTTGAAATGTGGGCATATTGAGTGGTTATTATGCAAGTATTATTAATGCCATGAAGGCGTGCAGTAGCACTATACTTAACTCATCTAATAGTAAACATTATGCAAGGAATCGCCCTGGCTGGTCTGACCATTGCTCAGATTTATACGATGGAGCAAGGAATGCATATCACATATGGATTACTTGTGGGAAGCCTAGACAAGGGCCTATATTTGAATTTAAACAGCGCACTAGAGCCAGATTTAAATGTGCAATAGACAGTGGTGGATATTTGTGTACGAGTAGTCTTCGCACATTAATTGCAGCGTGGCTGAATGCTTCCCAGAGAAGTCGAGATAGTGTTCGATTGAACAGGTCTGCCAGGGAGTAAAGTGTAAAGCGCTTTGAGCAGTCATGAGGACTGGATACTGCGTTATATAAGAAATTACCTAGCTGCCAAAAGTCTTCGTGAACTGTTTAAAGAGTGTGAGAACTATGGTGATGCTTATGTTATAAAGTATAACAGTGAGAAAAGTGCTATATTAATATTTGAATGTAACATGTTGAAAAACAGAGTTACTAACTTGTTCTTATTTAATTGTATACAAATTGTTGACCAATATAAATATATTGGACATATCTTATAATTGTGATTCACGATGGCTGCTACAGCTTAAAGCGAGTCGTTTCGGGGAGAGCAATACTCATCTGTTTGTTGATAGTGGGCTTTCTACTGGAGTGTACTGACCCTGAGGGATGCCGCAATCAAGGCGTAAGACGAGCAGAACGTTGAAAAGAGCGAGGAGCCACTGAGTTCAGATGAAATAGCTTTGAAACTCGTGGATCTTCTGACCGATGAGACAGTCATTGATAAGCTAAGATCTGCTTTGTACCCCCAGATGCTGGCAGCTACGATTGACACTCTAACAGCCAAGATATCTAATCTACATGAGCGGTTAGAAAAGAAGGACCAGTACAAAGATACTCTAGAGAAGAGACTTGCGGCGGTTGAGGCAAATAACGATCGCCTAGATCAATATTCTAGACGTTGTAATGTAAGAATTCAGGTAATTGAAGAAACTGACAGTGAAGACATCACAGTTAAAGTAATGGACACAGTGACGTTAACACTTCCTGCGATGAACAATGATATTGTCATCAGCCACAGTCTAGGGCCTAAACCCGCTGTAGTGGGGCGGCATAGCAAACCAATAATTATTGTGCATTTGGTGATAAAAGTACAAAATTTGGCATACATGTAGACTCTTACATTATGAATAGATTTGGATATTGAGCAATCACAGGTTTTGCCTCTGGTGGCAGCCATTTTCCAAAATGGCCGACAGCGGTCACTGTTATTTTATATACCTTCTCTACTGGGGAGGACAGCAGGTTGACAGTGGAGGTTAATTCACTTATAAAAGTCCAAGCGTGGTTATGGAAGAGCTAGTTATTTTATTTTTACCAAAACAAATAAGTCAACTTGGACTAATGTGTCTAATTAGGCACATGATTGTCGTGGTTTCGTTTCTGTTATAACATTATTGGGGACATCTTGTCGTGTGACACTGCAGCGAGAGCAGGATGACGTGGCTATAATTATCAGTGATATTTTGTGTTTCATTTGTCAGTAATAAATAACCAAGTACACGACAAAATGGTGTCAGAGTGGGATATCGTGACGCAGTGGTCTTCGCACTGCTAACTCTATCGCCCACGTAAAACTCGTTGACATTGCAAAGAACGGTAACGAGTGCATGTTAGCATTGTTGACCTTCGCCTTCGGCACGTTCAGCGTCAAACTGCGACAGCTGTCAAAATGGCAATATCATTGAGTCCTGATGATCTACGAAACTTACTGGCTGCTGCCATGCAACAGGCCATGTTTTTAGCTCCGTCCACTACCACAAATGCACAAGCAGTCTCTAGGAGCAGTGTGCCATCGTTCCAAAGCTATGAACTCAGTCGTGAGAAATGGGGGACCTACATGCAGAGGCTTACGCAGCATATGATCGCGCATGCTGTTGTTGACCCAGACAAGAAAAAGGCTTACTTTCTGTCCTGGATAGGGGCAAACACGTACCAATTTGTCTACAAACTCTTTAGCACATCTGAATTAGCTGCTGCCACGTTTGACCAGGTAGTCAAGAGGCTCGATGGACATCATAAAGAGTCATTGCACGAGCTGGCTGCCTCATACCAGTTTTATCAATGCAAAATGAAACCTGGTCAGTCGTATTCAGATTGGGTGGCAGATCTGCGCAGCATTGGGTGTGACTGCGATTTCGGCACAGCACTTGACCGGCTCATTCGCGACATGATTGTGTTGAACACTCCGCACGACGAGGTCCGCCGGGCTTGTCTCAGGGAGTCGTCGCCAACTCTTGAGAGTGTGCTAAAGACAGCAAATTCATACGTGGCATTAGCTGCTAGTGATGCCATCGTGAAGGGGCCTGCACATGGGCCTACACCAGGGCATCCACAGGAAGTCCTGGCTGTGGAGAAAGTGCGTCCTCCGCGACGAGCCAAGATGGGCACCCACAAGTACGAGAAATTTCATGCGCCCGATTCTCGACAAGATCGGCGACATGTACAACGACGCATTGGGTGTGGCTCCACAACACATCTGAGAGCTGCACGTCCTTTCAAGAAAGCCGAGTGCCACAAGTGTGGAAAAGTAGGCCACATAAAATCAGTCTGCCGCTTCGAACGCTCGAGCAAGACAAGCAACGCCATTGATTGCAACACTGCTTCAATGACTATCATAACCTTGTCCGCACCTTGTCAATAAGCCGCGTCTGGCGCTGCTAATTAATGGTCATGAAGCCGAGTTTGAGGTCGATACGGGGGCTCCAATCGCGCTCGTTGCAGAAGAATTCTGGAAGAAAATCGGTTCCCCCGGCTCTGCAGATCAAGAGTCAGACTCTGCGCCTACGGCCAGCGTCAGATCAGCGTGATAGGTGAATGTACTGTTGACGTTGAGTACGGGTCGACAGTCCTGCAACTACCGCTAATCATCGTCGACAGCGGTGTCTCGTTGTTTGGGCTGAATTGGATACAGGCATTCCAAGTCGACGTCAACTCGCTGCTCTACCCGACAGTGAGCACTACGGCACTATCATCAACTGACGTGCACGCTGTAGAAGCAGGCGACCTTGAAGTCAAGAAAGTCATTGCTGATCACCCGGACATCTTCAGTCCTGGCTTAGGTCGGTGCAACAAAACAAAAGGGCATCTGCAACTGAGAGAAGGCGTGCAGCCGAGGTTCTTGAAAGCCAGACCCGTTCCTTTCGCGCGCCTCGACGCAGTTGAGAAAGAACTGAAACGTCTGCAAAACTAAACATCATCACAAAGGTTGATTACTCGGACTGGGCTATCCCCATCGTTGTAGTACAAAAGCCAAATGGCAACGTGAGAATTTGCGGAGACTACACAGCAACAGTCAATCTGTGTCTACATGTACAGCAACACCCAATTCCCAGAATTGAGGAACTGTTCGCAAAATCGAAAGGGGGTACTCACTTCAGCAAGCTGGATATGCGAGATGCATATTTACAGGTCGAGCTGGATGACATGTCAAAAAAATTGGAATCCCAGGAGTCGCTGCATACTTGGACGACATCATCGTCACAGGACGGACGACCGAAGAACATATGTCAAACTTGAGACGTGTCCTCTCTGCACTGGATGACTACGGACTCAAGTTGCAACTAAGCAAGTGTGCGTTCTTCGAAAAAGAGGTCTCCTACCTGGGCCACATCATCTCAAAAGATGGCTTGCGAGCATCTGATGAGAGAGTTGAGGCGATAGTCCAGTACCCGCCTCCAGAAGACGTCAAACAACTTGAGAGTTTCATTGGAAAAATGAACTACTATGGCAAGTTCATTCCAGCGTTTGTGTCTGTCTGCTCTCCTCTAAACAAGCTGCGGTGCAAGGACACTCCTTGGCACTGGTCGGCTGAGTGCGCTACCGCGTTCGAGCAGCTGAAACAAATGCTCGCAGAGAAGACACGGCTCGTGCATTTCGATCCAGTCAAACCGATCGTACTAGCCACTGATGCGTCACCGTACGGCATCGGAGCCGTAATCTCGCACACACTGCCTGATTGTAGTGAAGAGCCTATCGCGTTCGCCTCCAAGACGCTCAGAAAGGCAGAGAGAGGCTACGCGCAAGTGGAAAAAGAAGCGTTGTC
>CM034542.1:7000363-7202282 GCA_020002185.1 Paraescarpia echinospica
TATCTACTAACATTCTTAGAGTTGGAACGGGCTCACCGAATTTGTTCCGCCCGCTGCATGTTGACAGTTCACGGATGTTTTCCATCCCATCCTCGTCGCCAAATCGTTGTGTATGTGACTGTCTAGTGTCATATTACGAAGCGTGTGACAGAAGGCATTTAACGAATTTATTAGCCAACCAACCGGGCCCCCGGAACCGGAACTCCTGTTCGGCCCAGATACCAATACATACAGTATCGTACCAATGTTGCCTGTTCGGCCCATTGCATATATCACAGTTATAGCGCCAGATCCACACTTGTTCGTGGCGCTTTACAATACACCATGCGTCATGATCATTAAACTAAAATATTAGTACTAACACAGTCATTTAAACTAAAACTGCGACAGTCTCCATTCTTGCACTCTAGCTGGCACTCTGCACTCTGGCACTACAGGGCCTCTACCGTGGGTTTCGAACTCCCGTTTGACTATGGTGGTCGGGTCCCTGTCACGAGATACCCCAGCTGATGCCCAGCAGGGAGTGTATATTTGGACTGATTGCCTAGCAGCAACCTCTGGACTCTAATTAGCATATAGAGTAGTGGGCGCTGCCGCCGCTGTTAGTGTAATGAATCAGTCTAGCCTAGGATTTAGACCAGTGTAGCTGTGTATTCGGATAGCAACGTATTAAACATATTCTCTCGACGTGTTGTTTGTATGTTATATATTACATATATACGAGCAATACCGTTATATGGTGTCAGGAAGTGACCTACCGTTACGGTATTGCGACAACAGTGCCTGATAAGATCGGCTAGACTACTTTAAGTGTGAGGGACACTGTGATGGCTACGCCTCCGTCCAGTGAGCTGGCTACGCCACCGTCGCCAACGTCGCCTCCACTTAATCGTATTGTGACAACGAACAACAGCAGTATTCCTTATTGTGACAACGAACAACAGCAGTATTCCACCACCGCTGCCGTTGAAAATCGACGCATTAACTGCTGCGAATTCTTGGCGTCTATGGAAAAACGCCTGGATAGAATATGAAGTCGCCACAGATCTGGATGAAAAGACACAACGGAAACGCGTGAGTATGTTGTTGTCAGTGATCGGCCAGGATGCGAAAAACATCTGGCAGAATTACCCGTGGACTGATCCTGCGCATCGCTACGAAATAGAACCAGTTCTACAAATGTACGAGAACTACTGTACGCCAAGGGTGAACATACCGTATGAGAGACACATATTTCAATCTCGTAAACAGCGGGCTGGGGAAGATGTCATGATATGGTATAACGAGCTGCGGCGAATCGGAACAAATTGTGCGTTCGATGAGATCACGACGGATGAAATTTACCGTGACCATCTTGTTTCGAGTGTTATGGACGAGAGAGTCCGAAATCAACTCCTCGGAAAACGCGACGTAACGCTGGAGAAAGCCTTGGACATCATCAGAAATTCAGAAGTGAAAGCTGAACGTGCTGAGGCACGGAATTCCGTCGGTGACGTAGATATGCACTCGATAAAAAAAAACAAGAACGAGGCTGTTCGCAAAGCATGGCAGCGAGGCAGATCACGCAAGACCTCGATAAAACATGTACGCGAAAGCAAGCACAGTTGTGAACTGTTCGTTTTGTGGAAAGACACACGAAAGAGGCAAATGTCCAGCCTGGGGCCAGAAATGCAGAGCCTGCCAGGGCCTGAACCACTTCGCCGTAAAGTGTCGGAAACTGAAAGTCAGAAGAGACGTCAAAACAATCGGGACAGAACAATATGGCGTGAGTAGTCTGATAGACGATTCAGCTACTCGACACTCAGTTAACCGTGTGGACGGACGGCAGACGGACGCTGGATACATAACGCTTGGTATCGGGTCGCACAAGGTGCAGTTCGAGTGCGATACCGGATCCCAATGTAACATCCTGCCGCTGATTGACTATAAGTTAGCTACACGAGTCACAGACACACTGACTGTGCAAGGAGGGACGAAAGTTAAAGTGATGGGGATCACACTATTTCAAGTCCACAGAAACGGCCGTAAACACAATCTGCACTTCAAAGTGATGAGCGGTAAACACCGCCAACCGCTTCTCAGCCGCCAGGCATGCGTTGGCATCGGTGCGCTGCAGTGGATTGATGTGGACGCCATTCGGCCATTAAAGGAATCGCCGGAGACCCCGAGTGTAAACAACGTTGATGCAAAGCAGGCAACGAAGATGACTAGCTTTAACACCGCTGACATACAGCACCAGTATGCAGATGTTTTCAAGGGACTTGGAAAATTACCAGGCCCGTACCACATCAAGATTGACAGAGACGTCAATCCTGTCGTACACGCCCATGAGCTGCGTGAGATGGTCAACGATGACATCATCGCGCCAGTCAGAGAACCGACAGATTGGGTTTCCAGCTTGTTGCTCGTGTCGAAGCCAGGAAACTGCGTATCTGCATGGATCCACGGGATCTAAACCGAGCTATCAAGCGAAAGCATTATCAAATGCCAACGATAAAGGAAATTGCCACACAACTAAGCGGTGCGCGTGTCTTCACTGTCATAGACGCCAAAAATGCGTTTTGGCATGTCGAATTGGATGAGGAATCCAGCCGATTCACAACATTCAACACGCCGTTTTGACGCTACAGATGGAAGCGTATGCCATTTGGCATTTCCAGTGCACCGGAAGTCTGGCAGAGGAAGATGCTTGAGACCATCGAAGGATTACAGGACATCGAAGTAATCGCAGATGATTTTTTTCATCACGGGGAAAGACGACGACGAACATGACGTCAATCTGCATGCGTTCCTCAAGAAATGTCATGAGAGAAACCTAGTCCTCAACGCGAAAAAGGTACGCTACAAGCTAAACGAAGTCAGCTACATGGGATGTTTGCTGACAGACGAGGGCATGAAACCTGACCCGAAGAAAATCGCGGCCATAATCGAGATGCCAATGCCCACGGACGTAAGAGTACGCCGCCTAATTGGTACAGTGCAGTACCTAGGCAAGTTCGTGAAGGGACTGACCGACCTCACAGCTCCGTTGCGTGAATTGATACGCAAGGAAAGCGAGTTCACGTGGAACGAGTCGCACACCAAAGCAGTGTGTGCGATACACGAGAAGCTCAGTAACGCCCCAGTGCTGCGTTACTATGATGTGGACAATCCAGGCAGACGTGTCGCAAACAGTCCTGGGAGCTGCGCTCATGCAGGACGACCAGCCGATATGTTACGCAAGCAAAGCCATGACGGATACCGAACAAAACTACGCACAGATCGAGAAGGAACTGTTGGCGATAGTGTTCGCGTGTGAGCGGTTCAACGACTACCTATATGGTCGAGATGTAGTACACGTGGAGTCTGACCACAAGCCGCTAGAAACTATCTTCAATACACATGGCACCGAAGCGACTGCAGCGCATGAGATTGCGACTGCAGAAGTATCCACTCGAAGTGAGGTACAAGAAAGGATCGGAAATGTACGTTGCAGATACGTTGAGCCGAGCGTACAACACGGATGCTAAACGAGACACTAGGCGAAATACGAATGCCGATGTCAATAAAGTTGACGACTTAGACGAGTGAAAATAGCTAAAGCTTTGCTCAAGAAGGCCAAACTGGATGGAAACGACCCACTGAAAGCTATTCTGGAATGGCGCAACACACCAACAGCTAGAAGGCTTGCAAAGCTCGCACGTGCAACTTTTGATGTCACGCCGGACTAAGACACTGTTGCCGACGCGAAACAGTCTACTTGCACCAACAATCCAAGGAAGAAATGTCAGCGATGCTATCGAACAACGAAAACGAAAGTACCAACGACATTACGACACCTACTCAAACCCGCTGAAAGAGCTAAATGTTGGACAGGCAGTCCGGATGAAACTGCCTGAACGCAACACTTGGAGTTTGGGTATATGTAAACGAGCACTAGGACAGCGATCCTACACCGTGGATGTCGAAGGACACACCTATCGGCGCAACAGACGACAATTGAGGGTAACCAACGAATCGGCGCCCTCGGTGACTGTTGCTCATGACGTAACGCCAGACGTGGGAGATTCCGTGCCCCGTGCAACGATCTCCAACCCGACCGGTCAACAACAACCGGCTGTTGTTGTTGACATTCCGTTATCGCCGTGTCCTCGCCCGAACACGCCGCGGGGGATACCGGGCATTATGCCGAGGCGAGACGAGCCAAGTGCAAAACGCATGACACTTCGAGATCGTGTTGACATTAAGCCACCACGACGGCTCATTAATGAGAGGTGAATCACTGATCGTGTTGACATTAAGCCACCACGACGGCTAATGATGAAATGTGAATTCCTAAACTAAAAAAAAAAACTAAAAAAAAAATATTAAAACAAAAAGGGATGTCACGAGATACCCCAGCTGATTCCCAGCAGGGAGGGTACGTATATTTGGACTGATTGCCTAGCAGCAACCTCTGTATAGAGTAGTGGGCGCTGCCGCCGCTGTTAGTGTAGTGATTTAGTCTAGCATAGGATTTAGACCAGTGATTTAACAAGATTGCCATCCAGAAAATTAACTCTAGATGGTAGGTGGACAAGGAAGCCTTTTGGCTTATCGAGAGTCCAATACTTTTTATCTACGTGTATCCCGCCCTTTTAAGGTATGTGTCGATTTTATTTTTAAACATATTCACGCTACTAGCACCAACACAATTAGGAGATAATCTTTTCCAATAATTTACAGTCCTTTGAGAACTTTCTTATATCTAAACTACACTGCTCCTTTACTAATGTAACTTCACGTCGTCTGGTCCTTCTATCTTTCTTAACCGAGAAAAAATATATTTCTATCAATATTTTCATAACCATTCAATATTTTAAACACTTCTATCTGATCTCCTCTCAATCTCCTGGTCTCTAATGTTGATAAACCACATTTTTAGGCGTATTTCGTAACTAAGATTCCTCAGTTTGGTATAATTTTAGTTGCTCTCCTCTGCACTCTTTCTAGCATATCTATGTCCTTCCTGCGATATGGCCTCCACGCTTGAATACAATATTCTAAATGAGGCCTAACTATTGTTTTGTACAGCGGTATCATTAGCTCTTTTTCCTTATACGTTATGTTTCGCCTAATTAATCCAAGGATTTGATTTCCCTTTGAAGCTGCAATTCCGCACTGCTCTGAAACCTTCATATCAGCACTAATGGTTAACCCTAAGTCCTTTTCTTTTACAGTAATACTTAGTACAGAACCTCCCATTGTATATTGTATATCTTCGTTCCCATGTCCTGTGTGGAGGCATTTACATTTCCCAAAATTGAACAACATTTGCCATTTTTCTGACCATTTTATCAATCTGTCAAGATCATCTTGTAAATGCTGTCTATCTTCATCACGTTTAATCCTTCTAAAAAATGTTGTATCATCCGCAAATTTCAACACCTTGCTTGTTATATCATCGTCCAAATCGTTGATATATATTAAGAATAATATAGGTCCCAGTACTGATCCCTGTGGTACCCCACTCAAAACTGATTTCCAGTTTGAAGCCTCCCCATCAACAACTACCCGTTGTCTTCTGTCAATCAGCCATTTTTCTATCCAGTTTATTATACCATTTCCTATGCCATGGGCCTTTAATTTAAGCAGTAATCTTTGATGTGGCACTTTGTCGAAAGCTTTCTGAAAATCTAAGTAGATGATATCAACTGGTGATCCGTCGTCTACCCACTTAGTGATGTCTTCCAAAAAACATAACATATTTGTTAAGCATGACCTCGCTTTTAGAAACCCATGTTGAGATGGGTTTATCAAGTTATGTTTAACAAGAAAATCCACCATGTGATCTTTAATTAGTCTTTTTAATAATTTGCAAATCACCGACGTTAAACTGGTCTGTAGTTATCTGACTTGTTTCTGGAACCTTTTTTAAATAACGGTATAATGTTTGCTTCATTCCATTCTAAAGGAACCACTCCCTCTTCTAAAGACAATATGAAAACTGTAGCAAGCGGTCTGCTAATTTGTTCTACAATTTCCAAAAGTAGTTTGGGCGGAATCCCATCCACTCCAGGTGATTTATTATCCTTCATAGCCCTTATTTTGTTAGCTACCATTTCCGGGGTTACAATTACCTGTCCTAAATAGTCTGATTCTGCCCCCTTGAACTTAGCCTCTGGTACTGGCAGTGAACTAATGGGGTCAGCCCACTGTTGGTTTTCCCACAGGCGACCATGTTAACGTTTTGTCTGATTATAAGAAAATGTGACCTATAAAATGTCTTAAACTTCTCACCTGCTGTTATCATCATCTCATTGACATGCCGATAGATTTTTTTTAAATTGCATACTTCCAACTCTTGTAAAATGCCTGTATGTGTGACACCCGTCAATATTTACAAATGCCGGCAAGAATTACTCCGCAAACAGGCCACACAGGCAAATTACTGCCAAATATCCTTTCGCTTATTGAAATCATCTAGAAATCCACCATTTTACAGTCAACACCTTCTACAATCACACATGAAAATCTCCCTACTCAAATGCACTTATGTCACAGCATGTGAATTTTGTAAAAAAAATCATTTCTCAAAAATACACTGCATTTTTCTTCGTGTGCAACGGACAGGAAGTCTAACTAGAACATGACCCCTAATATCTTCCCCGGTAAACATTGAACTAAAATACTCATTCAGGTCTTCTGCCATTAAGAATCCCTCTGATATTATATTTCCAGCACTATCTTCTAGAGGACCGACCATATCCTGAACTTTCTGTTTGCTCCGAACATATGCATAAAAACTATTGCTGTCTTGTTTGATATTACAAGCTAATTTTTGTTCATAGCTTCTCTTCGAATTTCTAATTTCAGTTGTAGCTTGGTTTAGTGCTTCTTTATAAATGTTGTAGTCTTCGTTATTTCCAGTACGTCTATATGACTTCCACATCGTTTGTTTGTACTTAATTTTTCTAATGGCTTCTTTCGATAAGTATTTCTTTCTGGACCGTTTCCAGTGTAGCTGTGTATCCAGATAGCAACGTATTAAACATATTCTCTCGACCTGTTGTTTGTATGTTATATAATACATAGATACGAGCAATACCGTTACAGTCCCGTCTGCATTATTTTCTCCAGTCGCTGAATTGAACTTGCGAGACAGCGATGGGGCCTCAGTGGCGGGTCCAGAGATGGTAGCCTGGGGACCAAAAAGCCTTCACTGACGGCCGAACCAAATTAATATCGAGTTCCGGAGCTTCAGCACGGCTCGATCCGCTGTCGCGCTGTCGGATCATTACATTGGAAGTCGGGATGGAGATATTGTTGAATTTCTTTTGCCACCGTAACTTCAGTAACGGGGGCACAATAAAAAGGTCTAGGGAGCACGCTACTCTGGTTCAGGCATAGCGCGGATAAATTCCAAGGGTCTAGTGGGGCCCGTCGACTGAATAACAGCCAAGTGTAAACTGTGATTATCATAGTTGAAGAGCAGAATCGCGTATGTTTTAAGATGTTATCAGCTTGATGGATATATGTTGATCGTTTATTCGGCACCTTCCGACGCGGCGTCCGGATGCCAGTGCAGTGAGTGCACCCCCTGCCCCGGGTCACTACGCTACAGGACATACAGACACGTCTGTATTATAATATGTAATTTATATGCATTGTACAACAAACATATCTATACTGGTGTTATAATATTATGACTATTTGCATGTATGCCCCTAGAACTCTGTCGAATCGTAAATAAATCATAATTATTGACAATCAAATGTGCGAATACTATATATGGCATGCTGTTGTTGGTAATAGGTCAATTTGATTTAATTGCAAATGGACAATATAAAAGAAAGTTCATGTCACAAATACAGTGACAAACGGAACATTTAGAAAACATTAAAACAACTTTATAGAACAATCTATACATAGTTGCTTGGCATTTCGTTAACAGTTGCGTTATACCATTAGCTACAATGCCAGTAACAACATCATAATGAATAAATTATTGTATTATTGACACCGTCGGATGTCATTGCAGGAATTTTGTTGTGAAGAGAAACAAAAGGTGCTTCAACCAAGTTCCCGCCCGTAGATCAAACAACTGAGTGGAGACATTGGGCAAGCAAGATGCAGAATTGCATCGTCGATGTGACAAGGAACGATCATAAGAGAGACAGATTTGTGTCTCCAATCGTTCCTTGTAATGCAGACGATACCATTTTGCTATGTGTTACTTAGTCAGAAAGATCACTTGGTCAGAACTTGAAGCACCAACACCATCTGATATAATCGCATACACGAAGTCCCGCAGTTAATCCTTTTGCTGATTTGGGAATAACTGGGGGAATCTCTGTTTTTGAATCGTTCATGCGCATGTAATTGAATGTCATCCAATCAATCCTTGATCTCATCGATATACTGTTCAGCTGAACGCAGAGCGGTCGACAGAGAAACTGCGTTCAAATAAAACGAGAAACAGTTGCAGAGCATCAGCATATTGGTAATAATTGAGATTGTGTTTGCAGGTTATTCTCACCGATCGGCTGCACATACACGGAGAAACAGTTCTGTATTTATATTTTGCACCATAGACATTGTAATATGATAAATATGTGTATCTAAACATTATGGTAGATGATATTGACCCTCACATAATAGGTATAACCGAAGCATGGGCCACCACTGATATATCAGATGCTGAATTGGGACTAACAGGCTATGTAATGTTCAGGAAAGATAGAATAGGAAGAAGGGGAGGTGGAGTTATTTTATATGTTAAATAATCTATCCAGGCTTATGAAATAAAATTAGAAAGAGAAGCAAACTGCAAAGAAGCTGTTTAGTGTAACATAGTTACAGGAAACTCAACGTTAACGGTGGGGTTACTTTATCGAAGTCCAAACATAAGCATAGAAGAGAACGAAAAAGTACAAAATGCTATAAGGGATGTTAGCAAACGGGACTGTATTATTATGGGAGATTTTAACCATGGTCATATACAATGGAAATCTCTACAGAGTACGGGGAGTGAGGACTACAAGTTTTTAGATTTAGTACAAGACAGTTTACTTTCTCAACACGTGCTAGAGCCAACCAGGGGTGAGAATGTGTTAGACATAGTTTTGTCCTCACAGAAGGAATTAGTTGACAATGTTAAATTATGTGAGCCTCTGGGAAGTAGTGATCACAACCAGATATATTTTACCATCAAAGTAAAATCAGAAAGAAATAATAAAAAGCAGTTCAGGAAAAATTTCCACAAAGGAAGATATAAGGAAATGAGGAAATATTTAGCAAAGATAGACTGGAATAACACACTGAAGAATAAGACAGCAACAGAATGCTGGAATATCTTAAAGAATGAAATAGAGTGCATCGTAGATAAATTTGTTCCCTTCAAAAAACAAGGGAAACGGACCAGAAAGAAATACTTATCGAAAGAAGCCATTAGAAAAATTAAGTACAAACAAAGAATGTGGAAGTCATATAGATGTACTGGAAATGACGAAGACTACAACATTTATAAAGAAGCACTAAACCAAGCTACAACTGAAATTAGAAATTCGAAGAAAAGCTACGACAAAAAATTAGCTTGTAATATAAAACAACACAGCAAGAGTTTTTATGCATATGTTCGTAGCAAACAGAAAGTTCAGGATAAGGTTGGTCCTCTAGAAGACAGTGTTGGAAATATAATATCAGAGGGATTCTTAATGGCAGAAGACCTGAATGAGTATTTTAGTTAAGTGTTTATCAGGGAAGATATTAGTTCACTGCCAGTACCAGAGGCTAAGTTCAAGGGGGCAGAATCAGACTATTTAGGACAGTTAATTGTAACACCGGAAATGGTAGCTAAAAAAATTAGGGCTATGAAGGATAATAAATCACCTGGAGTGGATGGGATTCCGCCCAAACTACTATTGGAAATTGTAGAACAAATTAGCATACCACTTGCCACAGTTTTCAACTTGTCATTAGAAGAGGGCGTGGTTCCCTTAGAATGGAAAGAAGCAAACAAAATAAGACAGAGAACTACAGACCAGTGAGTTTAACGTCAGTGATTTGCAAATTATTAGAACGACTAATTAAAGATCACATGATGGATTTTCTTGTGAAACATAACTTATTAAACCCATCTCAACAATGGGTTTCTAAAAGCGAGGTCATGCTTAACAAATATGTTATGTTTTTTGGAAGATATCACTAGATTAGTGGGTAGACGAGGGATTATCAGTAGATATCATCTACCTAGATTTTCAGAAAGCTTTCGACAAAGTGCCACATCAAAGGTTACTGCTTAAACTAAAGGCCCACGGCATAGGAAATGGTTTAATTAACCGGATAGAAAAATGGCTAATTGACAGAAGACAACGTGTAGTAGTTGATGGGGAGGCTTCAAATTGGAAATCAGTTTTGAGTGGGGTACCACAGGGATCAGTACTGGGACCTATATTATTCTTAATATATATCAACAATTTGGATGACGATATAACAAGTAAGGTGTTGAAATTTGCGGATGATACAAAATTGTTTAGAAGGATTAAAAATGATGGACATGGACAACATTTACAAGATGATCTTGACAGGTTGATCAAATGGTCTGAAAAGTGGCAAATGCTGTTCAATTTTGGAAAACGTAAATGCCTCCACACAGGAACGAAGATGTACAATATACAATGGGAGGTTCTGAACTAAGTACTACTGTTAAAGAAAAGGACTTAGGGTTAACCATTAGTGCTGATATGAATGTTTCAGAGCAGTGCGGTATTGCTGCTTCAAAGGGAAATCAAATCCTTGGATTAATTAGGCGAAACATAACGTATAAGGAAAAAGAGCTAATAATACCACTGTACAAAACAATAGTTAGGCCTCATTTAGACTATTGTATTCAAGCGTGGAGGCCATATCGCAGGAAGGACATAGATATGCTAGAAAGAGTACAGAGGAGAGTAACTAAAATGATACCTAAACTGAGGGATCTTAGTTACGAAATACGCCTAAAAATGTGGTTTAACATCACTGGAGACCAGAAGATTGAGAGGAGATCAGAAGTGTTTAAAATATTGAATAGTTATGAAAATATTGATAGAAATATTTTTTTCTCAGTTAAGAAAGATAGAAGGACCAGAGGACATGAAGTTACATTAGTAAAGGAGCAGTGTAGATTAGATATAAGAAAGTTCTCATTCTCACAAAGGACTGTAAATGAATGGAACAGATTATCTCCTAATTGTGTTGGTGCTAGTAGCTTGAATATGTTTAAACATAAAATTGACACATACCTTAAAAGGGCGGGATACACGTAGATACAAATTATTGGACTCTCGGTAAGCCGAAAGGCTTCCTTGTCCACCTGCCATCTAGAGTTAATTTTCTGGATGGCAATCTTGTTAAATCTTTTTAAATCATATATTATACATTATATGCAATAACTACTGTCAATGTGTCATGATATATTACCAATATTACAGTACATTGTACAATGTTTAAACAGTGCTAATTATATTTAGTACAAATCACATAACGTTACCCAATATCAGTTAATGTAAGTTGGGTTTGTTCGGTTAGTACTTATATTTATATTGATTGTGGTAACGTTAATGTGAGATAGTATCTACTAGTGTTATCTATTGATATCGGTATTCTCGTATTTTTGTCAGTCTCAGGGGGAGTGCAATTGAGTGTTTTTGGTGAGCGTAAGAAATGTTGAACGTCACCGAGAAAAATACCTCCCCCACTTCCCGTGTTCAGATTTCGTGATCCAACAGCGGAGTGGTACTGAAGTTCCGGTTCAGCCTACCCAATATTAATTTCGTTCCGACGCCAGTGATAAATGTTACTCAAAACGTCTTCCTTTCGTTCGAAAGTAGACGGATTTTCCAATAAAAACAAATGGTCACTACCACCAAACGTGAGCAACATATTTTAGCGCAGCCACACATACACAAACGGTGGTCTGTCGAGGCTTGCATTCGGCCAATCGCTGTTATTTGTTGGAGCATCACGACGTGTTGAACCCAACACGACAGCCATGCACACATCATTTGAATACATCACACCCTAATCACCCTCTCCGAAGTGGACGGGTAACCATCGTGATGGATAGCATACATGTTCTGCCAGCATGTGTGTTTTGGTGCAATCGAACTTCGTACTTCCACTCCGACATGTCCAGAGTAAGCTATCTGATTCCCACTCACATAATGATTCCAGAACGTGTGCATTTCCCTATAAGACGGCAAGTCCCATGCTTTTTGCATTTTTTGCATTTATATATGTGCATTTTTTGCATTTATATATGTTGGAAATGTGTTGGTTAGAATGCAGTAGAATGCATTAGCTCCTACCACTAGAAATACAGTTTTTTTTTTCTCGGGCCATCTTGTCTTTACATGAACAAAATACAAATATTATTAAACAAAATCTAGTAACTCAAACACTAAAGGCACACACTCTTATTGAAACATTACTGCACATTGAAAATATGCTGACCTCATTAAAATTTTAAATACACTGAAATGATAACTGACGAAACTTTTCTCCAATTTACAGGTGGTATTACAAATAATTGTCTAAATAATATACTAAACATCAGTAATACTGTTGATGAAAATAATGAATTGCCAACAATACGCCGATCGTCATATTATGATTTTGAAATTTTTTATTTATTAGTTCAAAACAATAATAAACATTTCAGTATCCTAAGCTCAAATATACAGTCCATTAATGCAAAGTTTAGTGAGCTCGAGGCATTTGTAAATGACTTGTCTTCCTTAAATTTTTAATTTAGCATAATATGTCTCCAAGAGAGCTGGTTATCTGATAATGATGATTTATCATTAATTCAATTAAATGGATATTACTGTATATCCCAAGGAAAAAGTTGCAGCACCAAAGGGGGATTATTAATATATATAGATAAACACTTTGATTATGAAGTAAAGATGAAATTAAATATGTATGAACAATGGGAGGGACAAATAAAGCAAGTAAATGGAGGAGGCTTATCGCAGACAGTCACTATAGGAAATATATACCGACCACCAAGGCCTTTAACTGAAAACTATAACGAATTTATAAATGAATTTACAATGGTCCTGTCATATGTGCAACATCATCAAAACAACAATCTTATTCTTGCAGGGGACTACAATATAAATATGCTAAAAATAAAAGAGCAACAACACTGTAGCACAATCTTTGACATGTTAACTTCATTTAGTCTCTTCCCCCAAATTACTCTTCCTACAAGGTTCACAACATGTACTGGTACACTTATTGATAATTTTTTTGTAATTTAACAAAGCATATTTTGTAAAGTACAGCAGGAATATTAATTAAAACATTTTCTGATCATCAACCATATTTTATGCTTATGAACACTGCTCTAAAAGAGGAACATACTACTAAATTTATACGAGTTAATGTACAAAATAAAGAGGCTATGTTAAAAGTCAGAAATGATATAATCTCTTCTGAAATACATAAAAAATTAGATACAAGTTCAAATGCTGATCCAAACCATAATTATAACATCATCATCAATTAAATAAATCAAGCTAAAAATAAATATATGACTAGCAAATTAGTTAAATATAATAAATATAAACATAAAAAATCTACATGGATAACTCAAGGCTTGCTAACCTCAATACGATACAGAGACAAACTTTACAAACAATTAAAAATCACAAACCCTGAATCTTCTGAATATGGCGTATTATTGATTAATCTAAAAACATACAATAGTATTTTGAAAAGAAGTTTTCGCAAAGCAAAGCAATCATATTTTGACAAATGTTTTAATCAATTTAAATTTGATATAAAAAACACTTGGAAAACTATAAATGAAATCCTGTCTAAACATAAAATTAATAAATCATATCCAAAATATTTTAAAGAATCCGATTCTATTGTGGCAGACAAATTAGAAATTGCAAATAAATTCAATACATTATTTACCAATATAAGTAGTAATCTGGCTAATGATATTAAATACAAAGGCATTCATGATCATTCATATTATCTAAATAAAATAGTAAATTGTAATTTTACATTTAAATATGTTGAAGAAGATACCATAAAGAGAACAATAATTAATCTACCCAACAAAAACAGCAGATAAAAATGCTCGAACCTGCACTAACCAAATCTTTAACTTTATTAACAAATCAAGTATTAACCACAGGAATATTCCCTGATAAACTAAAAATTGCTAAGGTAATTCCCATTTATAAAAAAGGTGAGCCAGCAGTATTCAATAATTATAGACCCATATCTCTTCTACCAGCTATTTTAAAAGTACTTGAAAAAATACTTTTTGACCAATTATCATCTTATTTAAAAGACTCTAAGCTTTTTTTTTGACCATCAGTATGGATTCCGACCTAAACATTCAACTGAATACGCAGCACTAGAATTAATAGATAGAATAATAACCAAACTGGATAAGGATGAAATACCCATTAATATTTACCTAGATCTTTCCAAAGCCTTTGATACCATTGACCATTTAATTTTAATTGACAAATTGAAATATTATGGTATACATGGAACACGTCTGAACTTATTCAGCAGTTACCTAATAAATCGTAAACATTATACGGAAATTGACAATATAAAATCAAATATGTTATCAATAACAACAGGTGTACCACAAGGTTCAGTCTTAGGACCCCTGTTATTCATCATATATATCAATGATTTTGCACAAGCCAGTAAAATGTTTAATTTCATAATTTATGCTGACGATACAACTCTATCAAGTACACTATACACTTTCAGCGATAACATACATGACGAAAATTTAGAATCCTTAATAAATAAAGAACTTTTAAAAATAAATGAATGGCTAAAAATAAATAAATTATCGCTAAACATAGCAAAATCGAAATACATGACATTTCAAAAGGCAAAGACAAATATACAGACACTTACTCTGAAGATAGGCAATGTAAATATTGAACAAGTCAAAGAATTACATTTTTTTGGTTTAATTATAGATACAAATCTAAACTGGAAAAAGCACACTGAAAAAATATCAAATGCTTGTTCTAAAAAAATTGGCATTTTAAATAAATTGAAACATGTGTTACCTCTTCATATTAAAATAATATTATATAATTCTTTAATAGTACCACACATTAATTATTGCATCATGGTGTGGGGCTTTCAATCAAATAGAATAATAAAACTTAAAAAAAAAGCCCTGAGAATTATTACCTTAAGTAATTATACTTCCCACACAGAACCACTTCACAAAAAACTCAACTTGTTAAAAGTAGATGACATTCTTAAATTACAACAACTAAAATGTTACTATAAATATTTACACAATGATTTACCAGTTTATTTACAAAACTGGAGGATAATGTTTAACTATGAGGTACATAATCACGATACAAGAGTCAAAACTAAAATATACACTTATAAAATTAAACATGAATTTGCTAAGAAATGCCTTAGGCATAATTTACCACTTTTACTAAATAACATTCCTGATATTGTCAAAGAAAAGCTTAGTACACACAGTTTACAAGGATTTGCCAAGTATGTTAAACTTTATTTTTTACAAAACTATCAAGAAACATGCACCAGGCAAAATTGCTATATATGTATGCAAAATTAAGAACCGACAACCACCTGTCAACTTGATACAGTACAAAACAGTGCCTAAACGACAAACTCAATAAGCATGTAAGATTGCTCACACTACACACATGCATACATATTATTGGTTTTTTTCTTTCTTCTTATTCTGGAAGAATTTGATTAGGTGATGTATTGATTCAGTTAAAGTTTTACTACAAAAGGTGGCTCCTCGATAGCGACTACCATAGTCTTAGAGGAGTCTCCAGACCCTACTTTTTGTTATTTATCATACATTATGCAATGTTTACTATAAGGTTATATATTTGTATTATTTAATTTTTTTGACATGGATATATTGTATTATTTGAAATGTCTGGGTCAAATAAAACAAATTCTTCTTCTTCTTCTTCCCACTCAACCCAGAACCGTCCTATACCAGTGTCGTTTTCACCGCTGCTGAGTCTGACCTGAAAATCAACAAACAATATATAAGATTGCTAAACCTCACCTTATTGCACCTTTCAAGTGTTGTGATAAAATATCTCAGACAGATGAGAAACATTTAGGAATCCCCTTCCCTGAGTAACCCCCTGGGGCTTTCCTTTTTTGCCACTAAATGAGCATATTAAAAAAAATTAAGCATTAATTGGCTAAAAAAAATAGAGTTTAAGTCACAATTCCGTATACGCTCTTCACAAAATGCCGTAGATCTACCGCTTTTTATGATGTTATGGCTGTAGATGAGGATATCTTGTGCATACATGAGCCTCAGTCGTGATGAGATCGAGGTGCATGCAGAATAGGGAACCGCTCCGTGGCCAGATAATGTTTCAAAGTTAGGATATATTTACTAATTGCATAGCATTTTCAACGTGAAACGTTGGTTGGGCTGTATAATTAGACTGGAAATGAGTCATTCCTTTTTAAACCGTGAACTATAGATCTGACGGCAGATTTTGGTACTAAAGCGGAGGCCGTGAGATTGTCCCAAGAATGAAGAAACATGACATGTTTGTACTGCTAAATGGGTAGACTTGGCACCTCTGAACCGTGTGAGCGACCCGACTGTTCACAGCCTAGGATAATCCAACTGGGATATTAACCTCAGATTAATCTCATTTCCAGATCACAACCCTTCCCTAAATGACTAAGCTGGTGGCAACAACCTGCCCCATTAATTAACAATTAATTAGTCACCTTATCCACGGAGCACAGTGACACATCTGCAAGTCAAACATTTCATCTGCCAAACATGTATTGCATGTCATAGATGTCAAACAGTGGTGTGCTAAGTGTTCTGCAGTGGGTACAACACTTTCTGCCTTACGGTGGGATGATAGCCAGATGGGTCGCTGCAGTGGGCCAGCCTAGCTTATCAGTCTAATCTATAAGAGAACGACCTGTGATATAACTCAATCCCCGGGAATCACAACCTGATTGGGTCTAGCGTTATCGGCTGGCTTGAGAAGAAGTAATTAACTATTTTGCCGCCAAATATAGCAGAAGATATTACTATGCCTCGCTTTGAACTGCGATTAATCAGCTTTGAATTCAGATTATTTCGGAAAGGCCGCATTTCGAAAAAAATCTCGACTTTTGTGTCTGGTGTTATATTGGTTGCAGCAACCAATATAACATCA
Source organism: Paraescarpia echinospica (assembly GCA_020002185.1). Lineage (NCBI taxonomy): Eukaryota > Metazoa > Annelida > Polychaeta > Sabellida > Siboglinidae > Paraescarpia > Paraescarpia echinospica. The sequence continues at coordinate 7,017,559 of CM034542.1, forward strand.
GACACAAATGCCGGTGAAGGATTAGGTAAACAATACAAATGTTACGACATCTTCCAGCGCTACCTGAAGGTGTCTTCCAAAAGGAAAATCAGTATCAAGCTCTGCCAACCAGCAAACTGATGTCAACAGCGGCGATTGCAAGACAGACATCCTGGCAAAGATGGCTGAGTTTGATGAAAAGAGCGACCAACTCTTTGTAGAAGTTAAGGTATGCAAATGTGTATGAGTATTTATTTAAAAAAAATTATTTGATATACAAAATTAAAAGCAAAACCCACGAATATAACATGTATTCAAATTTATGCAACAACGAGCATAGCAGACGACGATGTAATAGAAACGTTTTGTGATACACTGCAACGAACAGTTGACGAGGTAAACAGGAGAGACATGGTAGTACTGATGGGCGATTTCAATGCAAAAGTTGGCAGTTGTCAAAACGAAGAAGAAAATGGAAATATCGGGAAATATGGACTAGGCGAGAGAAATGGGAGAGGAGATAGACTTGTTGAGTTTATCATAGAGAATGAACTGGTGATCACTAATACTTTCTTCAAGCAACATCAAACAAGACTGTACACTTGGACAACACCAGATGGTCGGAACAGAAATCAAATCGACTTTACACTGATACCAAAATGATGCAGGACGTTTGTGTTTAATGCAAAGACATTACCAAGAGCCGAATGTGGCTCTGACCATGAATTGCTAAGCGCCAAGATATATATATATATATACATATATATATATATATATATAATTATATATATATATAAAATGTCGTCCATGTGCAACAATGTTTTCTTCATATAGGACAAGGTCAGAGGTGTTCTGTCTGCCATTGCATTAGTAGTAGGCCCTATTTAGTTGGTGCCCGTGCAATCAGTCATTTTACCATAAGGTTACTTAATAATCTGTATATAATCTCTGTATATATATATAATACCTTAATAGTACCATACGCCGGAAATATTCTGCTGTAAAAAATATGGCATCATAAAAATTCCATAGTATATTCTACACTGCAATTCCATATACAATACGGTAAACTGAAACAATTCTACCGTATAATCAACAGTACAATTCCGCATAAAATACGGTACACCGTAAATATTCTACCTATATTCTACAGGTAACCTTATTTAATTAAAAATCGCAAATTCTATTGACTTTGTGTGACAATTTTATTGAAATGTCAATGGTGATCTAACCCCACATATAAAGGCAACCATAACGTGGCGCCATCTAGCGGGATTTATTGTGGAACTAATGTATACACGCAAAACCGAAACAAAAACGAGTGAATGTTGTGTACATTCTGATCGATAAAAGACAATAAATATAATTTTTGATCATGTGACAAGCGCATAGGTGTAGAATAGGTGTAGTTGATACATGATGTGAAGTTTGGAGACTAGGTGGGGAAGTACACACCTTTTAAAATTTGCTTTCACTACCTATTAATGAGTGACATACAAGTCAATTGTGAACTTTTTTGTAAAACTCTTTGAACAGAACTAAGAACTGGATACAGCGCTATATAAGACTTTAATATTATCAAAAATAGATAAGCGAGCGAAAAATGAACAACTGTCAAACACGTTCCAAAAACGCCTTTTTAACGATCGCCAGTACCATTACGGTTCGTCGGATCCCAACAATATTGATGTCGTTTGAAAGTTTAAGCTTTCTGCTATTCAAACATATACATGGTTTCCTGATAATCAGTCCTAAAATTAACTAAAAACGGACCTACAACCGGGCCCGTTCCGGTGTCTTAGACACTGCGAACGATGTTGTTTCGTCGACACAGTTCACCAATCTACCGGTTGAGGCACCACTATCTGATTTCATGATATAAGCTCCACAACAGCTGCTAAAATTACATACGCGAAGTAGGCGTGACGGCACAGTCACAATTATCAACCAACCAACGCAACGAATTTTGACCCGTTGGGAGGCGTACGTTATTGCGACGTTACGCCGAAGTTTCGCCGCGGTTTAAAAGTGGGTTGAGCTTATAACATGAAATCAAGAAATGGTGAAATGTGCATGTCTGAACCTATGCAAATGAGGAAAACAGCGCCGCAATCGGAAGATTATTGTACTGAGTACCCGCCGCCAACATCATTCGGAACCGTACACAACAACGAAAACCGCGTGATTGTAGGTCCATTTATCGGTGTTCTTTAAAGGGTTACCAAGAAATCTAGACGACGCTAGAATAACAAAAAGTGCATCCTTTCAAATTATACCAAGATCGTCGGGACAGGACGAGCCGTGAGGGTGCTAGCGACCGTAGAATTTTTTTTTTTTGGACGTGTTCTGAGTTGTTCATTTTTCGCTCGTTTATCGATTTTTGGTATTATTTATTATAGGTGACCGTTTTCATGGTTTTGGTGAGCAGGCCTAAACTGCAAAAGTACCCATCACTTCATCAGCCTAAAGTTATCAAGGCAAATTAGCAGGACCATCTAGATAGCTTATAAAAAAAACCTGTGCGAGGCATATATATATATATATATATAGCATAGAGACCCAGACAGATTAAACCAAGGGAGGAATTTAGCAGGTGTGAGGAATATGGCAGGTACGGGGAGTACGACATGGCGACCACGCTAGATTACTCGCACCTCCTCGCGAGAATCTCGGACTGCGAGTAATTTGGCAATGCGACGGATTTGGCATGACACCGGAAACCACAGGCGAATATTGAAAACGCATTAATATTCTAAGTGTATTCTAGTGCGGGGGGCCCAACCGGAAGTCTGGCAGCCACCTCACGTAGCGGACAGATCAGCAACTTAAACCCTAGTTTCACAGTAATAAGTGGTGTCTGCATCGATATGCATGGGTGCATGTGAACTTGATATATTTGTTATTTTCATAATTGCAATGTTGAGCCTGGATGATTAAGCTCCAGCCAATGTTGCCGGTAGGGGGCTTTACCCCAGATTCGGGTAGAGACGATGATTGGCTCTCAGGCCAACTATGAAATAACAAATTAAATAAAAATACACTTTTATCAGATAATACTATACTATAACAACTATTTAACATTAAATTTATATTGAAACATGTCACACACAAAATAAACCGACTGTAAACTTTGTTCGTAGTTTAATGCCTTTCAATCACATGCATATTCACTAGGTGGCAGCTCTCGTGGCATAATATTCAGAAGGGCCATTCAGAGCCAGACTATCGTTCTGGCGAAGTCACGCAGCCAGGCGAGAGTCGGTTAAGTGAGACTGAAAACCACTGGGAATGGATTTTGTTTGTGCTATTCAGTATTCATTTTGTTGAAAGGTGACGGGTCATTGACACCAACTTTGAGAAACCTTGGTTGTGTTATTCTAGACATACTTAACATATGTTTTCAAACATAACTATGACATTATTGCTATAGAATAGTTCGTTTGCCAAGGCAAAACATGTTAAATCAAAGTACACTTCGTGATCAAATACTTGTGAAGCTCTTTTCTGTTCGTTGCAAAGAATGTTTTCTGTATGAAACACAAATTTTCTGGTCATTAAAATTGTCATATTGACAGTTCAACAGAAATAAGTGTTTATTGTTTGTCTTCACAGCAACGGCCTATTCAATGTCTCCATCTACACGTGTTCCAGCACCATCATGGTCTAAACACTCCATTATGTGAAGACTTGTATTAAACAAACCCGATATAGCTATCTCTCTCCCTGGGCTGCTTTCAGTAAAGACACAATGGAACCTCAAAAATTATGTCATAATTTAATCATAATAGGGCAGCACTTTTCTTTTCTGCTAAACATAAAAATATAGTATGCATTGCCTCAGATATGGTTAGCAGCACACACTATTCAACTGTAAATGCTGTATGTGACTGGGAACACTAGTGTACATTGGCTACATATGGCAAATAGTGTATAGTAATGATTTTAAATAGCAAAAACTAAATTAATTACGGAGAAGTAGCTTTTAAACGTTAGTTGTTTGTGGGACAAGTTAATTGTTGTACGGACAAGTGAACTTTTGGTTCTACTTGTCCCCTGGGCAACTAGATAATTTGACAAATTTCGAGCCCTGACGACAAGTTTATATTAATACACGCGCACGTTTGTTTGTTTTTTATACAAGGACGAGGTCCTGTTTGAATAAATGAAACAACGTACCTCGTGGGTATATGTGACAGCCAAAGGGACAGCGTTTACGCACGCGTACGTCCCATTTTCAATCACAGGAGTTTTAAGTTTTTCCGTGTTTTGGTTCAACACCAGCCACTTGTTGTTACGAGTAGATCCACCGGTCTGGCCAACCAGCGTCCATCTACCACTGCACATATCACAGAACAGCTCCCGAACATCTGTGCAATTGGGTGAGGTGCATATCCAATAAACGCCGCTGTAACATGTGTCATTAAAACCAGAAATACAACTTGACAAAGTTCTATGTTTTCCCATATACCGAACAAAATATTAGTTGTGAGCAAAACCCACCACAGGCACACACTACAAATTTACCTGTATTTGTTAGAGCACAAAGCCACATAGCGTCTACGAAGTTACACATCTAACATAAATGCACGGACATATTTACATACAACCGGCACTAATTATCAAATGAACACGTACTTAACCGCATATGATGCACTATCCAAGATATGTTTGCAGCTTCGAGCAACACGGTGTCTGATACCAAGGAAAGGTCCTGTAACAAACATTTTGAAATAAAAATAGAGACTACTTTATGTAATACTGGGTTGTATTACTAATATAGAAAATGGTATATTTTTTACTTGTACTTTTGTTGCTATCGTTGTTTAAATAAACCTTATCAAAAGTAGCATAATAAGTCGTAAAATCAACAGAGGTTCATGTAGATTCTTATACTTAAATAATAGTATTATTTAACTTCATACAGCAATGCCATCCGACGGCAACTGGTGATTCAACATTTCCTCGAGTCTAGTGACGATAAAATAAGAGTACCAGGTAGTGGTGAAGACTAACAACACGTCCTCGGGTATGTATGTATGTATGTCAGCGCCATCTGGAGCATGGGTACTTTTGCTAGCAACCGTATCAAACTATCGTTGTTTTTATTTGAAAACATCGGCAATTGGTAGATCAGACGTATGTGGTCCAAGAAAGCAAATGAACACAGAAAGAGGCGAGTGGACCTCGATGCCTGGGAAGAAATACTGTTACATGTGTATATTGTTCAAAAGTTTGCGTATTTTAATACATAAATAACAATCGAAATTTATATGGCATGTGTTTGTTGTTTTTGTGCTACAAGTAAAGGAAAGGATGCATGCACCAACTATGAACATGCCTTTTCATAATTCTTTGTCAAATTATCGAGTGGTTCTTTAATTAAGTGATCGGTCTGGGGCACCTTTCCCCTACATATTGTAGTACTGTACTCGATGAAGTCACCAGAAATAAGTTATAACGCTGTCAAGGTTTCAGCGGGAAAATATTAATCCATCCAACCATTTAGTCGATAGTACAATAGAACATCGAATGTCTTTACTGTCCTGGAATAGGACCTACTTACGATTCACGAATGTTGCTAATGCCTCCTTCAGTTCCACTACTTCTTGTAGCAGCTGTCCGACTACTTCCGTCAGTTGTTCGACTACTTCCTGGTTGCGTAGACATAATAGATCGGCCTCGTCATAATCATCGCAGTACTTCGTTGTACACTGAGATTCAGCCACGTCCAGATACAGCAGGAACATAACGAAAAACACCGCCAGTGCACCAACGATTGCTTTATACATGGCTGCTGATTATTGATCTGATCGCAACAACAACGCAAAGAAAGATCACACCCAGAAGATTCACGAACTATTCGACTTGTGTTTCGCCAACGTGTAATTCTTTCTAAATGGATGGCGGCGTTATACACGTGCAGGCCCTATGTAGGCCTATGTTGTGGTAAATGAATCACAATAAGAGGCATTCGGTTACTTGCCTGCAACGAAGGAACCCTACGCCATTTCTTTCACACGTTTTATAAAAAAGATGATACGTTGTGCACACTATATGCGCTGCAACTGAGATAACGAACGCAGCTATTCGCCTTTATCAAAAATCATATAAAGCAATACCTGGGAACTATGTTTTCACCTGGGAACTATGTTGTCGTACGTGTTTTGTGATAACAATCAGCAATTTAACGTGATACAGCAGTTATGTGGGTTAAAGCCGTGTTCTCTTCCTGGTTGCTTTTGGCGTGATGCTGCATGACATGATTGTGATCAGGTCACCACCTGTCCCAATATGTGGAGGTCAGTAAGTTGAGATTACTGCTGGGTATAGTGAATACGTCATCAGCGCAATATATATATATATGTATATATATACAGTACTGCCAGAAAGTCATTAGTACACTCATTTAGATATTCATTTTTAGATATTATTGTCTATCCATTAGGTGGCACCACTTTCAATTGTCAATCAAATTTAATGTACTGCTCTCTAGAGGATTGGTATTGTATTTCGCATCTTATATTATCCTTTAAGTGTGTGTCAATGTGACACTTTTCTCCAAATTTGATTACAAGTGAAACCAAAGAGACAGTTCGCAGAAAACTTAGGTAATTATCCTTCTATTGTTATGCTTTTATTTGTTGAAACCATGTCTTTTGTCATACATTTGAGGTTGTAGGATTGTTATAGTGGGTGATAATAGGACACTTGTTAATACAAGTTTTATATATCATAATTTTTTAACCACAAATAAAAAATAATAATGAAAAAAAAATGTATTATACAATGATAAAAGGATAATAAATATTCCATTCAATCATCTGAATTAGTAGATTTTAAAATGTTATCATTTATTCTAAACATATTTATGACATGTAGATACATCCTCTGTAAGCCCTATACAATAAAACCTAATAAAACATTTATTCAATTATACTCATGTTGCGATACCAAAAGACGAGCTTGGAGACCCGAACCCGAGCCGTTATATTGGTGTAAAAGGGGCTCAGTCGGCGTGAAACGAGCAGGCAACTTGGCCTAAATGTGAAGACAACGTGTGCACTAGTAAAGAAGCATCAGGAGACTGGATCAGTGGAGGACAAGTCAAGAAGTGGTCGGCCAAAGAAGTCAACGACGAGACTGGATCGTATTCTGGTTCGGACCAGTCTTGCTGATCGCCACCTCACATCCCCGGAACTAAGAGCTACGCTGGAAAGAGACCACGGGGTGTCAGTATCTTCCAGAATCACAGTGAGGGGTCGCCTGAATGCAGCAGGATTACGTGGCTTTGTGGCTGAAAAAAGCCTTTGCTGAGGAAAGCTAACGTGCAGGCGAGGCTGCCGTTTGCGACAGTCCACAAGGACTGGAACACCGATCAATGGGACAGTGTGTTATGGTCCGATGAAAGCTGCTTTCAGCTTTTCTGTGGAGCAAAGAGGGCATTTGTGAGGAGAAAGGTTGGCGAGAAATTCATCCCACAATGTGTTGCACCCACAGTTAAGCATGGAGGGGGCTCCCTGATGGTTTGGGGGTGTATGTCGGGGCTCGGGGTTGGCCAACTGTATCTGTGTGAAGGTACCATGAGTCAAGACCAGTACCTCAGAGTGCTCAGAAATCATATGTTACCTTCTGCTACAATGTTTTATGGTGAGAGACAGTTCATGTTTCAACATGACAATGCTCCTTGCCATAACGCAAGGAAGGTAACAGGTTTCTTGGAGAGCTCTGATCTGGAGGTCATGCACTAGCCAGCTCAGAGTCCTGATCTGAATCCCATAGAACACATGTGGGAAGTCCTCTTCAGGAAAGTACAGAATAATAAGCCAAGTAACTAGGATGCCTTGTGGCAGTTGCTCATGTGCTGCATGGGAATCCATTCGCAGGACTCCAACAATGAGGTCCTGGAAAAGGCAAACCTCCAGAGCATCGAAGCCATGTTGATGCTCATGCAGCTCCGCTGGGCAGGCCACGTCTCGCGCATGGGCGACACAAGAATGCCAAAATATGTATTTTATGGTGAGCTTCGTCAGGGCAAGCGAGACAGAGGAGTCCCACGCAGGCGCTACAAGGACCAACCAAAGCGGAAACTCACCCAGGCAAATATTGACCACAAAGATTGGGAACAGCTAGCAGCAGACAGAAACGACGGGAGAGCGACTACCAGGAGAGCAGCGAAGAATTTTGAACATTCCAGAAGAGAAGCAGATGAGAAGAAAGTAGGCGAAGGGAAGAATCTGCAGCTCAGGCAACATCAGGCCAACTATGCATTTGTCCACCCTGCTCCAGAGCCTGCACTCCAGAATAGGCCTTTACAGCCACCAAAATGCGTCCCCAGGAACAAAGACTTCCTTACTGATCTTCGGATGCGAAGAATCTGCCATCATCATGTATGTGTGTGCGTGTATGTGTGTGCGTGTGTGGGTGTGTGCGTGTATGTGTGTGTGTGTATGTGTGTGCGTGTATGTGTGTGTATGTGTGTGCATGTGTGTGTGTGTGTGTGTGTGTGTGTGTGTGTGTGTGTGTGTGTGTGTGTGTGTGTGTGTGTGTGTGTGTGTGTGTGTGTGTGTGTGTGTGTGTGTGTATCGATATTACATGGATTTTACCTATTTTGTGAGATTTTAGTGTTTTTAAGCTGCAGTGCATCTATCTATTCGACCATGACGCTGCATACAGATACGCTTGCCAAACGTTGACGCAGGTCACCAATACGTCGTCGTTGCGCGTCCTTTACAAAAGGTGTGCCAGGACAGCAACATTCCTTGCCATGTTGCGCAATGTAACAATTTGCTGCATGACTAACATTGGTAGGAACATTGGCATTATTACTCAATGTTAAATCAGTGTTGACGCTTAACAGACTGTTTGTAAACATGCTTGGCGTTCAACGGTCAAGAACTGCATGCCATCGGGGTCATCGCAATGAGGGCCAAACAAACGATACCGCTGAAGACTCTACAAACGCTTCGGTTATTAAAGATTTGTTCCGTGGCAAAAACCCATCGATTCCGACAGTAACTGCATTCGATAGGAACTTTTATAAAGCTCCATTCTCGGGCGCCAACAGTATTAACAACATTACATGAGCACCACTGATATCGTGTATCTGCACAACTTTAATTGTGCACCGTGATGATGCAACCTCGCGTGCAACTTCGGCAGTGGCATCAACAACAACGACAATAGCAGCAGCAGCAACAGAAGCAGCAGCGACAGCAGCAACGGCGGCAGCAGCAGCAGCAGTGAAAGCAACGACGGCTGTAGCAGCAACAACAACAGCAACAGAGAAACTGCTCTACATTCGTGATGCTCGGACTGGAGCTAATCTGAACAATCTAATCTATGTTAAGCGAGTAAACACACCATCGTGACGGACAAGGGACATCCAACTCACTCTTGTGAATCCGTGTTGTGTGTGGAACAAAACTGCAGAAATCAGTGTGTACATCGTTACTAATGACATTAGCTAGTTGACATCAGGAGATGCGGTCAAACGCGCCGAACTAACGCCCGATGGCTATGATCTTAAGGACAACCCAAGACCGTCCGGCAGAATTGGTGGAGGTATTTGTATACTGTACAAGAATGGTATTCGCTGTAAAGTGATGTCATCTGGCGAACTCAGTTCCTTTGAATTTGCTAACTATGAGGGCAATTTCGTTCACCATACGTCACCCCCCTTCCAACCCGCACCGGCCAAATTGGAAGGGTAGGCCAACGACACCAGCATGCAAAGTACAATGAAGCCAAGGCCCCCAGTCCCCAGCAGCATCGAAAGAGTCTATAACCAAGGAGGCGGTTCAGGTCAACTAGGGCTACGTGCAGGTGTTGCAAAGAATCTATGTGTCAAGAAGAGCCGCCGAGAGAAGGTAAGTAGACTGAAGATAGCAACATATAACGTATGTTAGATGGACGTGGAAAAGCCCAAATGGAGAAGCGAAGAACGAACTTCAATACATCCTGGCAAACAGTAACTGTCATCAACCAAGACAACATCGGAAATGACCACAGAATGGTAATGAGCAACATCAAACTGGACATTAAGACTGAAAGAAGAAATTGATAAACAAGAGACCACCAAGTGTAGATACCACACAAATAGGAACAAAAAAGATCGAATTTTAACTCGAACTGCGAAATCGATTCGATACACTAAAAGAACTAGACGACATCGACACCATGATCGAAAACATCACTGAGATGATCCAACTTAGTGGGACAAGTGTAGCCAAAGCAATCAACAGGCATGTAGTGACGAGAATATCGTCACCGACACGAGCACTAATGAAGAAACGACGAGGAATGGTGGATAACGGCGACCGTAACAAACAAATAGAGTACGCAGAAATATGCAAGACCATCAAAAAGAAAGCGAAGGAAGACATCAGGAAGTACAAACAAGATATCATATGAGAAACGATTATGGCCTCAAAGAGCCTGAAGAAAGCCAGAAGAACACAGGTACTAGACCGACACAGACTGATTACACGTCTAGCCAAGCAGGGTAGAGAAATACAAGACCAATATATGATCATGGAACGAAAAGAGGAATTATACACTGAGCTATATGACAGTGAACAGAGTATTATAATTCACACCGACCCGAAAGAGGTACCAGAGATAAAATCATGGAAGGATTAAGTAGCGCTAAGAGATACGAAGAATGGGAAGACATCAAGCAACGACCATGTAAACATTGAAACATTAAAAGCAGGAGACGATGCCATCTCGAAGACACTGGCTAAGCTGTATACTAAATGCGTATCAGAAAGACGAATACCCACCGCATGAAAGAACGCAAAGATGGTGATAATCTTCAAAAAGGGAAATAAGAAAGACTTAAAGAACTACAGACCGATATGTATGTAATCAAACATCTACAAATTACTCATAAAGATACTAACGAATAGGCTAGAGAAGACACTCCGCAAAAACCAACCATGAGAGCATGCAGGGTTCAGAAGCAGGTACTCAACGACAGAGCACATACACGTCGTAAACCAAATGAAAGATCGAAAAGTGCCAAGAATATAATATCCCGCTGGACTTTCGACTCGGTTCAAATTCAAGCAATACTGACCTCCCTTCAAGAACAGGGAATAAAAACGTATACATCGAACTCCTGAAAGACATCTACAACAACAGCTCAGTGACAGTTCACCTACACAAAAAGAGCAACAAGATCAACATCAAGAGAGGAGTACGACAGTGTGACACTATATCGCCCAAGCTGTTTATGGCAACACTCGAAAGCATATTCCGAAGACTGACCTGGGAAACCAGAGCCTTGAGGATAGATGGAGAATACCTCAGACACCTGGGTAAGAGAGAAGACAAAGGTCATAGACGTGATAGAACAAATCAGAAGACAGAATTTGACCTGGGCAGGGCACAGCAGCAGACTACAAGATAACCGATGGCGTATCACAACCTGGAGAGCTTACGAAGGGAAACGATCTACAGCATCATTTCTCAACCGGATTTATCCAGCGACCCCCTCGTCTTGGTTGTTTAGTCAGAGCGACCCCCTACCATTCACATGGTGGAAAACATACGCAAGAATCGTAGCAATTGTAATTTCCTTGTTGCGCACAACTTGTCGATACGGGGTTTGGTCTTACTCAGCGAGCATCGCAGCTCGCTCTCAACATCGACCAGCCTGTTTCTCGCTTTGGTTTTGATCACTACTAAGCTTGAGAAAGCAAGTTCACAGAGGTAGCTAGTTGGGGTTGGGAACATCACTAGGACTTGTTTTGCTACTTTGCAAATTTCCGGATATTTGTCCTTCATCTTATGCCAAAAATCGATCAGATTCATAGATTCGTGCAGCATTTTGGCATCTCCATAACGGCGTAACTCCATGACTTCTTCTTAGACGTTGTCGTCATCCACAGCGCCAATTTGACACAGAAATGGATTTTGAATCAGAAAAACGAGTTTTTGAAACCCGGGGACAACTGGAAAGTATCAGTCCAGTTCCATTTGTAGTTTGAGCAAATGTGCACAAATCGTGTTCTTCATCTCACTGAGATCCAGCTCGGACTCTTCTGCAAACTGTGTCAGTTTAAGGAAGGCAACAAAACGGGACATCTCCACTTTCGTAACTCAAAGATCAGGTTTGACCTTGAAAGCATGAATTATCTTTGTTGTCTCGATAATGGTCATCTGTCGTTCCTGCAGCGACGTATTCAATGCGTTGAGTCTACCAAAAATGTCCACCAAATACGCTAACTTCAGCAGCCGCGTCACACTCTCGAAGTTCGGAAGCGACTCCATCTTCTTCTGCTCCCCCAGGAATTAAGCTACCTCAGTTGGGAGCGCGAAAATGCGGTCAAGAACTTTGCCTCTAGAAAGCCAGCGTACTGCCGTGTGGAGGAGAAGCATTGCATATTCAACCCCTATATTCTGGCACAGCAGAGTAAACAGACGCGATCTTAAGGTATTCGCCTTGAGGTGTGCCCCTCAAGGGGTAAGCAAAACAAAAACTCCACTTTCATGACATTCTTATGCGGATATCGAACGAACGCAATCAGTTGTTCAACAGAGGTAATGTCTGTGCTCTCGTCGAGTTGAAAGCTCCATGCTCCATGCTTCTGCAGCTCGGATCTCCTCGATAACCTGCTCATTGGTATCCTCAACCATATCCGTGATGCGTCTGCTGACTCTGGAATTACTCAGTTGGACCTGCTCCAACAACCGAGCTCGGTCGCCAAGCATGTTGCGAACCATCATTTTGGCAGCCGAAATGACGAGTTTTTCTACAATCGTGTGTGATTTCTTTTTCTGCACAAGAAGAAGACAAACCCCATAGCTTGTTTTCAGCTCCTACTGGTTGGTGATGTGGAAAGCACCAGAGGCGTTCAGCCTTTACCTTTTTACGTTCTCTTCTTTCAGCATGAAGAATGCGATGTTTCTGTTCGCCAGTTCAGAATGGTGTGTTTTCATGTGCCGTTCCAGTATGCTTGGTTTCATCGATTCCGCTGACAGAATCGACATGCAGATAACTCACTGAGGCTTTGTTACAACCTTTTGAAGGATGCTGGTGAAGCCGAATAGCATGTATGACTCGTCATAACCTCGCCCCTTGCTCATCATGAAAATATAGAGTTGTATGCTGAAAAAAAAAAGTAACACGTAGCGTTTCTTTTATGAACACAGCGAGAAAAAACAAAGAATTAACGTTAAGTATTAAGAGATAGGCTACACAATAGTACACATCACTAGTCCTCGGAATGCATTTAATATTTCAAGCCACTTTTCCTTTTTTTGCTAAACCAACGTTGCCCAAAGGCAAGCGGCAGCAAAGAACTATCTGTAAGTAAACGTTACGACTAGACGAGGCGATATTGTCACCACCAACGAACGTGTTATCGATAGTTGCATAAAAGATTATTGTCGCTTGTATCATAACAATCTACAGTGGATCATGTCATTAAGATAAACAGCTCATTCTGAAAAGTTAAGAGCGCTTTCAAAATGAGTTAAGTCCAAGATGGCCATGACACCCATCATAGGTGCCATACTCCAATAATAAGGCTAAGCTTAGGAGCGAAACGATCACCGTAAGATGTACAATCGGCACTAATGAAGACATTGTATTGACAAACTACAGCCATATTTGATACTTTTCGCTCACTTGATGAATAATGTAATTATTATAATAACATAAAATACGCCACCGTATAACTATTACAGAGGACACCATTTCGGTCACACACTGGCAGCAGATGTGTGGTCACACATTAACATACCTCAATTGTGCCTTATGTGTGCTGTACGACCACTGACCTCACATGAGGAAGCGGAATAAGAAGAAGATGACAAGGGGAAGGTGGAGGGAAAGAAGAAAACATACATCGCTACGTAGCTCGTGGATTCCCTAAACCAAACATTTACAACATCACGGAAATGTGAAATTCACACGAGATTCCAAGTATTATAGGGTCTAACACAAAATAATTATAATTAGCAACATGCATGTAACATGGTAAAATTATACGTCGAACTCTCTCAGCAATTGTTACAGTTCGCACCGCTCCATCCCAACTCAACTTGACTCTATTGATTCCACAGATCTAAGCATAGATAAGAGAGACGTATTGGAAGACGAAGATAATAACGAAAAGAAAAAGAAGAGGAACATGTAGAAGAGGATGAAGAAAAATAGGAAAAAAGAAGACGAAGATAAAGAATAAGAGGATGAAAAGAGAAACAGTAAGAAGAATATGAAGAAGAGGAAGAATAAGTTGAAGAAGACGAAGAAGGTTATTTGGGAAAATATTAGGTTAGTGTGGGGCATTGGTGAAAGCTAGTATTATCATTTGTCAATATGTTGAATGTATGACGATGTCAAACAATAGGGAAGACCGACATTACGAGACGCGCTGATCCTTGTTCGCTGTTTGATTAACACTGAATAATATTCATATTCTAGTCGTCAGATTGGTTTTATAATACAATACAATACAATAACTTTATTGTCTGTTGGGTTACAGAAAATTTCCTTTAGGCTTGTTCATATAAAATCTTACATATGTATGTATACAAGGTTAAGATAAGTACTAAGTGCGAGCAAGCGAGGTTATCACATAATATTCATATCACATGCACAATAGGATATAATGATAGATCATATGCCCATAGATAAGTAAACCACAATAAATAAGTAAATAAGTAAACAGGTAAACAAGTAAACCACAAGTAAACCATAGGAGAATGTCTTGCATACAAATAGTACTATAAACAATTAGGCTAATACATGGGGTCAGAGTAAATACATTATAAAATGGTAAACATTATAAAATTGTAAGCATACTATCACATATTGTAATTATTCAATTAAACACATATATATTGCAAAAAATTATTATGAAGTCATAGTCATGCCTAAAATTGCTAAGATTCATTTACACATGCACTCTTTTATCGTGAGCATTCAGTCCTTAAGTTAAATAATAATCCAAATAAAAAGAAGAATGGCGTTACAATGACTAGACATCTGGCGCCGGCATTACAAGTTAAAAACAAAAACAAAACTGTGGAGCCACGACATATACACTGCAGGACACTAAGGCACAAACAGCACAATATAATGACATAAAAAACTAAATGCAATAAAAATACTGCTACAGAATACATTCACTTACAGTTGAGAATGGACACTGCAGTTGGTATAAAAGATTTTTTTAAGAGATTCTTCCGAGCAAGGGGCATCTTATATCGTCGGCCTGACGGAAGATGCTGGAACTGACCAAAAAGAGGATGGGTGGGGTCGCAAACAATAGTAGTAGCTTTCCTTCTGACAGCGCCATTGAACAAGTCTTCCAGCGAGTACTGCCCTGACCCAATAATTTTTCCTGCAACTTTGACAATGCGTGACAGCCTACCTTTGTCTTTTATGTTCAGATTACCAAACCATACAACACCATTGAAGGTCAGAACACTCTCTATTAAACTCCTATACACCATTTCCAAGATTTCTTGGCTCACATCAAAAGATCTCAATTTCCTTAGAAGTTAGAGGCGCTGGTTTGCCTTTTTTACAATGTGATCAGTGTTATTATTGAAAGACAGCTTGTTGTCATAAAAAGTGCCAAGATATTTAAAATTGGACACAACTTCAACAGGTTCATTACTAATATTAGCAGGAGCAAAAACATCAGAGACTGTCCTGTTGTCGATCACAAGTTCTTTCGTTTTGCCAACGTTAAGGTGAAGAAAGCTGTCAGCGCACCATTTCTCTAAAACGGAGATTTGTGAACAATATTCTGCCAGGGAATCTTCTTTTTTCAGGAGGCCAACTAAGGCCATGTCATCTGCAAATTTCAGTAGCCAGTTAGAGGAGGTCTGACACCTCATGTGATCTGTGTATATTGAAAAAAGTGTCGGCGAGAGGACACAGCCCTGGGGTGCGTCGGAATTTACAATAATCTCATCCAACATACAACCTTGAATACTAACACGCTGTGGACGGTCTTTCAAAAAATCATTCACCCAAAGAACAATATTTGGGCTTACATCAAGATCAATCAAGCGCTTCAGAAGAACGTAAGGTTCGATGGTATTAAATGCACTCGAAAAATATATGAACAACACTCTGATGTAGGCTTTGGGGTCTTCAAGTTGCTGTGAAATCAGATTAAACAACAAGAGAGAAGCATCTTCAACACCCCTACGGGCTTTATAAGCAAACTGGAGAGGATCAAGATGTGCAGACACATCAGACAAGAAACGACTGAGTGCAATCTTCTCCATGTTTTTAGCTAAGGTGGAGGTAAGTGCTACTGGACGAAAGTCATTTAACTGGCTGGCGCTATGTTTCTTTGGTACAGGGATAATCATAAAGGTTTTCCATGCCAGGGGTACAGTGTGAGAGTCTAACAGAGCCTGGAATATGGTAGTGAAAATCCTCCCCAGCTGAGCCGCACACGTCTTTAAGACTTTGTTTTTCACTCCATCAGGGCCTGAAGCTTTGTGTGCGTTCAATTTGGAGAAAGTTTTCACTACCTCATCCTCAGAGAGTTCAATGTGTTCTGGTACAACAGTCTGGTACAGAGATGTACATTGACCACGAAAATCATTAACATCAAACCGAGCATAAAAACGGTTAAGTTCATTTGCTGCAGTAACGGGATCACCAGTATGGTACACAGGCTGCTTGATTTGTTGCTTACCCATCATAGTTTTGAGTCCATTCCATGCCTCCCTAACATTACCAGTCCGAAATTTTCCCTCAACTTTGTTCTTGAATTCAAGTTTGGCAATCCTAGCAAGCCTTCTAAATTCCTTTTCTTTCTCACGATATTCATCCTTCTTTCCCTGCAGAAAGGCAAGTTTCTTTTGATTCAGGTGCACTTTAAGGTCCTTCGTTATCCAGGGCTTGTTGTTCGGGTACACGCGCACTGTCCTGGTTTTGATGACTGACTCTTCACAGAATTTGACATAAGACGACACAGTGTCCGCAAGTTCAGAGGGGTCAGAGCAGCTGTCCGTAAAAACATCCCACTCTGTTGCTCCAAAACAACCACGTAATTCCTCTATGCTTTCAGGTGTCCAGAGTTGAGAAACACGAGTTCTAGGTTTTTTTGTCTTCAACTTTTGTCTGTACTTCGGCAGCAAATGCACAAAGTTATGATCAGAGCGGCCAAGTGGTGGCCTACACACAGACTTGTAAGCGTTCTCTATATTTCCAAAGCACAAGTCAATAGTCCGATTGAGACGAGTGAGACACAACACATACTGCTGGAGGGTTGGAAGATGAGAAGCAAGATCACACTGGTTAAAATCTCATGCGATAAAAACTGGTTGATCTGCACATCGGGCTGCAGCGGCGTTGTAGCTATCTGCAATTCTCTTGGCGGCAGCTTTGAAGTCAGGGCCTGGTACGTAGACGAGAATGACAGTCAGCTGGCCGAATTCACGAGGTAAATAATGAGGACGGAATGACACGTGCAGCAGTTCATAATCTCACACTCGCTCCCGCACATGGTACTGTTTAGCCCATTTGTCACTGGCATACATGCAGACACCCCCACCCACCCTCTTCTGGGCCTTGCTGCTGTCTCTGTCCGCTCGAATCATAGTGTAGCCAGGAAGAGAAACACAATTTCCATCAACGTTCTCATTTAGCCATGTTTCCGTAAGACACATCCCGTTATGACACATTGTTTAAAGCAGTCGCGCTTGGCCTTTACGTATTCAGGTTGAGAACTGAGGCAAGCAATTATACAGAAGGTGTGCTTTCGCAGAATGCTATGTGTCTTTGTGGCTGCGCCGTCTACGATTCCAGAAAGGATTATCACTGATTGTTTCTTCGTGCTGGGTGAGGCAGCAAGTCAATTTTTAATGAGGTGCCTATGTCTCGCAGCCACATATATATGCAGAGGGAAAACGATCGGCATTGTTCATCATTCCTACATGGAGATGAATATTATTCAGCTGTAGTAGAACAGCCTGACGTTAATTACTGCCGTTGTCCTCGAGCAATGCCGGCAAGGTGGAACTTTCACACTGGCATGTACACATAGTTCTCATTACGTGGACAATAGCTCGGTGGCAATCATAGCCACACATCTGCCTTGCGCGGGTCCACGTGGGGTCGGTTGCCCAATCAACTATAAATGGCGATTCCGACGCAATGCGTATTCTTGTTTGCTTAACGGAAGAGGAGCGGAAGCGGCTGCGAATGGCACGGACGTAGACGGCGGCAAGATGGTGCAGGATGAACCGTACTATGGGACATGGTTCGTCGCCATTGTCTCTACGGCCCTCTTCGTGCTCGGCGTCTCTGGTTTGCTGGGCAATACGGCTATCTTGGCCGTGCACTACACGAACCGCCGACTTGTGAGCGTCATTGATAACGTATTCGTGAGAAATCTCAACTTTGCCGATCTGTTCATTTGCGTCACCGCCATACCGCTCACGTTCATCCTTGTCATAACCGGAAGTGGCCACCAGACGACAGCCTTGTGTTTGGCGCACGAGGCGGCGACGTCGTTCGCCTGCCTCGCCAGCGCCGCTAACGTCGTCGCCGTCAGTATCAATCGGCAGAACCGAATCGCCAACTCGTTCAGTCGGCCAATCGAACCGAAACACATGACGGGCGCGATCGCCGTTACGTGGGTGCTTTCCATCACCGGCGCCATCATGCCCGTGTCAGTAGTGGTGCTGACGTCACACGACGACAACGCCGCCTACTGGAACGCGACGTCGACGACGCACACGTGCTTCCGCCGGATGCTGGCAGTGAACGCGCGGATATACTGGGACATATGCTACACTGGTGTCTTCGTCGCCGCCAGCGTCGCTGTCGTCGTGTCGTACGCACGCATCCTGCGCACGGCGCGCAACCGCTTGCGCGTGCGCATGGCGATGATCCGCGCCGTGTTCGTCGCGTTTCCGGCTGCCGGCCGCGACGAGTCGTATCCGGCGAGCGACGCCCTCAAGTCGCAGGGACAGACCGTCAAGTGGATGTCGCTGCTCGTCATAGCCACCTTCTTGCTCTGCTGGAGTCCGTACTACGTGACACGCTTCCTCATGAGCGACATCGACGACGACACGCTGGTGTTGCGACTGGAGAAACTGGAGTTTGGCTTTCTCACTCTCGCCTACATCACGAACAGTATACACCCATTCATATACGGCTTCTCGCGTCGCGCGATCCGCAACGCCGTGGCCGAACACTTTACGTGTTGTAGCACTGGCGACTTCACAACGCCATGACACTTGCGGTAGTTGTCTTCTTCTTCCGGTCTATCGTTTACTCCCAACGTGCAGAGGTTACAGGCGGTGGTTGGCAGGTGAACAGGACCTGTGTTTATATGTACAGAGTGCAATTTTTGTTGTCAACAAACTAATCCGACACCCCGACACGAAGGTAAGCGCCGTGTTTCCGGCACTAACAGCATACATATATAGGGACTGCACAAGTATAAACAAAACACCAGATTTTGCATCACCTTGAATGGCTCAAGTGACTGTTTCATATGTTATTGTTTGTCCTTCCCACCCTGGCGGAATAAAGCAGATGCTTTAGGGCCTATTTACCTGTAAATATATGTTCCACATTTCTTGTAGCTAAGAAATAATATTATGCATGGATTACAGCCGGTGTATATGAGTTAGTGTTTAATGGTAACGTCTCAGGATAATACGCACAAACAATGTGTGCGTATTACTTAAAGTCAGCTGTTGCCATGGTATGAGGACACGACAGGAAGAAGAATATGTTCTTAGGAAGTCGGAAATCGTAATGCGATCTTTCACTTATTGAAATTTATATAAACGTCTAAGTGAATCACATGGCACCATGTGAATGCAATCTTTAAACAAATACAAGGAAATTCAAACTTCCATTACTACACCAGAACGTTCAACGATACATTGGTGTTGATTTGTTCGGAGATTGCCAGTTTTCGCGACTGCTCGAACATGGAGATTGTGGGGAGAATTGCGTTCAAAATATAAATGTAAACAGAAAAATGTATAGCAAAATTTGTTTTGTTTACATCGTGGTTGGACTACCGATTTATTTTAGTTATTTGTGTGTTGCCTGTGCTATATCCAACACACTTATTTAAATTGAATTTCGCGCTATGCAGATGACCGTCATTTTACCCAAGATACCTTGCGTAAAGCCGAAATGAACCAATCTCCGGACAGGTCAATGGATGTGTCCGCAACGTAATTGTTTGTAATTATAGGAATAAACTATTCCCTATTACGTGTTTTATATACCTGCACTACCGTGACGATTTCTGTAAGAATTGCGTGCATACGCATGTCTATTCACGGTGAGATGCTTGTACAATGCCGTTGTTTTATTGTTAATACTAACATTGACGTATTTGCGGCAGACTGTGCCAAATAAAATTACTGTAATATCAAAAAGTACAATTTGTTATAGTTTATTATAACACATTTTCGGGATAGTCACTTGTTATTAAATGTTTTTAACAACATATACAAATATTGGAACTACCTGTCGTATATATTTTCACCTCTTGTGAAGCAGGCTTCGTCAATACGTAGGGCAGACCGAGGCGTAAAGAGTCACATTTGTGCATATCGTGGGGAAGATTGTTCCACAGTCGAGGAGCAGCGACGGAGTAGGCACGATCACCGTACTGGCGGAGGTGTGCACTGCGTACACTCAGTAGAGAATCTGATGACGATCGCAACGTTCTGCTGGGCTGGTAGAACTGGAGCATGTCTGTGATGTAGCTCGGCGCAAGCAGATGAAGGGCTTTGAACGTCACCAGTACGACCTTGTACTCGATACGGTACCGGACGGGAAGCCAATGGAGAGTCTCTATGATGGGTGTTATGTGATTATAGCGACTGGCTTTGACCACAACGCGAGCTGCCACATTCTGGACTCTCTGCAGCTTGTCCAATACCTGATCAGGTACACCGTACGAGGGAGTGAACCAGGCGTTCAGCGGCATGTTGTGTCAAGCAATCTATGATGGAACGAATTCGATGTAGATGAATGTATGTATGCTGCCTGGCACAGTTTCGACACTTGCGACTTCACGCTGAGCTCACTGTCAAACATCACTCCAATGTTGCGAGCGACGGTAGTAGGCTTGAGGATACTGTCACCGATGACGACATCAGACAGGCTGTGCTTGCTGGCCGAGCTTGGTGTGGTGATCACAAGTACTTCAGTCTTGTTGTATTTCAGCTGATGACGATGATGAGTCATGCATGCTTTCAGTTCTCCCACACATGCTTGAATGCGTGCCAGTGCAGCGGTCTCATCGTTAGTGTCCTTGATTTTAAATAAGACATACAATTGAGAATCATCGGCAAAGAGATGGAAGTCAAGTCGGTGCCGCCTAACTATCTGCCCAATGGTCTGCCCAGTGTAGAGTGTAAACAAAACTGGGCCAAGAACTGACCCCTGTGGCACTCCCTGGAGCAGCTCCGACGGGTCTGACTGGGTCTGGCCTAGACAGACAGTCTGCGTCCTCGAAGTCAAGTATGACTCAAACCGCTGATGCGCTACGTCGATGACACCCGCGCTCTTCATGCAAGCCAACAGCAGCGTATGATCTACAGTGTCAAAGGCCGCTGATAGATCAAGTAGGATCAACACGACACCCCTCTTGTTGTCCAGGGTCATCAGGATATCATTCTGGATTCGCATCAGTGCAGTTTCAGTACTGTGATTCGGCTTGTAGGGTTATGGACACACTTCTTTCCTTTATACAGGCATATGCCACTGGAACAACTTGCCAATCGAAACAAAACAATGTCGATCTAAAATTAGTTTTAGAAAAAAGGTGACGATCCTTTTATATAGTAGATTGGTGGCTCATGAACACATTCTTTACGTTGCGTCTTAATATTACGAATGCATAATATTTATTTATTTATTGTATTTTAAATTTTGCTGTTTTTTACATATATAATATTTTTTTAAATCGTACAATTTATCTATTTATGTTTTATTGTTTTTTATTATAATTACTTATTCACTATTTTCTTAGGACCACATTGGAAATTTAAAAAAGTAAATATACTATGTGTGCTTTTATGTGCTACCCTCGGTATTGTTATACATATATATGTCATTTCTCTTCTAATTTATGTAATACATGTATATAATTTTACTGAATAAACTCGCTCACACACACACACACACACACACACACACACACACACACACACACACACACAGTCATACTGGTGCAACTCAATATATAACGGTGCAAATCACGAACTTAACTGATAACATTATAATATTATTATTCAACTTGCAAGTCAGACAAAAATATGGGGAAAGTAGGTAGTGTTTTGCATATATCCAGTTACGATACATTTTGCATGCCGTCTTCCTATGCATAGCCATGATCATTATGTTACATATTTATGACACGTGTATACTGTACAAAACATTTAATTATTATACTAACGTTGCATAATTCAAAATACGTTATTAAAAACATAATTCTTCATAGTTATGGCATTTTAAAAATCCAATATATGATATGAAATATTAAGAAACACAATAGTTCCCATACATAGGTTACAAAATACATAATTATATGTTAGCTATAATTTAAATTTAACAACTAGAATAGCTTAATATATTACTATTTGTGTATACATTATAGTTTCAAAAGGAACCAAAAAACGCAAATGGAATGTCACGGGCTTGTACTATTTGTTCATATATAACTCATCTGGTTTATCTCTTAACTGAAAATAGTTACCATGCGAATAACATATAAATATCTGTCTATGATATGAACACATATAAAAGACATGTAAACATAGTTATAATGTAGGCAATGTGAATGTTTTCTTAGTCGGCTAAGCTCAGATACTTGAAGACCTGAGTGCTGCTTGTAGAGCTTTGCTTACTGTTACATACGGCGGTGTAAATGTAGTTTTATTAAAAAAAACATCCTGAATCCAATAAACTATTGAAATATTGTGATTTTCTATTTAATTCCTTGCTGAGAAAAACTGTGTTTGTCACGTGTGCATTTTAGGTGAATAATGCGTGCATGGTATTTCCAATCCTGCACATCTGCACCTGTTCCTCTACTACTTGTTAAAATACTTGCCAGGATGTAATATAGTAATATATTATGTTTATAGTTCAACTGTATTTTTCCTTTCAGAACGTTTGTCTTCTGTATATTTGTTCTCATATACAGGTATATCTATTCTACATTCTTTGTGATGAAATATACTGGTCTTCATGTGTGCATGAGAGGCGTCATGCCAGGCATACAACGACATGAATGCAGCTACAACAAGCATTGTCTCTCGAGACAGAAGCTACCCGCTATGAAACCCCGACAGCTTCGGTCCCTGGTTCTGATCTACTTTTTGTTCCTACAGTTACGTGAACCGCTTGAATTCGAGCCTTATCGGTTGCCGCATCTACCCTGTCTGCGTTAAGTTAGCAGAAAATGTAGTTTCATTTCGCTATCACCTAAAAACATAGCTTTCTAATACTGCATATTCTCCTTAGCTTCTTAGCAATTCCATCCAACTGTGACGACTTTTGCTTTGAACACGATTGTGAGAACGCATTATCTTTTGGTTTAGTTGCGTTAGTGAGCTTGGATTTTCCCAGGATGTTTGCGCTGGTGAATTCATTTGATTATTATTATTAAACATCATCAAATGAAACTGTTTGTTCATGCGTATTTTTCATTCGAGCGAAGAGTCGAACTGCTGTATCTGAAGGAGTTTCCTTCCCATCAGTTTGCCCGCATGTTTATTAAATCTGCGCAGTTCGATTCTTCCGCTCGAATAAGAAAGACGGATAAGCGAACAACTAGGGATATAAACCCACTAGCCCATCACATGAATTTGGTCCTGATCGCACTTGTTGGTACCAGCATACAGGAATGTGTGTATATTTTTCATTTTTGCTTGTTTACCAGTCAGCAATTGTTCCCAAAACGTCCCCAATTCTGCCAATCGTAGACACAATACATGTTGTCAGACAGATTAGGCTAACACATGTTAGCCGGGTAAGGTTTGCTTATTGTTCACTGTTCACACCAATGATATCCAGGTGGGGTAAAATTATCTCAATGTGGAAAATAAAAAAGTCATTGCATGAGTATCTCAGCGACATTATATATTATCATTGTATTTAGCATTGCTAAACTGCAGTTAGGCAGCTTACATAGATTTTAGATCACCTTTGTTTTTTCATTCATCTACATGTACATCGATAACGGGAAGAACCATTCGGCACATAAGAGCATCAGACGATAAAACATCAGGATGAATGTATATATATATATATATATTATTTTGTTTATTATTGCTAAGATTGCGCCTATCCCTTTGGATGCTGACCACAGGTTTTCCAATACCTGCACCAAAAAGTTATTTTCTAATCTGCAATTGTAAGTTTAAATTTTGTCACAGTTGGATATTTCTGGGCTAAGGGAGTTCCAGTCTGTAATTGTGCGAGGGAAGAAACTATATTTGAAGACGTCAGTTTTAATTGATGGGGGAATGAAGTGGTGACGACCGTTTGATCTGATGTAGCAAGTAGACGTGTTGAGATAGTTTGGCAAACTGACGGCAATTTGGTTGTGTACCGCTTTGTGGAAGACCTAACGTCTTACGACTTTCCTCCTGTTCTGGAGGGTTGGCCAGTTTAGTGTAGTTAACATCTTAGTCACGTTGGGTTTTCTTGAAAAATCGTGTAATACGAATCGGGCAGCTCTGCGTTGGATTTTTCTATTTGGTTTATTTTGCATTTACGTACGAAATGGATCCCACACTTTTGATGATTATTCAAGTTTTGGTCTAACAAGGGTAGTGTACGCTTTTGCCTTTACTTCTTGTGAGCATCTGTTTAGGTTTCGTTTGATCAGTCCGAGAGTTCTATTTGCTTTTGATGTGATGTTATCAATGTGGTTTTTCCACTCGAGGTCTCTCTGTAGTTCAACTCCAAGATAGGGATGATGACTGACTGACTTCAGAGTGACACCTTTCATTAAGTAGTCCACTGTTAGTGGGTTGCGATTTTTATGCAGGTGGAATGTGTAGCATTTTTCAGGATTAAAAGCTATTTGCCATTTCTGGGCCCAGAGTGGCATCTTACATAGGCCGTTTTGTAGGGCTAGTGTATCGGCAAAATTTTCTCTTGCCCATAACAGCAAGCAGTCATCTGCAAAGAGTTTTATATGGAAGATATATCTTCATTAATGCCATTTATATACAATAGAAACATAAGGGGAGCAAGTATGGTATCCTGTGGTACACATAAGGACATGTGTATTTCGTGTGAAACGTCACCATCTACCACTACCCGTTGAGTCCTATTTGCCAGCTAAGATCTGATCCAGATGAGAGTGTCTGTCTGTTTGTTGTTGTCTAGAGATTTAGCTAGAAAGTCAACGGTTGTAATTAACTGGCTTTCGCACGAGAGCTTTGCCCGGAAACCGTTTTGAGAGTTGACAAGGATATTGTTTTTATCCAGGTGTTCCATGATGGAGTGACATAGGACGTATTCCATTAGTTTACAGCACACTGGTGTTAGAGATTTGGGTCTGTAGTTTTTGGGTAGGCTTGTCCCCTTTTTGAATATCGCGCATATGTCTGCCGACTTCCAGTCTTCGGGTAGTACTCCTTTGTGGAAGAAGCGATTAAAAATGAATTGAAGGATTGGTGCTATTTCGTTAGAATACTCCTTGAGGATTCTGACAGGGATTCGGTCTGGACCAGGAGCTTTATGCGTTTGTAGTTTATCAAGAAGGTTCTTGATCCCTTTGCACGATAAGTTAATAACTGGCATAGATAAGTAGGGGCTATCTCTCTTTAAGAGCATTTTAACACGATGAATTTGAATTGATGGTTTAGAGCCTCTGCTTTCCCTACACTATCAGTTTCAATGGAGTTGTGGTGCTGTAGAGGGAGACGTCCACCTGGTCTCGTTGTAAGTTTCTTATGTAGGACCGGAATCGTTTAGATTTATCATGTACATTAGTATCTAGTAGATCCTTAACGTAGTTATCATGGGCTTCTACTAGTAACTGTTTAATATCATTTCTGATCTGCCTATATCGAGTCCAGTGTTCGTGTTTTGGGTTTTTTCTAGCTCGATCATAGAGTCGTTTGATTCATTTTCTTCTTTATGGTTATAATGATCCAAGGAAGTTGAGTTCTGCCAGAAAGTCGTTTTTGAGGAATGTGTCTATTTATAGACGCAAGTACTGTGTCTTTGAACCTTTTCCAGGCTGACTCCACTGTGGTGTTATTTCGATCTAATTGTTGGATTTCATTTTCCAGATTGGAGTGGTCTGTCTTGATGCTGTTTTAATCACCTTTTGAAAAAGGCATACCAGTCTTGGTTTCTTTTTGTTAGCCTTTAGTTTGGTGTTTATGTTGGCAAGAACAATGCCATGGTCACTCATACCTGGGACAATCGTTACGTTTTGAACCATGCCAGGATTTGTAGAGAATATGAGGTTGTTTCCTAATGTGGGTTTATGGGCATATTGTGTAAAACAGAAATCGTTTGTAATGTCTATCATCTTATCATTGATGCAGATTTATGTCTTTTCTAAATATTTCATATTTAGGCGGGAAGATCTCGTTTGAACGTAGTATATTAGTATATTGTATCGCTTAGAGTATATTATAATTTTTTATATACATTTCTTACAATGTGATAGCCTTCCTGTTTGTGTGTAGTATCCAGCAAGCACTTAAGTAACGACATCATCTCTGACGGGATGGCGATGTATCCATTCTGTATTGCAATGGACGTCTGTATAATCCAGAGAACAGCCGTTTGTTTGATTACAGAAGCGTAGTATTGAATTATTATTGGTCTTTTGTCTGACCCACTGCACCTCATCAACGGTTAGACGGTTAATTGTTGCGACGAAGCTATTCCGAGAAGCCTTTGTTGAGACCAAGCGCCACTCACACGACTCGACACAAAACAAGCGTCTCTCAGTCACGAATGCAGGTATAGTATTCACGACCTATTGTTAACAAACAGGTGGTATCTCGGTAGGTTGCGCTGAGATGGTCCGAATATTGCTGTGTCCGGCAATTATCAAGAATCTGTATTAATATTGTCACCATCCCTGATGGATCGGCCAGAACAAACGTAGGTGTGGACGTTCCCCAGGTGGTCGGTGCGCACACCTTGAGGTACATTACTACAGGCGAGGGGATGGTATGTGTGTGTGTGTGTGTGTGTGTGTGTGTGTGTGTGTGTGTGTGTGTGTGTGTGTGTGTGTGTGTGTGTGTGTGTGTGTGTGTGTGTGTGTGTGTGTGTGTGTGTGTGTGTGTGTGTGTGTGTGTGTGTGTGTGTGTGTGTGTGTGTGTGTGTGTGTGTGTGTGTGTGTGTGTGTGTGTGTGGTGTGTGTGTGTGTGTGTGTGTAGTGTGTGTGTGTGTGTTGCATGTGTGTGTGTGTGTGTGTGTGGTAGCTGTGTGTGTGTGTGTGTGTGTGTGTGTGTGTGTGTGTGTGTGTATTGTGTGTGTGTGTGTGTGTGTGTGTGTGTGTGTGTGTGGTGTGGAGTGTTGAGAGTTCTTTGGCCGGTAGGTATGTCAGTTGCCTCGCGTTATGACCTAACCTGCTAACTAGGGCGGTTGGTCATACCGAAACGTCAGAGTTTGTCAAGTTGTTCGCCAGGCACCGTGCAATTCTGTCAATAATTTGGTAAACTATAATTAGCCAGGCATTGTTCTACCGTTGGCGGCGATGTGCCTACAGAACGTCTTTCGGGCTTTCCGTCCTGCCACCAGGGGTGTCATTCCGCGATTACCTGACACAGTGTATTCATTGATCAGACGCCTAGGAGTGTCCACGGTGCGTCCAACTCTGCGTGGCAGACGTGGGGGCACGCGCAAACAGCGCGCGATCCGAACGCGGATTACCAGTCGTTTTGAAGATCCTTCACGAATTGTATGTCGGCAAGGCAGTGTTAGTGCGAATCTGGTAACTCTAAGAGCCGCCCCTGTTATGCCACACGATACGCCATTCGTCAACGTGGCATTACTGAATGCTCGTTCCGTGTGCAATAAAGCTCTCAAAATCAACGAATACGTCGTTGAACACAAATGCGACATCTTAGCGATAACCGAGACGTGGAAGACCGGTGACGAAGTTGTTATTGCTGAAGTGACCCCACCCGGGTTCCTCTTCCAGCACGTGGCACGATCTTCTCGTCGTGGTGGCGGTGTTGCAATGTTGCACCGCGATACATTTACAACGAAGATTCTTCCTACTCTCCATTTAAATACCATTGAACTTCTCCGTGTGCAGTTCTCTGCAGTCCATTCTATATCGTTCAACATGTGTGTCATCTACCACCCGCCTGCTTCAAGTAAGGCATCTGGAACTTCGTCTGAATTTTATGCTGAACTTAAATGCTTATTTACAGAAGCATCTGTTTCCGTTATAGCAACCGTCAATGCTGGATACTTTAATACTCATTTTGATGATGTAACGAAATCAGAACCGCTTCGCAATCTGCTTGATTCCTACAATTTGCTGCAACACGTTCATTCGCCGACCCATAAAACAGGACATACATTGGACCTGGTAATAAGTCATGACAGCGATAACTTCTTCTGTTGTTGTTTATCCAGACTCCATATCGGACCACTATCGGACCACTATCGCTGAAACTTCAGTAATTGCCAAGCGCAACTTCCGCAACATGGATGCTACAGCATTCAATGCCGACATTAAATCTGCGTGTTCTGGCATGAGTGCCCATGCTGACGGTCAGCAAGCGGAGGTCTTAGCATCGGACTACAATACCTGTCTCACTAACTGCTTAGACAAGCACGCTCCTTGGCGATATGTACACGTCAAGAGCAACTTGCCGCATCCGTGGTATGATGCTGAGGTCGATGAAGCAAGAGAGAAGAGGCGAACATGTGAGAATCTGTGGAGAAGAACAAAACTCGAAATACACCGCCAATTATACGTCGCCGCTCGCGACGACTGCACTACAATGATAGCCATGATAGCCAGTAAGAAAACCGAGTATTATCGCGGACAATTACAGAACGCTAATAACAAGAACATGTTTCGCATCCTTAGATCACTCGACGTATACAAAATGCAACTTCCTGAATTCTGCTCAGTGAAGGAAGGATGTGATAAATTCTCACGTTTCTTCCAAGAAAAGATCGAGAAATTACTGATTAATTTGCACTACCGCATTGCCGTTGACCCGACAGAGGACGAGACACGTTGTTTTACGGACCCAATTCAAGTGTTCGAGCCAACTGCTACAGCCGAAATCACTAATATTATTGGCACTACGCATAAGACATGCTCACTTGATCCACTACCAACTAAGCAACTAAATGACAACATGCAAATTGTAAACGCCTCACTCGAGGAGGCAGTCGTGCCTGTGCTGCTTAAGCACGCAGTTGTCCGGCCATTGCTCAAGAAACAATCACTCAACAACTACCGTCCAGTTAGCAACCTAAGCCATCTGTCAAGTCATAGAGAAAGTTATTGCGCGAAGGATCATCTCTCATATTTCCGATCAGTGAATGGAGGACTGTTTCCAATCAGCCTACCGGAAGAATCATTCAACTGAAACTGCACTATTGTGTGTAATAAATGCCATGAAAGCCGCTATAGACAATAGACAAGGCACGGCACTAGTTGTTATTGACTTTAGTGCGGCCTTTGACACAATCGATCAACAAGATTTAACAAGATTGCTACCCAGAGAATTAACTCTAGGTGGCAGGTGGACAAGGAAGCCCTTTGGCTTATCGAGAGTCCGACCCTTTTATCTATGTGTATCCCGCCCATCTGAGGTATGTGTCGATTTTATTTTTAAACATATTCACGCTACTAGCACCCACACAATCAACAGATAATCTGTTCCATTCATTTACAGTCCTTTGTGAAAATGAATACTTTCTTATATCTAATCTACTCTGCTCCTTTACTAATGTAACTTCATGTCCTCTAGTCCTTCTATCTTTCTTAACTGAAAAAAAAATATTTCTATCAATATTTTCATAACCATTCAATATTTGTAACACTTCTATCTGATCGCCTCTCAATCTCCTGGTCTCTAGTGATGTTAATCCGCATTTTTTAGGCGTATTTCGTAACTAATATCCCTCAGTTTTTGTATCATTTTAGTTGCTCTCCTCTGCACTCTTTCTAACATATCTATGTCCTTCCTGCGATATGGCCTCCACGCTTGAATACAATATTCTAAATGAGGCCTAACTATTGTTTTGTACAGCGGTATTATTAGCTATTTTTCCTTATACGTTAAGTTTCGCCTAATTAATCCAAGGATTTGATTTCCCTTTGAAGCTGCAATTCCGCACTGCTCTGAAACCTTCATGTCAGCACTAATGGTTAACCCTAAGTCCTTTTCTTTTACAGTAGTACTTAGTACAGTATCCCCCTATAGAATATTCTACCTCTTCGTTCCCATGTCCTGTGTGGAGGCATTTACATTTCCCAAAATTGAACAGCATTTGCCACTTTTCAGACCATTTGATCAACCTGTCAAGATCATCTTGTAAATGCTGTCTATCTCCATCACTTTTAATCCTTCTAAACACTTTTGTATCATCCGCAAATTTCAACACCTTGCTTGTTATTTCATCATCCAAATCGTTGATATATATTAAGAATAATATAGGTCCTAATACTGATCCCTGTGGTACCCCACTCAATACCGATTTCCAGTTTGAAGCCTCCCCATCGACTACTACACGTTGTCTTCTGTTAATCAGCCATTGTTCTATCCAGTTTATTATACCATTTCCTATGCCATGGGCCTTTAGTTTCAGCAGTAATCTTTGATGTGGTACTTTGTCGAAAGCTTTTTGAAAATCTAAGTAGACGATATCTACCGGTGATCCCTCATCTACCCACTTAGTGATGTCTTCCAAAAAACATACCATATTTGTTAAGCATGACCTCGCTTTTAAAAAAAACATGTTGAGATGGGTTTATCAAGTTTTGTTTAATAAGAAAATCCACCATGTGATCTTTAATTAGTCTTTCTAATAATTTGCAAATCACTGATGTTAAACTCACTGGACTATAGTTATCTGACTTGTTTCTCGAACCTTTTTTAAATAACGGTATAATGTTTGCCTCTTTCCATTCTAAAGGAACCACTCCCTCTTCTAATGACAAATTGAAAACTGTTGCAAGCGGTACGCTAATTTGTTCTACAATTTCCAAAAGTAGTTTGGGCGGAATCCCATCCACTCCAGGTGATTTATTATCCTTCATAGCCCTTATTTTCCTAGCTACCATTTCCGGGGTTACAATTAATTGTCCTAAATAGTCTGAATCTGCCCCCTTGAACTTAGCCTCTGGTACTGGCAGTGAACTAATATCTTCCCTGGTAAACACTGAACTAAAGTACTCATTCAGGTCTTCTGCCATTAAGAGTCCCTCTGATATTATATTTGCAGCACTATCTTCTAGAGGACCGACTTTATCTTGAACTTTCTGTTTGCTTCGAACATACGCATAAAAACTCTTGCTGTCATGTTTTATATTACTAGCTTATTGTTGTTCATAGCTTCTCTTTGAATTTCTAATTAATTTCAGCTGTAGCTTGGTTAAGTGCTTTTTTATAACTGTTGTAGTCTTCATCATTTCTAGTACATCTATATGACTTCCACATCATTTGTTTGTACTTAATTTTTCTAATGGCTTCTTTCGATAAGTGTTTCTTTTTGGACCGTTTTCCTTGTTTTTTGAAGGGTACAAATTTATCGATTATGCACTTAATTTAATATATTCCAGCATTCTGTTGCTGTCTTATTTTTAGTGTGTTATTCCTGTCTACCTTTGCTAAATATTTCCTCATGTCCTTATACCTTCCTTTGTGAAAATTTCTCCTATACTGCTTTTTACTATTCCTTTCTGATTTTACTTTGATGGTAAAATGTATCTGGTTGTGATCACTACTCCCCAGTGGCTCACATATCTTGACATTGCCAACTAATTCATTCTGTGAGGACAAAACAATGTCTAACACATTCTCACCCCTGGTTGGTTCTAGCACATGTTGAGAAAGGAAAGTATCTTGAACTAAAACTAAAAGCTTGTGGTCCTCACTCCCCATACTTTGAAGAGATTTCCATTGTATATGTCCGTGGTTAAAATCCCCCATAATAATACAGTCCCGTTTGCTTACTTCCCTTCTAGCGTTTTGTATTTTGTCATTCTCTTCTATGCTTATGTTTGGACTTCGATAAATTAACCCAACTGTTAACGTTGAGTTTCCTGTAACTATGTTACACCAAACAGCTTCTTCGCAATCTGCTTCTCTTTCTAATTTTATTTCATAAGCCTGGATAGATTCTTTAATATATAAAATAACTCCACCTCCCTTTCTTCCTATTCTATCTTTTCTAAACATTACATATCCTGTCAGTCCCGATTCAGCATCTGATATATCGGTGGTGGTCCAGGATTCGGTTATACCTATTATATGAGGGTCAATATCTTCTACCATAATGTTTAATTCATTTCTTTTGTTTACTATACTCACACGATAATGATCCAGCGCCTTCGGTTGCGTTACGGCATTGTTGGCAAGGCCCTTTGGCTGGCTGCAATCCTACCTGCAGGGCCGGACCCAGCGTGTGGTCATTCTTGATGTGTCATCGAATACAACTTGCGTGACATCGGGTGTCCCGCAGGGTTCGGTGCTGGGTCCTTTGTTATTCTCGTTGTACGTACAACCCATTGGCGACATAATCTCCCAACGACGACAAAGGAACTTGTCGTCAACGCCACTATTACATCACGGCTTGATTACTGCAATTCACTTCTATACGGCACTTCTGTCAACATCATCGCTCGACTGCAGAGAATGCACACCTCTGCTGCGACCTTGTATCTGTATCTGTATTTTGACTGGCAAAATGTCCTATGGACACATCTCGCCAGTGCGCATGGTGGCTCTTATGGATTATTTTTTTACATGTTGGGCTAGACTAATCTGGAATGAATTCAGTGATGTACTTGATACAATGCTTGGAGGTAGAGAATTCCACTCTTTTATTGTGACTGGGAAAAAGCTGTTTCCAAATATGCTTGTCGAGTGCCTGATTTGTATTAACTGTTTATTATGTTTACGTGAGCATCTGGTGTTGCGTTTGATGTATTGATCTAGTGGGATATCTGTGAGGTTATGTTCCATTTTATATAATATGCCAAGTCTTTGGGTTTTTCTTGTATGCCCATACAAACCAACAAGAGCCCTGCGCTCTACCAACAATAACATGTTAACGGTCCTGCGGACTCATGTCAAAGCTAGGGACAGTTCGTTTGCGGTCGCCGCGGCGACTTTGTGGAATTAACACTTTGCCTAATGACATTAAAACGTCTGATTGTCTCTCTACTTTCAAGGCACGCTTAGACTCATTTTTTTCGACTCTCGTTCGTGTCCAATGTGGCTTAGTTTAGTCTTTGCATTGATTTGTTTTATATCTCTTATGTATTAATTAACTTATTTATATATTTATTTTATACCTACATGTACATTAGTTCAGTTAAATGAATTGGTAATGTCTTATTTCTACATACAATTGTAGCTAAGATAATTATTTTAGTATATTTATTTAATTGTTGTATTTATTTGTATTTTACTAATATTAATTTTATAAGAATTTCTTTTAGAAAATGCATGTTTATTTAGCCATCATTATTACCTCTATCTTGGTTCTACATGTTGTAAAGCGCCACGAACAATTTATAATTGGATCTGGCGCTATATTAAATAAAATATCTTATTATTATTATAAAGTAGTAATATACTGTTCCCTTCAACGCTACTCATATCCTGCTGCTGGTGGGTTCGTTGTTTATCCAATGTTAGCATATACAGTGTAGGTTGGTGATTGGCAGAGCATGAAGGCCCCATGCTTCTTAGAAATCCCTAGCACATTCGCTTGGGGCCGCATGAAGCCCAATATCCATGATATTACGTGAGCAGGTTGTGCTGAGTTTGCCTGTGGATAGGTTGTGTACCAGCAGGGGAGTATTACTCACTCGGCTCCCTTTTGATGTTGCATTCTGTGTTCTTCCATATGTTAAATACAATTGTTCAGTTAACCAACACGCCTCATACCCCATACTATATCACTTTCCTGAAGTCCATTATTATGCTGTGTTATATTAATTATATATCGTATTGATGTCCATCGCATTATTACGTTGGACATTCTACTGTTGTGAAACCACAGTTTCATCGTTGTTGTACTGGTATTCTTCCCATCCCGTGTGTCATATACGACTTCCCGTGCAGTTCTCTTTAATTGGCTGCAAGCCGCCCTCCTCTTCACTACGTAACCTTGGGCATTCGAGTGAGTCCCAATTAGATTCAGACATAGACAAAATCGCTTTACCAAGACAACACCAGCGCCTCCGGCAGAAATGGACGCTCCCAATCAACAGGTGCTTACTGTCACTAATTTGCGTTTGAGCAATGTATTTATTGGAAGAAGTAAATAAACAAACCAACAAAATATCAGCGAGACTCCCAGTAATATAGTAGGCTACGTGGCGCTAGCAAAGGAGTCACATAACATGTTTCATAATATGAAAAAGAAACATTGACCCATATATTCTGAAATAAAATTGCTGCATTATACAGAGTTATGTTTAAAATTAAAACCGTTGCGTTGTGCTATAAAGTCAATGTTGTAAAGGGCAGGACGGAATGAGAACTAGTGTGATAGGATAACTGGTAAGCCACATTCCTTAAGCATGGACGGTCAATAATACGCGTGCCATTAACAAGGACATCTTTCGGTATACGATCGTCAACCATTTGGTGAACATGGCCGAGCCATCACAGACGTCATTGGCCTAAATGAACTAAAAACAAGACCAGCTAAATTCCAGTTTACATGTGTGCACAAAGCATAACATTGTATGTAACATTTGGCAACACGAAAAACATACAGAAAAATGCACTGATAGTTTAAATCAGATTTTAAACCCATCTGTTTTGCGATTCCCGCGGAAAGTTGATAGTTAATGAACTAGGCGTGGTATTCTGACGTCAGAGGCGCGAATGTCGCGCAACATGCCAGCACGAGGTGGCGCTTCTGGCTAGGCGTTTACAAAATTTACAACAGCAAAGATCCGTATTAATCTCATTAATCCGTTGACATCTTAGAATTTAAATTGTAACAACGTTATCCTAAATTTACACCGAACAGACCATCATAGGTATGGCTAGGAAAAGTTCAAAGAAGACAACACGAGGAAACGAAACGCCGACCTCGCCAGCCTCAACTGGTTCATCAGCGAATGTGGTCACCCAAGATGGCGCGATCGTGGACCTTGACCGCATCAAACAAGAAGTCTACGAATCATGCGAGATCGACCGAAGCCACACGAACGATGCTGTCCGTGGACAGGAAAAGCGAAAAGCGAATCGCGAACGCTGATCTTAGGGATGACAGCGATGCTCGGGAACAGTACAGTCGTAGGAACTGCCTTCTACTGCACGGAGTACCCGAGGGACAGGATGACACTGACAAGGCGGTTTTGTCAGTATGCAACGACAAGTTGGGTCTAAAACTGACTAGGGATTGCATCGACCGCAGTCACCGCTTCGGTCACAGCGCGAACACCAACAGCACAAGCACGAAGCCCCGGCCGATTATCGTGAAGCTAACGTCCTACGACACAAGACGAGCGATATTCGGCGCAAAAAGAAAATTGAAAGGTACGAGACTTGTCATTACTGAGAATCTTACAAAAAGACGCACGGAACTGTTGCAGAAAGCTGCGGATTAGTTGCATTTTGTGTTGTTTCTAAATTGCAATTCACTGCACGTGTATGTGGATCTTATTGATGTGACATCCATGAGCATGTCAGTGGACGTTTGAATAACTGTCATAATCGCAAACTGACTTTATTAACTCGTACATGTCGACACTTGATAAAGTGAAAACATGGCCGGGAAAGGAAGTGCGCGTGACCAAGCGGAATTTCGCTATGTCAACAAAGCGGAGAAGCATTTCTTCGATGGGAAAGTTGTGATCAACGAGCTACTGTGCTACATAATTGACAAAATGAACATCCTGCCGCAAGAGACCTTGATGCAACTGTGTAGCGATCACTACAATGAAGAAACGATATACACAGCGAAACGAATATTGCATGATTTGTGTGCGGTTGACGGTTCATCCACCGACCGACTGATATCACGCAAAGGGGATGACAAGAAACGGAAAAATGTAGAGGATATCATAAAGATTCTTCAAACGAGAGGGGATGACCTACCCTGCATTGTCGCCAGGCATGTGAACTCCCTCCCGCCTGTCAGTTTTGATAGAATTGACGTGTCCTGTCTACTGAAAAACATTGAGAACCTTCTTGTCGAAGTAAAACTACTAAAAACTGCGGTTGCCAACCAGAGTGAACTGTGTGAAAACTTAAGTGATGTGAGTGCTGGTGTCACGGAAAGATTGCACACCATCGAAGTGAATATTGCCAAAGGCAATGAAGAAACAGTGACATTGCCTCCTATACAGACAAACTTGACTGCACAGAGTAGAGCACAGTCAGTACCTGTTCCAGCCACCAAACCCACAGAAAGAAGTCAGTCGCCAGATGATACTGCTACATACGTCAAGGCTGTTGCCCCGCCTAGACGTCAAATTTCGTCTGCTGCCCCTGCTGGATACAGGCAGGCACCCAAAGCAACTACTATCAGAGCCGATTCAGTGGTTGGTTTAACTGCTGAAGTTGAGCAGTATGTGATGGCACATGAAAAAGCCAGTAACAGTGTGCAGATAGATGATGACACCCCATGGTCGACGATGGTAAAGAAGGGCAGAAAGAAGAAAACTGCAGCTGTAGGCCAAGTACCGAAACAACCTGCATGCAACCCTAATGACAGGCCTACCACGAAACCTAAAGGGAAAACTGTGTCATTGATTGGCAAAGCCATGTCAACTGATGCCATTAAAACAGTAAATACACGGTATGCTAGCATATTTGCATCCCGCTTTGCCACTGATGTCGAGCCTGAAGTCCTCCAAGCCCACCTTGAGCACATCCTCAAGCTTGAAGTGACATGTGAATCCCTTCCAACAAGACGTGATACATACAACAGTTTCCATGTAAAGTGCAACTGTCCCGATCCGTCGGTCTTCATGAACCCGGAAGTGTGGCCTGAAGGTGCCTATGTGAGGTGGTTTCACGAGAAGCCTAGAACACCAAGGCATACAACACATCCTCTATGGATCTCCCAACAACGAACAACGTTAAATCCTGAGCCGTCTCGGCTAGAACTTGCCAAGGACATAAACGAAAAGCAACGTTCAGATCGCTAAATATATCCAGCTACAATTGTAGGAACTTGAAACTTGGCTATAACAACAAGCATCACAGACACGTAACTGAACAGTTATTTAACAAATGTGACTTTGTGTGCTTACAAGAAACATGGCTCTCGAAACAGGATTTATGTGGGCTAAACAGCATCAATGAAAACTTTCATGGAATTGGTGAATCTTGTGTTGATGAAAGAGATGGCATAATATTGAAAAAACTTGGTGGTGTTGCAATATTGTGGAAACTTGACCTTGAAGCAGGCATCACCCCTCTAAAGTTTGACCTTAACTGGGTTGTTGGTGTCGAATATAATTGTGGCAAAAAAATGGTAATTTTGTGTGTTTACATGCCATATGAAAGTTATCAAAATAATGATGAATATCAGGAAAAACTTGGCACATTAATATATATTATAGAAGATTTAGAAACTATGTGTGTACTGGTGGTAGGGGATTATAACGCCGACATTTCTGACGAGACTTCGTCATTTGGAAGGTCCCTTATAAACTTCTGCACTGAATACAATCTGGTGCTGTCCAGTAAGCAGTATCTACCACCTGATTCGTTCACGTACATCAGTGATGCATGGGTTAGCACCTCATGGCTAGATCATTGTATAGCTACACATGATGGTAATGATGTGATAAATGACATTAGCGTGTGCTATAATCTTGCTACCACAGATCATATCCCTGTGATAATCGATGTCAAAGTAGACAGTGTGCCAGGTGTAGTACCCGGTACTAACAATAACACTCAGCCACGTCTTAACTGGTCAAGACTTAACAAAGGTTCCATTGATAATTACTGTAGACAGACTGATACTGAACTGAAAAACATTGTATTACCTATTGGTGCTATTATATGTACTGATGTCAACTGCAATGATGAGTCTCATCACAAAGCACTTAATAACATGTATGATAATATAACCAGGTGTTTAACTGATGCTAGTGGCTGTTTGTCTACTCACAAACAAGGAAACTATACATGTCGGCTTGGGTGGACTGATTATGTGGCAGATATCCATAAAGCTGCTAATGAAGCTTTCCAACTATGGTACAATATAGGTAAACCTAAACAAGGTCCTGTTTTTGAGTTAAAAAAAGAAAGCTGATGCTAGATGCAAATATGCAATAAGGTTTATTAAAAAACATGAAAATGAGTTGAGGCGTGAAGCTCTTGCCAAGAAGATGGCTAACCATACAAATGATAAATTTTGGAAGGAGATCAAAACTATTAACAATAGTAAAATCCCCTTGCCAACTAATATAAATGGTAACAGTGGTGAAGAAGCTATTGTGAATATGTGGATTCAACACTTTCGTGACTTGTTTAATTGTGTAAATAACAGTAGTGCCAAAACCCTAGCATTTGATGTTAGTTATGAGAGCAGCATTAGAGTGTTACCTGAAGAAGTCAAAGATGCTATAAGAAACCTTGACTGTAACAAGAGTTGTGGCCTTGATGGTGTGTATGCAGAGCACCTGAAGTACTGCAGTGAACGCATACTGCCTTTACTGTCAATGTGCTTCACAGGTCTGTTGGTTCATGGCGTACTGCCAAGTTCTATGATTTCTGTTATATTAGTGCCCATAATCAAGGATAAATCCGGCAAGATAAACAGTAAAGACAACTACAGGCCAATAGCACTGGCAAGCGTTATGTCTAAAGTTTTTGAAAAAATCTTGCTCAGCAGAATGGATGACTTTTTAACAACCAGTGACAACCAGTTTGGTTTTAAAAATAAGCATGGCACTGACATGTGTATTTATGTACTAAAAGAGGTTATTGCTAAATATCAAGCCTTAAATAGCTGTTTGTTTATGTGTTTTCTTGATGCATCTAAGGCTTTTGACCGTGTAAACCAGTGTACTTTTTAAAAAGCTAATAGACAGATATGTTCCTGGTTACATTGTTAGAATTCTAGTGTTTTGGTATGCGAACCAACAGATGTGTGTAAGATGGGGTAGTCATGTGTCTGACAGTATTTATGTAAGTAATGGAGTTAGACAAGGAGGTATTTTATCCCCCTATTTGTTCAGTGTTTACGTGGATGGTTTATCCACTGTACTTAATAGTTGCAATACAGGATGTTATGTAGGATATAATTGTGTAAATAATATTATGTATGCTGATGATCTTGTAGTATTTTTTTCGTCCAGCAGGGGATTACAGACCCTTCTTACCGTCTGTGATCAATATGGAGTATATCATGACATAAGGTACAATGCCAAAAAGAGTATGGTCATGATAATTAGAAACAAGAGTTGTAAGAATGTTAAATTTCCAAGTTTTATGCTTGGTAACGAAAAACTATGTGAGGTAGAATCTGTAAAATATTTGGGTCATATAATTTCAAATAGTATGCTAGATGACAATGATAGATGACCTCATACTTGACACTGATGACCAACTAGTCACTGTACAACATTGTTTAAATGAATGTAGGTACTATACCGATTCTGAGCTCCTTAACTTGCAAAGTAAACTAAATATAAATAATACCCTGTCTACAATAACAGTTAATTGTAGAAGCATATCAAAAAACTTTGATAAACTGGAATATATTTTGAAATCGCTCAATTTTAATTTTGACTGTATTGGACTAACCGAAACCTGGTTAAAGTCAATGGAAAACACTAACATTTATAATATAACAGGATATACCTTCTTGTCAAAAACAAGAATAGGAAAAAGAGTAGGCATGTATATTTCTGACAGGTTCAACTTCAGAATAAGAGATGACTTATGCACAAACTCTGAGGAGTGTCCTTGCGAAACATTATTTACAGAGATAGAAGTCGACAATATAAAAATTGTGATTGGCACATTGTATAGACCCCCTGATACCAACATTAATAGCTTTAATGAACAGTTCACAGACCTATTACGAAAAATCTCAAATGAACGGAAACAATGCATAGTAATGGCAGACTTCAATGTCGACTTACTAAAGACAGATACAAACAGTCAAATAACAGACTTTGTGCATACTATGTTTGCTAGTGCATTCTACCCAATAATTAGTAAACCAACAAGAGTCACGCAACAAACAGCAACACTGATTGACAATATTATAACTAACATTCATGAATATTCCATAATATCTGGAATTCTATATAATGACATATCAGACCACTATCCAGTATTTAATTTTTATAATATTGGCATACGAAAACAGGAAGAATACATGACTATTTACAAACGTATGACAAATCCAGAAAATATTAATAAGCTAAATTCAGAGTTGCAAAATACGAACTGGGAAGAGATGTACAAGGACCCAGATCCTTCCACTGCATATGACACTTTCCTAGAAATACTTAACACAAAAATTAATGAATG
Organism: Paraescarpia echinospica; assembly: GCA_020002185.1. Classification (NCBI taxonomy): domain Eukaryota; kingdom Metazoa; phylum Annelida; class Polychaeta; order Sabellida; family Siboglinidae; genus Paraescarpia; species Paraescarpia echinospica. The sequence continues at coordinate 7,058,203 of CM034542.1, forward strand.
TTTACCAAAAAGGAAAATTAAGGTAAAGACCTATAAAACTGAGTGGCTCACTAAAGGAATACTGAAATCATGCAGACAAAAAAATTACTTATTCAAAAAGTTTAAGAAAAACCCTACCACAGAAAATGAGACTATCTATAAAAATTATAAAAACAAACTGACTCATATAATCAGACAGTCAAAGAAAAACTATTTCAAAGATAAATTTGACCTACATAAGAAAGATGGTAGGAAAACATGGAGTACCATAAATGAAGTTTTAAAATCAAAGGACAAAAAGACTATGATAAATGAAAAATTTATTACTTCTGATGGTACCAATTGTACAAACAAAAAAGAAATTGTATATCAGTTCAACAATTACTTTATTAACATTGGTCATAGCCTGAATGTAAAGCTAACTAAAACAGGAAACGACCCCACACAATATGTAAAAAAACAACACTGCAAGTTTCTTCTGTCGACCCACTAACTGTAATGAAATAATGAATATAGTAAGATCATCAAATTCAAACAAGTCAAGTGGATATGATAACATAGATCCATACGTAGTGTAACAAATTATACCACAAATTGCAAACCAACTTGTGTACATATTCAATATATCAATACAGACTGGCATTCTTCCAAACAAACTTAAGATAGCAAAAGTCATACCACTGTATAAAAATGAAAACCCTGAACTATTCAACAATTACAGACCAATTTCTATCCTCCCATGCTTCTCAAAAATACTAGAACGCATAATGTACAATAGACTTTACAGTTTTTTAACAAATCAAAATATATTATCTGAAAAGCAATATGGATTCAGAAAAAATTATTCTACATACATGGCACTAATTGATTTAGTTGATAAAATATCTAGTAACATTGATAATAAAAAATACACCATAGGTGTATTCCTTGACCTCTCTAAGGCTTTTGACACAATAGATCATGATATATTAATTAAAAAAAACTTCAATGCTATGGTGTAAGAGGTACTACCTGCAACTGGTTTAAAAGCTATTTTAAAAACAGAAAACAGTATGTATCGTACAATAAGACTGAATCAGAATATAAGGTAATCTCATGCAGAGTTCCGCAAGGATCAATATTAGGTCCATTACTTTTCATCCTATATATAAATGATATTGAATATGTATCGGATGTTTTAAATCCTATACTTTTTGCAGATGACACTAGTCTTTTTCATGCCCATACATGCTTTGACACACTTATTGAAGAAGTAAATGTGCAATTAAAAAAAATCTCCATGTGGTTTCATACCAACAAGCTTTCATTAAACACAAAAAAGACTAATTTTATTATATTCACAACAAACAGGAAGAAATACAGTATTGACAAAGCTGAAATAAAAATAGATGGAATCAAAATAAAACATGTCCAATTCACTAAATTTCTCGGTATAATTATAGATGAACACTTAAATTGGAAGAATCATATTGATAGTATATCAAATAAAATAGCACGTAATGTAGGAATGCTAAATAAACTAAAATACTTTCTTCCTATCTCCATTATGAAAACTATTTACACTGCATTAATTTCATCACATTTACAATATTGTACTCTACTATGGGCAAATTCATATAGCACAAACCTAAGCAAACTAAAAATACTACAGAAGAAAGCTATTCGGATAATCACATTATCCCAATATATTGCACACTCAAATCCACTGTCCGCGAAGTTAAATCTATTAAAATTGGATGATATATACAAACATCAATTAGGTATTTTTTATGTATAAAGCAACAAATAAACACCTCCCAGATAATATGTCATCAATGTTATTGCGAACTGATAATGTACATAAACACACGCTGAGAAACCATAATGCATATTACATCCAACAAATAAGAACAAACACAAGGAAATTCACAACAAATTATTCAGGACCAATATTCTGGAATGCACTACCTCAAAACTTACAACTAATTGTATCCATCAATCAATTTAAGAAGAAACTCAAAGTGCTGTTATTGTCAAAATATCATTAATTCTTAAAAAAAATTAAATATCGTAACTTATAAATTAACCATAAGCATACCATAATTTTATTATGGTATAAATGATTAAGTTTGTATTCGTTTTACTTGAAAATTTGTTAATTTATTCTTTATATATTATGTTATAATTAGTGCAATTTAATTAGTAGTCAACCTGTTTTATTTATGTATTGTTAGTAATGTATGTGTATACATTAACTGCATCTATGAGATGATTTATTCACTTTGTTCCAGAAGAACTTACTGTTCTACTTTTACGCTTTAATTTTATGGAACAAGGAAACTACTGTTAAATTATTATTTCTTGTGGTCCTCGCTATAAGCCCCTAGGGGTTTCTATAGGATCTCCACGGTTACAATATTTGTTTTTTCTTCTGTTTTTATAAACCATTGTGCATGTGTTCACTAATCTGTACTTGTAACCGAAATAAAATTCATTCATTCACTTTCAATACATTCAAAGCATGTTTACAACCAAATGCAAGCGTCAGAATGAGTTATATTGTGCGGTATTCCGATGTAAAAAACAAATACTACACATACTAGAAGAACAAGCATTTATTTTACGATTCCACAAGAATCTAACGTTGTTAAAAAAATGAAGCGATGGAACTTCCAGTCAACATTCGTTAACAAGACAATCCGACGGCGAAAACCGTCGCCGCTTCAGCTCAGCTTCACACACACACACACACACACACACACACACACACACACACACACACACACACACACACACACACATGGACGTGTTTCTTCATATTATTCGTATTTATCTTCTACTTCTTATTACTATCATCAGTATTACATCGCTTAAATGTTGTTGCAGTATTAAACGATCACGATGACTTCGAGATGTGCACTATAAACTCCACAATGCGTGCAACGCGGCGACAGGAATTTGAGTTGAAATTTTAGGAAGGATTGTTCGCGAACTTCGACCCAAAGAGACGAGACGTCATATATTGTTCAAGTTGACTAAGCGGAGGTTGCGACATTATTCATAATTATCGGACGTTAAATATTAAGGTGTTAAGAGGTTTGGTTAGTTGTAGTTCATTTTAAGTAATCATGGTTCGGAGAAGCGTAAACTCCTTTCGCTGTTGAAGCACCTGGTAAATCACACCTCCTCCCTTCCCCGAAAGGGGTTTGAGGTTGGGTGGCCGGCTTGCAGATTCGTTTTATGGCTTACCCGCCGTCTTCAGCTATCAGTCATTTTAACCGGATATTATTTGTTATCTAAATTAAATGACTTGATTGCTGACGGTGTCTTTTTTTTAATTTGATGTACCATTTCCTAAAATAATAAATGTGAAAAGCAAAGAAATGTCGTACTGTTTGTTTCACACAGTCGTACTGTCAAAGCAATCGTTGGCTGATAATAGAAGCGAACGAAATTAGTCAAGTCACTACGGTACCATCATGTTCGTATAAATATCGCTATTCTCGAAATTCTCCGCGCCGAGCAAGACAACCGTATAAATACCCATGTAAATTGTAATATTAAAGGAATAGTGCTTGCTTTCAGCCCTTTGAAATGTGTAACGTCTCTGCGCGGTTTGATATATGTGGCCCATCGTAGTTCTCCTGTACGTTCAGCACGATGTCCGAGAAAGGTAACTACATCACCGATCGGTATACCTGCCAACTCTCCCGTGAAATTTGGCAGTCTCTCGGATTTTTGTGTGTATCTCCCGGTCTCCCGGACGGTGATGTAACGTTTACAAAGGGTGCAAAACTGTGCCGCTTGACTCTCGAATACCCGGTACATGTTACTCTAAAATGTCGTCAAACGACGCAGCAGAAAATACACTGTGCGATGACAGATGTTGAAGTAAGTAGGTCCCTTGTGTTCACCTCTTGCCACAGAGGTGACAGACAAATCACCCGAAAAGGGCCACAAAAGAAAACACAAAATATCTAAGACATCGTGAAAAAAAATCCACGATAACATTGAGAACCTGTGTACCTGTTGTGAAAGATCTGTCAAATTTGCCGCCAATATCGTTTGCCAACGTAGATGTCTCCCTCCTCTTACAACGACCAGAGAGCCTCAATGATGATGTTAGCGTGTTAGCGATGGGGCTAAAAACGCAATTTGACATTACACAAAAGCTCAATGATCGTATCATCAGTGTGGAAGCCACATCGTGCAGTGGTGATGCAATCATTGATACAACCCAAGTGAGTATTATAACAGATGTGACGGAAGCGACGGATACGGACGATGCATCTGCCAATTCAGACCAGGGTCAGGATGTGGATATGCTACAGTTAACAGACAGTGCCACCGCTCCAGAGCAGCTATGGGATGAAGGGGTTAGGACACTGTTGGACTGCCTGCTTGGTTACAGACGAAAAAGTGCAATTTATTTTTGAGAAATGATTTTTTTACAAAATTCACCTGCTCTGACATAAATGCATTTGAGTAGTCAGATTTCCCGGTGTGATTATAGAAGCTGTTGACAGTAAAATGGTCCATTGGTAGCTGATTTTACTAAGCGGAAGGGTATTTGGCAGCAATTTGGCTAGTTGACCCTTTAGCCGGATTACTGCCTGCATCCATTCGTAAATATTGACGGGTGTCAATCACACAGGCATTTTACGAAAGCTAGAAATATTAGATTTTCACTATACTCGAACAGCATGTCAATGAGATGATAATAACAGCAGGTGAGAAGTTTAAGAAACTTTATAGGTAACGTTTTCTTATAATCACACAAAACGTTAACATGGTCGCCAATGGGAAAACTAACAGTGTGCTGAGCTCTGAAGTGGTTAAGCGTAACCGGTCTGGGAGGCGCAGTGACCGGTATCATCCTGCACACGGACCAACACAACATGACATCAACGTACGAAAACCATCCTAAATGCCCAAACCAAAGAGGCCTCCTCCAAGACTTGGCATGCGCGTTACAACCGGACGAGTTATCGCAATGAAAAAGGAAGCCAATAGCGAACGTCTTCGCGTCCCGGTTTGATCCAGACGTAACTTCAGAAGAGCTGGAGTCATATATGAAAGACGCTCTTAACATTGAAACAATTGGGGACACGAAGCTGCAGAGCAAACGTCCCGACTCTTACAGCTCTTTCAACGGAAGAGCGAAATATGATGACCCGAGTCGATTTATGGATCTGGACATATGTTCAAAAGGCATCACATACCGATGGTACAAACCTGAACCTAAACGAAAACTGCATATAGCCGTGATGTAGACACCACCCTCCGTAAACAGCTGTAATGAGTCAACACATTTCGACAGCAGTAAGCTACAACTACAGGGTGACATGCTATTGACTATATAACATTAGAAGTTTATATCGCGGAGTGAAAGGTTTTGATGGGTACATCCGGAACTCCGGGGTACGGCGTGGCGCCGGAACGTGCTGTGTATGATGGTTGAATAAATACCAGTTATGCCTCGTTCATATTGACTGTATTATGATAATACAGAAAGAAGTATTATCCACCGCGGATGCCAACTGCGCCAAGGGGAAAAGAATGAGGCGGCAACAAAACTGGTAAACTAGGTAGTACTCCAACAGGAGGCCTGTACTTGAGTGGAAGAAGTAGAAGAAGAAATACGTTTCGCTAACACGGTAAACAATCTCGCGCATCCATCTCCAAGTATTATTAGGGGACATTTGACACCGCATAGCTGACAGCACGCCGCATATGAACTGGGCCAGCCCGAACCTGGCCGGAACATTCAAAATATTCACGCAAACATGCGAGATTTATTTCACTGTTAAGGACATAAAACCCGAGAGGAGGGTAAGCCACATTCTCCTGTATGTTGGCGGCGAACGGTTGAGAATCTTCAACTCTTGACCATCGTCCGACGCCAACAAAGAAAATCCCAAGATGCTATGGGAAAAGTTCGAGGCACGCGTCGAGCCAAAAATTAACTTCCGGTTACAGCGATACTATCTGCAGATATTTAACCAGAACGAGGATGAGTCTATAGACGACTTTATAACAAGGTGCAAATTACAGGCGCTCAAGTGCAAGTTTAACCAGGCTGAATTAGATCGACGACTAATAGAGCAGCTAATCGTAGGCACAAAGCTGTCCGAGCTACAGAAGGAACTGTTAGCCAAAGATGAGAAGTTAACACTTGACAAAGCCCTCAACATCGGAAGAATGCACGAAGCACCATTACCCACATGGCTCAACTAAGAGGGATGTAGAATTATGTACATGCCATCAGAACAGGGAATAAAAGTAGTTGTCTATAGTGTGGCACTCGCCACGGAAGGAAAGAAAGGTGCCTGGAAAATGGGTCAACCTGCAAGACGTGCGGGAAAATTATAGCAGTCCACGACATTGAGATATGCATCGCCCGGACACAAAACAAAGCACAACCTTAAGACAGCGGTCCCGACCGCACCCATACTGTCATTGAACGAGTCATTTGAAACTCTCTAATTTTACAATGTCAACAAAGATGGGAGTGACACTCGCGACAAAAATCTTCGCAATACTCGATATAACTCTTGAAGACAAACCGCATGTACCTGCGACACAAAAGGCGAAAGTCGACACCGGTGCACAAGGGAACTTCCTGCCGCTTCGAATATTTAGAAGAATGTATCCAACAAAGTTGGACGCGGAAAGGTTCCCAGCTCGAGGAAGATTAGTCCCTAGCAACGGTTCGAAGATTCAACAGTGCGGCACAATGAATATACCTTGCCGCTATATCTCGGCAAGTGTTGCGACAAAAAACGGTATGTGTCCAACTCCACAGGACCTGCGATTCTAGGGCTACCATCGTGTAGAGAACTCCATCTTGTAGAGATGAACTGCGAAGTGAAACAGACAAAGAGTCGACCAAACTATGATGCACGCATTGCTTCGAAGAGTGACTTAATGGCTTCTTACATCGACCGATTTGAAAGAATTGGCAACTTTCACGGCGAATTCCACATCATTGTGGATCATTCCGTGCCTCCTGCCGTCCATGCATTACGTCGATGTTCCATCCATCTAAAGGATGAAGTCAAGACAGAACTTGATAACATGCAACAGCTCGGAGTCATTACGAAAGTGTCTCTGCCCACCGACTGGGTCTCAAGCATCACCTGCAGCCACAAATCAAACAACAAGTTACGGATTTGCCTAGATCCCAAGGACCTAAACAGAGCCATTAAGCGTTTTCACTACAAACCCCGATGCAAGATTAGATCACACACAAGCTTGCGGGTTCAACTGTGTTTTCCAAACTTGATGCCCGCCACGGCTATTGGTCTGTGTCCTTAGACTAAACGTCCAGTTACTTGACGACATTCAACATCCCATTCGGTCGTTATCGATTCAAGCGCGTCTACCATTCGGACTGAACCTGAGCCAAGATGTGTTTCAAAAAAGAATGGACCACATTCTGGAGACTGCCCGTTAACCATGGACATTGCAGATGACGTCGCGGTGTTTGGGAAAGACGAAACGGAACACGACAAGAATCTGCACAACCTCATGAAGACAGCGCGTCAGCATGTTTGATGCTCAAGTAGTCGGCCCTGATCCTGAGAAGGTTGCTGCAATCAGTCAGCTACAGACGCCGAAGGATGCAGTGCAGCTACGAGAATTCCTTGGAATCACGACATACATGTCACCGTTTGCTATCAATCAGTCGGAAGACACAGCCACTCTCCGAGAACTGCTCAAGAAAGATGCAGACGTCCAGTGGACGCCATCTCACGAGAACGCCTTCAAGAAGACGAAGCGACTCATCTGCAAGGAGGTCACGTTAAGCTACTTCGACCCGAAAGCCGAGACAGTCGTACAAGTCGACGCCTCAAGCCGTGGCCTTGATTGTGAATGTCGTTATGTTAACATCGAACGCGAAATGTTGGCTGTCTTATTCGGTTGCGAGCAATCCCATACTTACGTGTATCGCAAGCACTTCACAGTTGAATCTGACCATAAACCGCTGCAAATGATTCACCTAAAGACCCTGGCAGCTGCCCCCAAGCGATTACAAAGGATCTGCTTCGTATTCAGTCGTACGACATCGTCATTAAGTACAAGCCAGGCAAGGAAGTGATGCTAGCCGACTCAATTTCACTACAACCATGCAGCAACGCAGATAACCTGGAATTTGATGTGCAGATTAGTCATGTGCAATTCTCAATACAGATGCTGCAGCAGCTACGTGATAAAACAAACAGCGACGTTAAAAGGCTCTGAAGTCCATCATCATAACTGGATGGCCAGATACAAGGCGACAGTTGGCACCGCGTCTTTGTCCCTACTGGTCAGTCCGCGATGAAATGTCAGTCGAGGACGGCATCATACTGAAAGGTGAACGCATTGTCATCCCACTGAAGGCCTGACCAGACATACTCGCCAAACTGCATGAATCGGACCAGGGCACAAGACAAGACTGCGTGCCCGGTTATGCGTCTACTGAGTAAACATGAACGCAGACATTGAGGATGTCATCAAGAAGTGTAGCATCTGCCAACAGGAACACCGTACGCAGTTGCCAGAATCCTTGATCCAGCACGAAATACCCACACGACCATGGCAGGTCATTGGCACCGATCTTTTTTCCATCGATCGCGACCATTATCTCATTGTTGCAGATTACTACTCCAAATTTCCCTTTGTCAAGAAAATGGAAGGGAAGACCATGACGAAGATGATTATCTCAGAACAGGGCGTGCCAGACGAGTTGTCAGTGATAACGGTGGACATTTTGACAGCCAAGCGTTCAAGACGTTTGCTAAACAATGAGGATTTGATCACATCCAGTCCACATTTCCCGCAGTCAAACGGGTTCATCGAACAACAAATCCAAACCGTCAAATGAATGATGAAGAAAGCAACTGCAGCACACATTGACATTGACTTGTCTTTGTTAATCCTCCCCCGTAGATCAGCATTTGCCGTCGCCGGCAGAGATGCTAAACACGCGACAGATGAAGTCAAACTTACCAATGAGAATCCAAAATCGACGTCAAGATAAAGAAACGATTATCAGGCGTCTTGTCGAAAAACAACAACAGCAAAAATTCTACCACCAAGGGCACTGCGAGATTGCTCCATTAGATCCAGCTAACGTCGAGCCTGCATAAGCCTCATGCACTAACTCGGCTCATGCCTCTATGGAGCCTGTACCTACGGGCGACATTCACAGTTGCACGAGTGACAACAATGATGATGTTGAACGAGCTCGCGGAACAGCTGGTTGTGAAGTTCAGACCTTAATTGAAACCGGCGACACAGGTCACATTTGACCCAGGCCTGTGCTACTGTATAAGACGAGGTCGGGGAGGACAGTCAACCCCCCCCCCCACGTCTTGAACTGTACTGTAAATGTAAGAGACAGCGACTCGAACTGTACGAGACTTGTTGCATAGCGGTCATAGTAGATCTATGCCACTACGAGTGTTTGTTGATGCTGATGACATCCAGCTATATGTCAGCTATAACCCTATGGTGTTTGACGAACTGGAAAACGCTAAACAGCTGCTCTTCCAGTGCATCGTCGATATTGAAGAAGAATGTATTAATTGTCTCAGTATCCTTAATGTTCTACTTGATGAGTTAGATAGTCCATGCATAAATGTGGTTGGAGATTTTAACTGTAATATTAGAAAACAGAATTGTACTTTGTATAATACCTATATCAGTATTATGAAGAATATAAATATACGTTTTCAAGTACAATTTTGCTATCCAGTGACAGCTTTACGTATATAAATGACGTTTGGGGCGGTCAGTCTTGGTCAGACAACTGTATTTCTACTGAAGATGGACATAACTTTATTGAAAAGATCTCTGTTCTATATGACTATATTGTGTCTGATCACATACCGATGGTAATAGAGTTAGACATGGAACTAGCTCAAATTTTGGAACGCAACACTCATGGTTCTGCTCACGCCAGAATTAACTGGTCTAAACTAGATAACAAGGATGTTCACAATTATTGTATACAAACGGATGAGATGTTGAAATGTGGGCATGTACCTATTGATGTGTTATCTTCTAAAGATCCAAATAGTGATATCCCAGAACATGTGGGCATATTGAGTGGTTATTATGCAAGTATTATTGATGCCATGAAGGCGTGCAGTAGCACTATACTTAACTCATCTAATAGTAAACATTATGCAAGGAATCGCCCTGGCTGGTCTGACCATTGCTCAGATTTATACGATGGAGCAAGGAATGCATATCACATATGGATTAATTGTGGGAAGCCTAGACAAGGGCCTATATTTGAATTTAAACAGCGCACTAGAGCCAGATTTAAATGTGCAATAGACAGTGGTGGATATTTGTGTACGAGTAGTCTTCGCACATTAATTGCAGCGTGGCTGAATGCTTCCCAGAGAAGTCGAGATGGTGTTCGATTGAGCAGGTCTGCCAGGGAGTAAAGTGTAAAGCGCTTTGAGCTTTGGATACTGCGTTATATAAGAAATTACCTGTTGGCTGCCAAAAGTCTTCGTGAACTGTTTAAAGAGTGTGAGAACTATGGTGATGCTTATGTTATAAAGTATAACAGTGAGAAAAGTGCTATATTAATATTTGAATGTAACATGTTGAAAAACAGAGTTACTAACTTGTTCTTATTTAATTGTATACAAATTGTTGACCAATATAAATATATTGGACATATCTTATAATTGTGATTCACGATGGCTGCTACAGCTTAAAGCGAGTCGTTTCGGGGAGAGCAATACTCATCTGTTTGTTGATAGTGGGCTTTCTACTGGAGTGTACTGACGCTGAGGGATGCCGCAATCAAGGCGTAAGACGAGCAGAACGCTGAAAAGAGCGAGGAGCCACTGAGTTCAGATGAAATAGCTTTGAAACTCGTGGAGCTTCTGACCGATGAGACAGTCATTGATAAGCTAAGATCTGCTTTGTACCCCCAGATGCTGGCAGCTACGATTGACACTCTAACAGCCAAGATATCTAATCTACATGAGCGGTTAGAAAAGAAGGACCAGTACAAAGATACTCTAGAGAAGAGACTTGCGGCGGTTGAGGCAAATAACGATCGCCTAGATCAATATTCTAGACGTTGTAATGTAAGAATTCAGGTAATTGAAGAAACTGACAGTGAAGACATCACAGTTAAAGTAATGGACACAGTGACGTTAACACTTCCTGCGATGAACAATGATATTGTCATCAGCCACAGACTAGGGCCTAAACCCGCTGTATGGGGCGGCATAGCAAACCAATAATTATTGTGCATTTGGTGATAAAAGTACAAAATTTGGCATACATGTAGACTCTTACATTATGAATAGATTTGGATATTGAGCAATCACAGGTTTTGCCTCTGGTGGCAGCCATTTTCCAAAATGGCCGACAGCGGTCACTGTTATTTTATATACCTTCTCTATTGGGGAGGACAGCAGGTTGACAGTGGAGGTTAATTCACTTATAAAAGTCCAAGCGTGGTTATGAAAGAGCTAGTTATTTTATTTTTACCAAAACAAATAAGTCAACTTGGACTAATGTGTCTAATTAGGCACATGATTGTCGTGGTTTCGTTTCTGTTATAAAATTATTGGGGACATCTTGTCGTGTGACACTGCAGCGAGAGCAGGATGACGTGGCTATAATTATCAGTGATATTTTGTGTTTCATTTGTCAGTAATAAATAACCAAATACACGACAAAATGGTGTCAGAGTGGGATATCGTGACGCAGTGGTCTTCGCACTGCTAACTCTATCGCCCACGTAAAACTCGTTGACATTGCAAAGAACGGTAACGAGTGCATGTTAGCATTGTTGACCTTCGCCTTCGGCACGTTCAGCGTCAAACTGCGACAGCTGTCAAAATGGCAATATCATTGAGTCCTGATGATCTACGAAACTTACTGGCTGCTGCCATGCAACAGGCCATGTTTTCAGCTCCGTCCACTACCACAAATGCACAAGCAGTCTCTACGAGCAGTGTGCCATCGTTCCAAAGCTATGAACTCAGTCGTGAGAAATGGGGGACCTACATGCAGAGGCTTACGCAGCATATGATCGCGCATGCTGTTGTTGACCCAGACAAGAAAAAGGCTTACTTTCTGTCCTGGATAGGGGCAAACACGTACCAATTTGTCTACAAACTCTTTAGCACATCTGAATTAGCTGCTGCCACGTTTGACCAGGTAGTCAAGAGGCTCGATGGACATCATAAAGAGTCATTGCACGAGCTGGCTGCCTCATACCAGTTTTATCAATGCAAAATGAAACCTGGTCAGTCGTATTCAGATTGGGTGGCAGATCTGCGCAGCATTGGGTGTGACTGCGATTTCGGCACAGCACTTGACCGGCTCATTCGCGACATGATTGTGTTGAACACTCCGCACGACGAGGTCCGCCGGGCTTGTCTCAGGGAGTCGTCGCCAACTCTTGAGAGTGTGCTAAAGACAGCAAATTCATACGTGGCATTAGCTGCTAGTGATGCCATCGTGAAGGGGCCTGCACATGGGCCTACACCAGGGCATCCACAGGAAGTCCTGGCTGTGGAGAAAGTGCGTCCTCCGCGATGAGCCAAGATGGGCACCCACAAGTACGAGAAATTTCATGCGCCCGATTCTCGACAAGATCGGCGACATGTACAACGACGCATTGGGTGTGGCTCCACAACACATCTGAGAGCTGCACGTCCTTTCAAGAAAGCCGAGTGCCACAAGTGTGGAAAAGTAGGCCACATAAAATCAGTCTGCCGCTTCGAACGCTCGAGCAAGACAAGCAACGCCATTGATTGCAACACTGCTTCAATGACTATCATAACCTTGTCCGCACCTTGTCAATAAGCCGCGTCTGGCGCTGCTAATTAATGGTCATGAAGCCGAGTTTGAGGTCGATACGGGGGCTCCAATCGCGCTCGTTGCAGAAGAATTCTGGAAGAAAATCGGTTCCCCCGGCTCTGCAGATCAAGAGTCAGACTCTGCGCCTACGGCCAGCGTCAGATCAGCGTGATAGGTGAATGTACTGTTGACGTTGAGTACGGGTCGACAGTCCTGCAACTACCGCTAATCATCGTCGACAGCGGTGTCTCGTTGTTTGGGCTGAATTGGATACAGGCATTCCAAGTCGACGTCAACTCGCTGCTCTACCCGACAGTGAGCACTACGGCACTATCATCAACTGACGTGCACGCTGTAGAAGCAGGCGACCTTGAAGTCAAGAAAGTCATTGCTGATCACCCGGACATCTTCAGTCCTGGCTTAGGTCGGTGCAACAAAACAAAAGGGCATCTGCAACTGAGAGAAGGCTGGACAAAATCGAAAGGGGGTACTCACTTCAGCAAGCTGGATATGCGAGATGCATATTTACAGGTCGAGCTGGATGACATGTCAAAAAAATTGGAATCCCAGGAGTCGCTGCATACTTGGACGACATCATCGTCACAGGACGGACGACCGAAGAACATATGTCAAACTTGAGACGTGTCCTCTCTGCACTGGATGACTACGGACTCAAGTTGCAACTAAGCAAGTGTGCGTTCTTCGAAAAAGAGGTCTCCTACCTGGGCCACATCATCTCAAAAGATGGCTTGCGAGCATCTGATGAGAGAGTTGAGGCGATAGTCCAGTACCCGCCTCCAGAAGACGTCAAACAACTTGAGAGTTTCATTGGAAAAATGAACTACTATGGCAAGTTCATTCCAGCGTTTGTGTCTGTCTGCTCTCCTCTAAACAAGCTGCGGTGCAAGGACACTCCTTGGCACTGGTCGGCTGAGTGCGCTACCGCGTTCGAGCAGCTGAAACAAATGCTCGCAGAGAAGACACGGCTCGTGCATTTCGATCCAGTCAAACCGATCGTACTAGCCACTGATGCGTCACCGTACGGCATCGGAGCCGTAATCTCGCACACACTGCCTGATTGTAGTGAAGAGCCTATCGCGTTCGCCTCCAAGACGCTCAGAAAGGCAGAGAGAGGCTACGCGCAAGTGGAAAAAGAAGCGTTGTCGATTACATACGGCGTCCGGAAATTCTACCAGTATCTCTGTGGTCGTCACTTCACCATTCTAACCGACCACAAGCCACTGCTGACGATCTTTGGACCAGATAAGTCGCTTCCAGTGATGTCGCTACAGCGCCTGCAGCGCTGGGCATTGCTGTTGATGGGCCATGACTATGACATTCGCTATCGCTCTTCCGCAGAGCACTGCAATGCTGATGCTCTTTCTCGACTCCCTGTCGGTCCAGATCTCGCATTTGACCACGATGATGCCGTCAGCCAAATCACCACAGAAGTAGGTGAGATTATGCTACAGGCTGTAGAAGATTTCCCGATCTCGCCCAGAACCGTTGCTGACTACACAAAGAAAGACGATGTCTTGTCTGAGGTGCTAAGTTGCGTACGCGATGGCTGGGTTACATCTTCAAGACGAGGACAGTCGGACAATTTGCAACCATTCATAAATGCGCAAACAGAGATCTGCGAGGTGCAAGGCGTACTACTACGAGACTGTCGCGTTGTTGTACCGCAGAAACTGCAAGCGAAAGTGATCCACTTGCTACACAAATCACACCGTGGCATGATTAGAATGAAAGCAATGGCCAGACTCTACGTCTGGTGGCCGAGAATAGAGAGTGCCATCGAAGAATGCTGCAAATCGTGCAACACTTGCGCCGTCACTGCACCGGCGCCACCAGCAAATCTCTCGCCCTGGCCTATACCCGACAACCCTTGGGATAGAATGCATGTCGATTTCGCAGGGCCATTTTTGGGAAGCATGTGGCTGCTGGCAATGGACGCATATTCCAAGTGGCCCAGCGTCATTCGACTTGCGAATTACCAACGACCGAGACAACCATCACGGCTCTTGTTGCGCTGTTCACCAGCTGGGGCCTACCAAAGACCCTCGTATCGGACAACGGTCCTCAGTTTGCGTCAAAAGAATTCGCAGACTGGTGCCGATCGAATGGCATCCTACACATGACCTCCGCGCCATTCCATCCGCCTTCAAATGGAGAGGCGGAGCGCCTTTTTGGCGTGTTTAAGAGAGCGATGCAGAGTTCTGTGGAGGAGGAAGGTCTGGGAAAAGACCAAGCCGCTAGAGACTTACTGAGAGAGTATCGCAGCACTCCTCACTGCACTACCGGAAGAACTCTTGCGGAGTTGATGCTGGGTCGCCAGTTTCGAACGCCGCTATCTCTGCTCCAGCCGTCTCTACCTCACGCCGAGAAGAAGCAGCCGTAGAAACCACTACACTCGACCATGTTCGCGATCGGAGACCACGTCTTTATTCGCAACTACGGCGTGAATTGCAAGATCAAGTGGATTCCCGGTCGAATAACGTCTTCTCTGGGCACTCGCATGTTCACCGTCCAGTGTGCTGACGGGGTTCATTGTCGTCACGTCGACCAGATGCGTCACAGGGTTAAAGTCTTGCCAACGCGGGCGCAACCACCAGTCGACCAGATCCGTTTTCCACTAACTACGCGAGCTGCTACTCCACCACGGTTACCGAGACGCGAGACGCCGAAAAGAGAACAGTCGTCGACAGCCGAAGACGGTCGTCATCCCGCTTCTCCACTGAAACTCGGTTCTCTGCCGCGACTTGCTGCTCCCGATGTCGCGTCGCCAGTGCTTCATCGTAGCACACGTGATCGCCATCCGCCGAGCACGTACACCCCCTAACTCGAAACTGTGGGGAAGGATTGTCGTGGTTTCGTTTCTGTTATAAAAGTATTGCGGACATCCTATCGTGTGACACTGCAGCGAGAGCAGGATGACGTGGCTATAATTATCAGTGATATTTTGTGTTTCATTTGTCAGTAATAAATAACCAATTACACGACAATGATGCAGCTGGATTCCGAATGGAAGTCAATGATAAATTATCAATGACTGGCTTGGCACATACTATATAATACAATACAACTTTATTCATCCCTGTAAGGGCAATTACACTGTCGTTTGGGCGGGCACAGTGTATAAAAATGTATAATATATATATATATATAATACTAAAATATAACATAGGTAACAGCATATTACTGGCTCATATCACCAGTCACAAAAAGAATAATTTATTACATGAACACATGGAGAGCATTTCTTCGCACTGTAACCACTAAATATATATAGAACATACACACACACTACACTCATTTCGCATCGTTAAAAAGATTGATGGCAGCAGAAATAAAAGATAACTTCTTACGGTTTGTTTTGCACGAGGGACACCTTAAACGGCGGCCCGACGGCAGAGTCTCAAACATGGGATATGGAGCAGGACTATCATTGGCTAAAATAGAACGTGCCTTCCTAAGTACCTGTTGTTCACAACATTGACTGATGTCTCTCCGATGAACTCTGCAAACTGTTCTTGTTTTTAACACTCAGGTTGAAATACCAGCAGATAAACGAAAAGCAAAGAACACTCTCAGGCTTGTAAAATAGGTTTAACATTATTTTATCCAAAAAAAATGAGTTTAGTTTTCTAAGAAAATACAGGCGCTCCTGACATTTCTTGACGATTTATTCAGTGTTGTCATCCCATCTAAGTTTGTTATCAAACACTGTACCTAAGTATTTGTACTTGGTGACAATTTCAACCTCTTGATCATGAATGGTGGTTTTTTCAGGACTGTGTTTTTTGAAGTAGTTTACTAACTCCTTGATCTTACATGCAGTAAACTTTAAATAGGAGTCATCACACAACTCAACAAAATATCGTAGTGCCGGACCATGATCTTGTTGGGAACCAAAGAGAATTGAAAGTAAGGCACTTTCATCAGCAAAGTTCACTAAAAACCTGTCTGCGTGACCACTTCTACAACTGTCAGTGTACAAGATGTATAGAAGGGGTGAGAGACAACAACCCTGAGGCGAGCTCATGTCAGAAAATTCCCATTTACAAAAACAGACCGAGGACGGCACGACAAAAAGTCAACAATCCAGGCAACAAGCTGGTTTCCGAGATTAAAATCAGAAATGAGTTTATGAGCTAAGATATGAGGCTTCATCAAATTAAAGGCCGATGAGAAATCGGCGAAAAGAATCTTTGCATGTCCAGTTGGTTTCTCAAGGTGAGTATACACTTTGTCCAGAATGAATAACTTAGCATCATCATCAACACCTCTTCCAGCCTGATACGCAAACTGGAGTGGGTCTAATTGACACTCTGTGATGCGCAGAGTTAATGACTTGACTAGCTTTACCAAGGTTTTCATAACAAGGGGTGTTAGAGCAACTGGTCTGAAGTCGTTTAGCTGTTTTGGGTTGTTCGTTTTAGGAATGGGGGATGGCAGTAGAAGTTGTCCAAGCAGTGGGAATACTAACAGTGTCTAGAAAGGTCTGAAAGAGATGTTGAAAGACGCCACTAAACTGATCTGCACAAAGCTTCAGAGTTCTGCCACACATGACATCAGGGCCTGGGCTTTTGTTTATGTTGATCATCTTACGACAATTAGCTACACTCTCCTGATCAATGAAAGCAGTTTTATCAAACGTCAAAGACGACTTTAGATCAAACATGTAGGATGAAAAGTTGTGTTCTTCAAAACGTGTAAAGAAATCATTAAACACTTCGGGCAAAGACTCTTCACTCACAACCTGCAGCCTGACTTTTGATCTAACTGGGTCCGTCATCATGTTGACAGCTGCCATGTTCTTTATCCCCTTCCAAGCGTCACGAAAATTACAATCAACAAACTTGAATTCAACCTTCTATTTATACTGTTGTTTTGTCTGCCTGATTGATGCTTTTACTTCTGTATTTACTTGTTTTTTCTCTTCGGTCGTACCCTGGAAGAAGACTCTTTTCTCTTTATTTAGGGTGGCTTTTAGATCTTTTGTGACCCAAGGTTTAGTGTTGAGAAAAACAGTGATTTGTTTGGTTGGAATCACAGAGTCAATACATAACGAAATTTAAGATGAAATAACATCAACAAGTTCATTCAGATTTTCACACGTGTCATAGAACACGTGGCACTCTGTGCTGCCACAGCAGCCCTGTAACGCAATAGTACTATTGGCAGTCCAGCTTTTCACCACCCGCTCAAGTCTATGAAAGACCGGTTTGTACACGGGGGCTTGGAGAACACAGTTGTGGTCAGCTGATCCAATTGGATGTAACGCTATAGACGTACAGGCTGCAGGCACTGAACCGTAGCAAAGATTAGTTGTTTTGTTCAGACGAGCTGGATATGTGACGCATTGATCAAAACGTCTTCAAAGTTTTGTCGAGAAGGCAGTGATTAAAGTCACCCAGCACACATTTCGGAGCATCTGGAGAAATAGAGTCTAGTTTGTTGATGTGGTGGGAAATGAGTTATGCAGCCATTGCGGCATTGGCGCGTGGGTGAAGAGTAACTGTGGGAATTCCCTTGGCATATAGAAGGGCGAAGTGAGACGGTCAGGAGCTCAATGTCAGGCGTGCAAAGTGTGTCACGAACAATGACCGTTCTGCACCATCTCCGATTGACATAGAAGCATATTCCCCCTCCGTGATCTTTCCCAGTGTCACGTTTGTTTCTGTCCAATCGAATGGTTGTTCCAATAAATAAAACATCGTCTTGCACATGATCATCAAGCCAAGTCTCAATAAAACAAGTAGACAGGCCTGTCTGTATTCGTGCATATAGTTCACGTTTACTTGTAACTCATCCATTTTGAACGAAGTGAGCGGACGTTAGGAAGGAGTACGGTGGGGAGAACTAATTTGCAACTCTTCATCTTTTTTAGTTTTTGTCTTATCCCTCCCTTTTCCCCTCTTTTCCTCTTCTTGCGCTGCTTGCTGTCTGTGTTGTTTTGCTCTGTATCTGAACGTAGCAATTCAGGAGGGAAATCAGAGTGTATCAAAGGTCCAACCGAGCCCCGCAGGCTCAACATGTACTCACGTGTGTATTGAAGAAAATGGCTGCCATTTTGTTGTCCGTGCACCGGTCCAAGAAGGCCCGAAAAAGTCACAGCATATGCACAGCGTTGCACACACCAACATCAGTACGCATATCCACCCTGGAACACTCCAAAACTTAGGAGTCACTCTGCCAATTCAGATAACGAAAAGAAAGAGCGCCATCTCACCAGCACTACTAGTTGTATTAGTAATAATAGTACTAGTGGTGGTGGTTGTAGTAGTACTAATAGTAGTAACACCTGTATCAGTAGCTGTACTCGTTGTAGTAGAAGTGAAATATGCACAATGGCGGACATTTTACAAAACGGCGATCACACAATTGAATCGGAAATAATTGGTGTTCAGAACTGCCATCTCCAGAGGAACTAGATGACTTCTAGTGGGGACTGTTGACATTATGAGTTTATACAACACTGTACAAAATTATTAACAAGGATTATGGTGCTCTTTTAATAGTTAATGACGTAAAAAGCAGCACGTAATTGCAGAATTAATCTAATTTTTATTTTATGTTTTCTGAAATTGCAAGCCAGACTGTTATATAGCTGAACACCGACCTTATTTAAGCCTAATACCATTATTGCCATGTAAAACGAATACATTTGAAAACTAAAGTCACAAAAACAAATTATTCGAGAACACGGTTGAAATTGAAAGGGCCATTTAACAAACATAGACACAATATTTAACACCAATACATGTTGAAGTTGTGTATGGCGAATAGAACAGTTCATATCAAATGTCACATACTGTTCTCTTCTGCTCTTATGTCACTAGGGTTTTTTGTCACAGTTCGCTTCAGTGGTCATGAATTAAATTTGTGTGCACCCCTTCACACACCTCCACGCATGCATCTGCATGCATGCATGTCCAGTGCGGCTCGTACATGCCGTTTTCATTCTTGACCCAGCCGCAGCTGGTTGGTGGAGGTAGCTCTGCTGTCTCCATCGTAGGCCACCCTCTTGGCATGTTTCTCCAGAGCTGACTTGGTCGGTGGGATCAGTTGCACATCGTTCTTCTTTGCGAAATACTCCTTTCGTGCCTTTTCAATGTCCGAGCACGTGTTGGTTCTGTCATACAACAAGATAATAGGATAACGAACTTCTTGTTATGCATGCATCTTCTGGTATGTCACTTGTCACACCTTTAGTTCTAGTTCTACTGCTATCTGCCTAGGATTCAGGTGGCTTTCTTTAAGACATACATTGAGTGTCGGATCATGGTCACTCTGAGGGCACTGTCCAGGAACAGCGAAAATAGGGCAATGGGGCCGATGATTCAGGCTTCTGGTTGTTGACGGCTGGCATGAAATGTGGCCCAAGATGTGTTATCCTTGGTCCCACTTTTGTTTTTCAGGACCTGCTTCGCCTGGTCTATCCACAAACAGTTATCATCAGTCCGCTGAATGAAGTCATGCTAGCAGCGGGGACAGGTGACTATTTGATGTTGTTGGTGACAGGATGCACATCAGTGCATTAGTGTGGCAAGTGGCCGATGGTCTTGGAGCTTGTATCCACAGATCCTCCAAATATGACAATGTTTTCATCAACTCCTTCAGCAGCGACTACTTCATTACTACTACTATTGCTGCCACTATCAGTAGTAGTAGTAATAGTAGTAGTTGTGGTAGTAGTAGTCGTTGTAGTATAAATCGTTGTAGGTGCCAAACGGAATTATTTTTCTTTATCATGGACTTCCATTTGGAAACCAACCGCACCATGTGCCTAATTGGACAAATTAGTTAAGTTGACTTATTTGTTTTGGTAAAAATCAAATAATTAGCTCATCCAATCAGAAGAATACCGTTCAATAGAATAGAGAAAGTTGTGTGAAAGCTGAAAGAGTTGGAAGACTTGGATGTAATTGAAAAAGTGGATGGTCCTACACAGTGGGTGAATCCCCTAGCCACTGTGGAGAAGGCGAATGGAGATGTCTGGATATACGAGAGATGAACAGGGCCATAACAAGGGAGCGCCAATCCATCACTCCAGTAGAAGAGACAGTGCAAGAGGTGGGGGAAATGAAAGTGTTCGCAAAGATCGATTTGAACAGGTGGAATCACATCCAGTCTCCCGGGATAGCACCACATTCGCGGCACCGAATGGTCTCTACAGGTACAAACGCCTAGTATTCGGAGTGAACATGGCCTCTGGAAAATTCAACCACTTCATCAGACAGGTGGTGCAGGACTGTCCTGGAGCGTTTAACATCCACGATGATATGATCGTTGGAGGTGCCGGTAATGACCAGCATGATGAGCGACTGCTGGGGGTTGTGAAGAAGTTTGCAGAAAACGGTCTGACGGTAAACTTCGAAAAACAGAACTTCAGAGCGGGGTAGGTCAACTTCATGGGAAACCCCATATCAGACAAATATCTGCAGGTGACGGATGAAAAGATCAAGGTAATGGCAACAGCGCCAAAGCCAAAAAACGCAGCAGAAGTAAGAAGCTTTCTCTGTTCAGCACTGTTCGGCTACAAGTTTATTCCAAACTTTGCTACGATCACACAGCCGCTGTGGGAGCTGACACATAACAAAGTGAAGTGGAAATGGACTAAGGAAGTACTATGCCAGTGTACTATGCCAACAGGAAGCTTCGCGACCCAGAAACCAGGTATTCCCAGTTTGAGAAAGAAGCCTTGGCTGTGAAATGGGCGTGTGAAAAGTTTAATCTATGTACGGAAGAGTGTTTGAGGCGCATACAGATCACAAACCACTGATAGAAATGTACGGAAGACAGGCAAAGCCACCTAACGCGAGATTGGAGCAATGGCTGTTAAGCCTACAGTAATAGAGCTTCTGGGTCAAGTACATCCCAGTATGGCAAAACTCAGCAGACGGGTTGAGTAGGCTGCCAGTAGAAGGAAGCGAGACCGAGTATGGTGTCTGTGTAGAAGATTATGCCTACACAGTAAGTTGTGATGAACTCTGTCCCCGCAGCCAAATCGAATGCGAGTCTGCCGAAAATCCGTTGTTATCAGAAGTACGACGTGGAATCCAAGAAGACAACTGGATTGACCTTGAGCATACAGTGTTCAAGGCTGTGCGAGATGAGTTGTGGGTTATAGGACAGATTGTGGTGAGAGGAAGTCGCATCGTGATCCCAAAGAAGTTGCAAAGACAAACCTTGGTCCTGGCTCATGAGGGACACCAATGCATTGTGCGCACCAAGGCCAGGTTGAGGGAGAAAATGTGGTGGCCGAGAATGGACAGGAACGTTGAAGCTCTTCTCGAGGGCTGTTATCCACGCCAATTGGTGGGTGGCCTACCACGTCCCGAGCCAATAAGGTCGACACCACTGCCACAGGAACCATGGAATGACATCGCAATTGATCTATGTGGACCACTGCCCAACGGAGAAATTCTTCTGGTGGTCGTCGACTATTTCTCCAGGTGACCAGAAGTAGTGTGGATGCGTAACACAAATGCTCAGAACACTGTGAAGAGCTTGGAGCCCATGTTCGCCACACATGGTCTACCATTCAACTTGAGGAGTGACATCGGACCACAGTTTATTGCAGAATTTGAAGGATTTCTTGAGTATCTATGGATACAGCACTCGAAAGGCGTCCCGTACTGGCCAGAGAGCAGCGGGGAAGTACAACGTTTTAAATCTACTCTAATGAAAGCCATCAAGATTGCAGAGGTAGAGTATAAGGACTGGAAGAGAGAACTGCAGGTATGATGTCGTGAACCGTGAAGGCAATGCTGTGACTATCCAGAGAGCAGACAAGCAGCTAAAGATGAGAAACATTGCACATATGAAGAAGCTGAATAGCAGCCCGGAGATGGACGAGGAACGTGCACTGGCGCCCGTTGTCGTTGACCCAGATGTCGGAGATGAGGAAGATGTGCTGCCGGAGGGAGCGAAGCCAGACTTACCGGTGATGCATGACACACTTGTTGTGCCGTCCGCGCGCCCAGTGCATGTCAGGGTGGAACCAGCATGGATGAAAGACTATGTGAAGAAATAGACTGTGTTGTGTTAGGTGATTGTGTCGCGCCTCTATGTGGCTGCACCAACACAAGCTCGTGGATATTTTACATTTTTACCTGTTTTTAACCGTGGAACAGCAGTGCAATTTTAGAGTTGTTTTTATGAATGTCTCGGGTCGAAGGTGGACTGCGCCATTTTAACAAGTACTTAATGACATTTTAGCATTTTTGTAATTGATATGCAGTGCGTACCAGTATAGTGAACTGCACCTGTGTCACAACATTGTAGCCGGTTGACCAGGCGTGACGACAACTAGAACAATGCACTGCCACAGCATGATCACATACAATAGATTGGATCTACTGCGAATTGGACGTTCTATTGTTACTGGATGCTACCTTTCAATAGACGCTTGTGTGGCACCACTACGACCACTAGAACGCGTGAACAATCGGCGGACTCGTAGGGGGTGTACGGCAGGGAGGTCAAAGCAAAGACCCATTCCTGTTCTGATTACTCCTCGCTTCCCATCATCGGTCATCGTGAGTGCTGATGACTCTTTCTCTACTGGTTGCATCACACCTGCTGGTTACCAACTACGACATGTCCCGAGAACGTACGGCACCGGTGGTGGTGTTGCAATTGTCTACAAGTCTGGCTTCACTACGCGACATATCGAGATGCCGAAATCAAAGACATTTGAATCGATGTGTCTACAACTCAGCAATGACACTCAGTCTGTTCGTCTTCTTGTCGTCTATCGCCCCTCGCCAAACTCCAAGAATGGCTTTACAACTGCGGAATTTCTCCTAGAATTTGGTGATTTGTTGGACTCCATGTCGATGTATACGTCAAACATGCTGATCGCAGGTGATTTTAACTTCCACATGGACAATACACCAGACAATGACACTAACCGCTTTCAAAACATTCTAAATGCAGCAGATCTTACTCAGCACGTGGAAGTCCCGACGCATGTTGCCGGACATACCATCGACCTGCTTATAACGCGTTCATCTGATACGTTTCTGAACAATATACGAACAGACATCCCACACATGTCAGACCATTCGGCAATTCATTGCACACTGCAACTCGTGAAACCACCAAACGCCCGGATAACGACGACGAGTGGAAATTATCGACATATCAATACCACTGCGATATGTGATGAAATCCGTTCGTTGCTACTGTCAAATCATCTGTCTGATGACATGAACCATGCTGTTGACATGTACAATGACACCATTGCGGCTATCATTGAAAAACAAGCACCGTTAAAGAACCGCACAGTGATTGTACGACCACA
Source organism: Paraescarpia echinospica (assembly GCA_020002185.1). NCBI lineage: Eukaryota > Metazoa > Annelida > Polychaeta > Sabellida > Siboglinidae > Paraescarpia > Paraescarpia echinospica. Next base: position 7,082,303 of record CM034542.1, read on the forward strand.
CACGCCGTGGTATAATGATGGCACACGATCGCAAAAGTGTGTTAGACGACAACTGGAAAGAACATGGAGAAAATCTGGACTGGAGTCTGACAGGCTTGCCTACTGCCTCCAGCGCCAGCTCGTCACTTCGTCTGTGCACCGAGCAAAACTTGAATACCACACGAATCAAATTGCTGATGCATCTGGTGACCAGAAGCAGCTGTTCAAGATTGTTGCCAAGCTCCTACACACTGATAATGGCACACCACTACCGCCATGTGACTCGTCTGACACACTGGCAATGCGGTTCTCGGATTTCTTCTCAGAAAAGATCTCGAAAATTCGGTTTGAACTGAATCAGAATGTCATCACTGTAAATGCCTCTGCTGATGATGCACCACAGACGTGTCTGCTGACTGCATTTGAGCCAGCCACTGAGGCTGAAATTGGAACGTTGTTGAAGTCATCGCCAGTGAAATCTTGTGAACTTGATCCCATTCCGACATGGCTTCTTAGAGACTGTGCGCACGATGTTGTATCTGTGCTCATGACAATTGTTAACCGGTCTCTGAGAACGGGGGTAATGCCTTCGCACTTGAAGGAAGCGCACATCAGGCCAGTACTCAAGAAACCGAGTCTAGACAAAACTGTCTTGAATAACTATCGACCCGTGTCAAATCTACCCTATCTATCGAAGACAATAGAACGTGTCGTTGCTGCGAGATTGTCAGCTCACATGTCAGAGCACGATCTCTGTGGTGAGCCCTTTCAGTCAGCGTACAAGCCGAATCACAGCGTTGAGACGGTCCTTGTCTGTGTGCAGAATCACATCCTGCACGCAATGGACAATCAGCATGTTATCATCATGGTTCTCCTTGATCTATCGGCTGCGTTTGACACCGTCGACCATGAAGTGATGTTGCATAGACTCTAACATGATATCGGAGTGGTCCAAGATGCATTGGACTGGTTTAAGTCATACCTAAGAGACAGAGTCCAGTCTGTCCACATTCATGGTGCTACATCGCCTGCTCGTCCTCTGGTATACGGGGTACCACAAGGCTCCGTGCTGGGTCCTCAGCTGTTCTCCATCTATGTAGCACCAGTTGCTAAGATTATTTGCAAGTACAATTTGATGTGTCATTTCTACGCGGATGATACGCAAATCTACATTCCAGTGAAACCACACCAAGAGGAAATTGCTGCGGCTGTCGTCCGTATTGAAGAATGTGTAGCGGAGATCAGGACGTGGATGGTGACAAACTTTTTAAAGTTGAATGACTCAAAGACAGAAGTCATTGTGCTCGGCTCTGCGCAACAACTAAAAAAAATTGAGCTGCGCACACTATGCATTGGAGACTGTTTGGTCACTGTAACTCAGAATGTGCGGAACCTTGGTGTACAGTTCGATGCCGAAATGAAGATGGAAACGCACGTGACTGCTGTCTGTAGATCTGCAATTTTCCATCTCCGAAATATTGCAAGAATAAGACGTTATCTAACGCCTGCAGCGACGGAACGACGTTTGTTACCAGCAGACTTGACGTAGGCAATGCATTACTCCACCGACTGCCTGTGGAACAACTAGAACGGTTGCAGAGAGTACAGAACTGGGCGGCCCGCCTTGTCGACGGCGCCAGGAAGTTCTGTCATGTCACACCTCTATTGATGAAGCTGCACTGGCTGCCAATAGCAGTTAGAGTAGAGTATAAGATACTTCTACTCACGCACCGAGCACTGACTGGCTGTGCACCACAGTATATCACCAAATGTTTGAACAGACGTCAGCCAACTCGATTGTTGCGCTGCAGTGAACACAATCATTTATGTGTACCACGTGCATCGCGTCGCTGGGGTGATAGATCCTTTTGCGTGGCAGCCCCAACACTATGGAACTTGCTGTCGAAAAAGCTGACTGCAACAAGAATGACAAACACTGATTTTAAATCAAACCTTAAAACTTATCTGTTTTCCCGAACATTCTGTACGGCGCCGTGGGCAACGATTGTTGGAACGGCGCAATATAAATGTCACGATTTGATTTGTTAGCCAGATCAATGGGTATAATAAACCCCACTGGCCAGGAGAGTGCAAAAGCACTCAGGGAAATGTTGCACGAAATAGTCGTTAAACAGTTTCAGAGACAATGTGAGAACAATGACTCTTTGGAGTAAAACAAAAGGGAGATGTAGTGTATTCCCGTTTCCGGTTACCCGTTTAACGTGCTGACATTTCCGTCTATTTGGAGCCGGGTTATATTGTTTTGCACTGGCGAATACTTGTGTTAACTAGAAATTGCGTTTGACGTTCATGCGTATTCTAACTCCATGCAACACCACATCTGTCCTCAGCAAACGTCTGCCAGCGTATAAGGTCGATGCTGTAGTCTTTTAGATCTCTCTTGACCACATCTTTGAATCTTAATTTGGGTCTGCCTTCTGGACGTTTGCCCTCAGTCAATTCCCCGTAGAAGATGGTCTCTGGGAGGCGGTCACTGGGCATACGCTGTAGTGTCCAAGCAATCGTAGGCGTCTGTGTTTGAAGATGTTGCTTAGTAGCGTTGACTTGCAGCGCTGCAGGATCTCAAGATTATTAATTTTATCCTGTCATTTTACACCAAGGATTGTTCGCAGACAACGAAGATGAAAACTGTTGAGTTTCCATTCTTGTTTGCGGTACGTTGTCCATGTCTCTGAACCATACAATAAAATGCTGACAACACAAGCATGGTACACTTTCAGCTTGGTGTGCAATGTTAGGCTCTTGTTGGACCAGACATGTTTCGTGAGTCTTCCAACGGATGTTGCTACTTTGCCAAGTCTTGTGTTCAATTCTTTGTCTAGTGTAAAGTTTTTAGACATTATAGAGCCTAAGTAGAAATTCTCCACACTCTCGATGGGCTCACCATTAACAGTGAATGTGGCTTCTTGATTGTCATGGCTCATGGTGACAGTCTTGTTGATGTTGATGTTGATGTTGATGCCAATAGCTGTGCAAGTATTTCAATGGGAGCAGAAGGCAGCATCATCAGCATAGAGGGCCTCGCACACGTGAAGTGCTGTTGTTTTTTCTTGGCCTTTAAGTATGACGTTGAGTAGATGTCTGCGTCAAGCCTGATCTTCAGACCACTCCAGGATGAGCAATGTTGGCATTTTGCATAGCTTCTTTGAGTAGAACGGAAAAAAATATCCAAAAAAGCGTCGGGGTCAGAACACATATCTGCTTCACACCATTTGTGATGGGGAAGGGCTCAGATATAGATCCATCAACCTGAACTGTGCCTTGCGTGTTGTTGTGGAAGGCTTGGATAAGACTGAGTTGTACTGGTGGACTCCCAACTTTCTTCAGAACTATGAAGATGGCTTCTCTGCTTAAATAATCAAAAGCTTTTGTAAGATCCACAAAGGCTACATGGAGCGGCATGTGTTACTCCCTTGCTTTCTCTTGTAGTTGTCGTACACAGAAGATCATATCTACAGTTCCTCTGCCATAGCGGAAACCGCACTGTGAATCGGGGTACACCCGTTCTGCCAGTTTGTAGACGTGAGAGGATGATACGTGCAAATATTGTCCCTACAACACTGAGCAGGGATATTCCTCTGTAGTTATTGCAGTCGCCTCTGTCACCCTTGTTTTTGCACAGTGTGATTATATTTGAATCCCTCATGTCTTGTGGAATTGAGCGTTTCCGCCAGAATTTCAGGAGAAGGCTGTAGAGTGGTGGTAACAAGGCCTGACTGCCAGCCTTAATCAGCTCTGCAGGTTTTGCATCTCGACCAGAAACTTTAGTATTTGACAGTCTGGCAACAACTGCCTCCACCTCTGTGAACTGTGGTTCGTTATCAAGTTCTTCCATTATCTCCATAGAAGGGACTTTGCCAATTGTAGACACAGAATATGGTCTTTCCGTACCATAAACGTCAGATAAGTACCCAATCCAGCGATTCATTTGGTCATCTCTTTTTGTTAGTGTGACACCATCTTTCGATTTGAGAGGTGCAGTTTTCCTTATTGTGGGACCTACAGCTGCCCGCATACATAATATTTTTTAGGTTCGCAGTGTTTGCCGCTGTTTCAATATTCTCACTTAGGCCAATGTAGTATTGGTTAAGCCCTTACCTGATTTTTCTTTGAGCAAGACTTCGGGAAGCCCTATAGCACGCACTGGTGGTCTCATTTGGTCTGCTTTTTAATTAATAATAATAATAATAATAACTTTATTTATATACTAAAATCCAAAGTAGAACTCTACTACCAGTAGTGTTGACAATAGTCGTTAGAAATTATAAGAAATAAATATAATAATAATAATACAAATAAAACATATAAATACAAAACTGAACTAGAGAAATTAAATAAAAGATGATATTGATGTAAATTATATTATATATCATCCGTAGTAAAAATAAGTATATATATAAATACATAACTATATAAAACAACTATATAGTAAATTGTGAGATAAACATATTATAAATATATAGATATTAGTTAATTAATAAATAATAAATAACTACAGTAATACATTATTAGTTTCAATTAAAATTTCAGATAATAAAATAAATATGGGGTATGACGACTAAAGTATAAAATTATGACGGCTAAACATTAAAAGCGAGTTTAAAATAGTGTATTTTAAGACGAGCTTTAAATGTGTCTATGTACTGTGTCAGTCGTAAATCTTCCGGCAACGCATTCCAGAGGGTCAGTCCTGCGTAAGAGTACGAGCGACGGCCGTACCGCTCAAGGTTGTGCCGCGGTTACCGCGGTACAGTTAATAGTCCACAGTCAGTTGATCGAAGTGCGCGGCGCGGCACGTATGGTTAAATCAATGACGCGAGGTAGGCCGGCGTCTTGTCGTGAAGGGCGGTGAACACAAGCACGAGTAACTTATACTGAATGCGCCACTTCACCGGCAACCAGTGCAGGCTATTCAGTGCTGCAGTGATGCTCTGTCAATCGCCCCGCCTAATACGTAATACGACTCTGGCCGCAGAGTGTTGTACCATCTCAAGGCGGTGGAGTAACCGGTCGGATATTCCGTACAACATAGCGTTCCCGTAGTCTATTCTTGAAGTAACAAGAGCATGTACGAGACACTTGGTTGTTCCGGTCGTTAATGTGTCGCGTATACGTGAGATTCGGTGCAGGTGGTAATATGCACTCCAGCACGCATTTGCTACTTGTGCCGCCATCGAGAGGTCGACATCAATAGTAAAACCGAGATTTCTGACGACAGCAGTTGTTGGCACTAGCTGACCGCAGACATCGACATGTGTTAGTGTTATTGGCGCGCAGAGGGTGGAGGATTTGATGACAATGGCCTGCGATTTAGACCGGTTGAGTATTAACCCATTGTCGCAGAGCCAGACGTTGACATCTCGAAGACAGGCCTCCATACGCGCGAGTGCTTCTGCGTGATCGGTTGGTGGAAAGTCGACGTACAGTTGAGTGTCGTCAGCGTATAGATGATGTTGTGTACCATGTTGTTGGAGAATTTTCGCTAGTGGCGCAATGTAAACATTAAATAGTATCAGTCCAATGACCGACCCTTATGGAATACCGGTCTTTATGACACTGATCTCCGATGTTTATTTTTTGACGCGTACCACAGACGTTCGGCCATGCAGGTAGGATGCTAGCCAAACATGTGCTGCACCACAGATGCCATAGCTTTGCAGGCGTCGCAACAGAATAGCTTGGTCAAGTGTGTCGAATGCAGCAGAAAGGTCAAGTAGCACCAGAAGTACACCTCGAATTCCAGGAGTGCTTTGCGTTTTGTCTCAATTACAGGTTTCATAGTGCCAAGACTAGCTGTGAGTCGGTCTGGGTTATGTCAATGGCTTATGCCAAAGGTGCCCAAGGCTGATTTGTGAATTGTTTGTTTGGGAAGCTGTCAATAATAATTTGCATTCCCGTTTCCATCTAGTTGATCGATTTGGTTTGTGCTGCGCACCAGGGGTCGTTGCTGCTTATTACGTCAATGCCAGCCAGCAGTACACCCTGGCTGATCGCTTTGTGAAACTCTGAATTTAAGCTCAGCCTATGAAATCGTTCATTATATCAGTGGTTGGCGGCAGGTCAGGTGGTCATAATATAACTCATTTCAACCAATCGCGGCTCGTGTTTCATGCAATGTTTAGGAAATAGAAGCAATTATTCGAAACACAATACCGTTCAGCTGCTCGTACTAATGGGCGAACGGGCCATTGTATTGGGATTCCCAGAAGTCGATCGTTTATCCGTCTTCAAATTGGGGCGGGTATTTGCGCTGTTCTCACGAATGACGCAGTCAAGACTGGCGAAGTCAATTACTAGTTTGACTCAGCTAACTGGGGTAAGACCACATTAAGGATTCGTCCGCCATTACCGACCGAAAGAGTGCCCTTGAAAATACCGTTTTGGTGTCATGTGTGAATTTTTTTCGAGCACTTTGGCATGGCACATGTCAGTCCAGTGAATATTGAATATACTACTACATTAGATCTTTCACGAGGTAGCAATAAACATACGCTAGTCGCTCGCGTATTCGCACACTGGCTATTTTGCAGAACGCACCAATATTTCAAAATCCGTCACCAGATTGGGGCGAAATTTAGGGGTGTCAGGTTTGGGTGGATTTTTCTGAAAACTGAGGTTTGAGAATTTTACGAGTTTTTTACAGCACTTGTGTCAATGGAGGTTAAATATGCTGTGAAATTTTCAAGAAAATTGTTCGTCAAATTTAGCAGGAAATGAAGGAAACGTTATAATGGCCGCATATGTAAAATTGTAATGTGGTCTTACCCCAAATTAGAAATACGCCCGTGTTATCACAAAAACTGCCAACATGTGATTTGAGCGACGGGTGATGGTTTTTCGGCTGTATTTGGAAGCTGGTGTAGACCAGAATATCGTGCAGCTATTGCATACTGTTAGTATTACATCTAAAAGAAGTTTTAGAAGTAATTAATAAGCCAGTTATTAAGAGATATGCATAGAAAATAAAGTGATAATTTTGGTGGCGTGAAAGTTAAAAAGTACATTCCAAGCATGTTCTATGATACTGAGTACCACGAAAGCTTGTGTAAAAAGTGTGTCAGGGTTTGGAGTTTCTTTTAAATCTACATCATGTGCAACAATATTGACATATTTCCAGTAGGATGAATTTCGCCTTAGTTATATCATTTATATTTTTGTAAGCGACATCTATAAATGCGTGTTTCAACAGTGTGTGACTCTCCAAATGTGCAGCGACCGCAATGATCCGAATTAGTTCATTTTTAGCCATAAAAATTTAAACTGGTCACCTAAGAGAAGGGTCATGTATTGAAATTGTATACATGGACTGGCATGCTATCATTTTCAACGATCATGTACTTTTCAGCTGTAATATAACCGAATCATACCGAAGTTTGCACAAGGCAAGGCAGCTTAAACTAACTGTAGGCTAACGTCAACTACTCTGACAAGAAGCTGTTTTTACCACAGGTATTTTGTACGTTATATCCGTATATTTAACATCAGAAATGTTTGTTAGTACCCTTGTAAGAATTTGGCGATGTTTTAATAAAATATGATTAGGACAATGGACTCGTTGGTGTACTTGGAGAGATACTGGGTGCCACAACTGTCAACAACCTTTATCACGTGTCTTGGATGTCCTTGTCAAACGTTTGTTTCTTTCTGAAATTAACTATTTTGCCAGTAGGATCTCTTGTTTCCAATAATGTGTGTACATCAGCGAAATATATAGTGGCCAAGTAATTGACGTATGGCGATGTTTGGACACTCTGTATCAAGCAGAGGTCTGCGCCTGTGTAAAAGTATGGTTATTTTAAGGGGGGTTAGAACAACAATTTGTGTGACGCAAGATATACGTTCCACTGGGCATCCCAGTTTTGGTTTCATAATGTAATATGTATATACCTCAATTTACACCCAGCATTTTAGCCCGTTATCTACAATATAATTGTAGTTACCATCAAAACACGCCTCTGTGCCTTTCAATATTGTGAATATTGTTGAAATGCCTGGCTTGTGCTTTTGACACCTACTGGTGTCGTACACGAGTGACATATAGTTCATGATTGCATCAGAATATTTAGCATAGTTTGTGGGCATTACGTTACACCAAAATTCGTGAAGATTTGCAACGTGCATGTCCAATAAAATGCTGCTTAAAATAACGATTTTGTGTATTTTTTGCCAAAAAACAACATTTTATGACAAATTACTAAAAATTATATTTCGTTAATATTCTATATATTTTATTCCCATATCGGTAAGATACTGTGTTGGCCTGTATGCTGTGCTCAGTACCATTCATACCAGGCAAACGTCGTATGTAATATAAAGTACTGAATAAGCATGTTTAAACCAACTCAAGGCGCTGTTTAGCTTGGAGGTGTGCACAGTTTGATGACGCATATTTTAATTGTTATTGAGACAGTGTAAATTTCCCTTTGTGGTTAATCTAGTTATATGTATAGCTTGATATAAATCTAACTTTCGTGAAGATTTTGCAAGATTCAGGAGATCTATTTGGGGTAAGACCACATTAAGGATTCGTCCGCCATTACCGACCGGAAGAGTGCCCTTGAAAATACCGTTTTGGTGTCATGTGTGATTTTTTTTCGAGCACTTTGGCATGGCACATGTCAGTCCAGTGAATATTGAATGTACTACTACATTAGATCTTTCACGAGGTAGCACTAAACATACGCTAGTCGCTCGCGTATTCGCACAGTGGCTATTTTGCAGAACGCACCAATATTTCAAAATCCGTCTCCAGATTGGGTCGAATTGGGGGGTGTCAGGTTTGGGTGGATTTTTCTGAAAACTGAGGTATGAGAATTTTACGAGTTTTTTACAGCACTTGTGTCAATGGAGGTTAAATATGCTGTGAAATTTTCAAGAAAATTGTTCGTCAAATTTAGCAGGAAATGAAGGAAACGTTATAATGGCCGCCTATGTAGTATGTAAAATTTAAATGTGCTCTTACCCCAACTTCCGCACTTCGCGTAGGAGATCTGCCAGGGCTACCTTTGCAAGGCAAACAACCCTGGCTTGCAAAGACGGCAGTCTGCACTGTGGTATAATCTAGTTTTGGTGACATCGTTCAGGTTGCATCGTCGAACCAGAACAAGGCCTAGTTGATACCATGTATTGGATCTGGGATGCATCCAGGATACCTTGTGATGAGCTTTACATTGTGTGTAGGTGTTAGCGACCTATAGTTGGAATTTAGCACTAAGCTCTTGGAGACGTTGCCCAATTACATTTATTTTCCCGATGCCAGAAGCACCTATAGCGTCCTCTAGAAATAACGATCACATTACCTCACATTCGCGGTTCGCCGCCCCAGGCGCCGTGAGGTGGCAGCACTCCCCTCACTACAGACGAAGTTACGCAGCCGGCGAGAGTAAGCGAGACTAGATCTACTCTTAAAAATAGCCTCGATTACCCAAGGCGCCGTGAGATGGCACCACTTTTTCGCCCCTCACAACTGCCTGGGAAACAGGCTCTGCCAATGTTACCGGTAAGGCGGCTTTACCCCAGATTTAGGTAGAGACGATGATTGGCTCTCAGGCCAACTATGAAATAACAAATTAAATAAGGATACACTTTTATCAGATAATATAATGCTATAAAAAAATATTAAACTTAAATTGAAACACGTCACACAAAATAAACATAAATAATTGTTTTGCAGTGGTTTATGTTTATCCTGAACCAGGATAAACAGGCTGATTGGCTCTCACGTTAACATTAAAATAACATAATACATAAGAGTAATTTTGTATAAGTTGGCACTGCTTTCGAATCAACTTTAAACGTTGGTTATATTGACACAATTGATCAACAGAATTAGTTAAATGTTATTTGTTTTTATAATTTAGTGTTGCCATCTAGCGGATAACATTTAAAGGGCGGCTTCAGAACCACTCTCCTCCCAGCAAAGTCACGCAACCGGGCGAGAGTCGGTTAAGCGAGACTACTCTAGAAAATAGACTACGCTATCGTTCTGGAGCTGCTCTAGAAATAGCCACGGCGAATTTCCTATCGTCTGGGAAAGCGTGCATCAATACAAGAGTGTCAAAATGGCGGATGAGAAATCGCGAAGTGCGGTTGGCGCCGTAGTGAAAGGGATGGGGCGGATGCGCATGGACGATGATACCTCCGATAATGCCAGCGACTCAGTACAGTCCATGGATTCGGACGGTGCAAATGCACTCATAGTAACAAAAGTGAACGAGTCGGTTTTTGATAACGAACACTCCAAGGTAAGACGACTCCAACGAGCTAACTCACTCAGTCTCAATCACTGGATACCAAACTCACCCAGTCACTGTTCTGTTCTCCGTATAGTAAACTAGTATCCTGTGCCCTGGGGTGGCTGGGCCGAGCCGGTAAACCACCGAATCGACAGCAACGGGACTACCTAGTCAGCGGAAGCTGTTAATAATTGGCAACCTTTTACTTAACTTGCCAAAATTAGTCTTGTTAACTAAGTCTAAGAGATTGGATTTGGAGAGACCACCCATACCTATACAACTACAACTTTACAAACTAGCCTAGGCTACTGCCAGTAGTGTCTAGTCTGCAGACACGAGCTAGCCTAGATGAACTGCCTAGACTAGGCAAACAAGACAAAAAACAATAACGCCAACACAACAGTAACAACAATATATAGCATCAAAATCTACACTACAGAGAAATTGGAAAACAAATAAGGAAAACAAAACCTTGAGACGGTCTCAATGCTTAATCATGGGCAATTATTGACCATTCTTGAGGTAAGAACTAAGTACTCCAACTGTTGACTCACATCCTTTGAAGGGAGGTATAAAAAGAACAAAATCCTAAAAAGAAAGGGCTTGACACCTATTCCTTGAGCAGTCACCCAGTGAAATTTATTACCGGACCTGGATTCAATTCCCTTTTATCAATTCCAATTCATGTGTATTTACCAAGGATCAATTTTAATTCAGTTCAACGTACTCACAAAAAAATCAATTCCAATTAAATTCTATTCATTTTTACTCAGTTGCAATTCAGTTTTAATTCAAATCAGCAACAATAGTTGCTTTGTAAATGTGTTGTGACTTATTAAGTTTCTGCATATTGATGTGCAATGAAGCCCCAGTGAAAATCCATTTAAGCAAACAAAAACCCTTTAATTTGTTAATTATTTAATTAAGCATAAGCCATGAAGTCCATAATAAAATGCCTGCTTCATTCTCAGAAGAGAGACGGTGCTAAGCAGGCGTTGTGCCAAGTAATGCAATCTGAGTGTTATGAAGGGTTATGTTGACTCAAGTCAGGCAATATGTAATGTACCAGTATCTAGTATGGTACCACCTTGCAGCCTGGCTAAAGAACAAAGGGGATGCTGAACTCTGGACATTGGTAAATGTTAATTCACCTCCTCTACAAACAGTTATTTTGGTCTCTGGTGGTTGATTAGCAGTGATTTCAATTAGCACTTAGAAGCTCTGTCCTATGCTGCTAGTAAAACTGGGGTACATAGCCATAGATGCTGAGAGAGCAGAGAACTGCTAGACAAAGAATTGCAACCCATGTTTTGTCTGGTGACAAATCCTTTTGCACAATACTGGTAGTTCTGCTGTTGGTTGTTTTACTTTGATCTTTGACCAAAAGAGACACATCTGAAAACGTTACAATTTAACATACATTTGTAGTTTATACATCTCAATTTATATAGAAAAACGTCATAAATTTATTTTCCATTTCAATCAGTTCATTTAATACATCTTACTTTGCTGGATTCAATTCCAATTAAATCTATTTGGGTTTTATTCAATTCCAATTCAGTTCAAATTCTTGCATTTTGTTGTTCATTTCCAATTCAAATTTAAGAATTGAACACGGGTCTGTTTACCATCAATAACCAAGAAAGGAAGACGTCCAATATGAGACAACAACGCTGGCACTGGCCGAAGCCAGCTTGCTGTCCCAGGAAATGAAGCAGAAACAGAAAAAAGAAAAACATAAAGATTGCATGCATAAATCTTAAAGTTAAGTCATAGCCATATATATTATAATGTCAGGTGTACCAAGAATATGCCTAGTAGCTGTTGCCAAAGGTACTTGAATACGCATCAACATCATTGGATCGCCATTGCCTAAAGAATATCAAAGCTGTAGAAAGTACCCAAAGACAAGCCGCCAGATTTTGTAAGCACAACTACCCTAGAAAGCCAGAAATGATAACACACCTCCTGAAAGTCCTCCAGTGGGACACCCTCCAAACAAGAAGGAAAACCAAAAGACTAAGCATATTATATAAGATGGAACAAAACCTTATAGATGTCCCACTTGAACAATATATCAAACGCAATACTAGATGCTCACACAAACATGATAATCAGTTCCAGCAAATCAAGCATTCAACAAACATATTTGGAAATAGTTTTTTCCCAACCACAATAAAACTGGAATTCTTTACGTCCAAGCATTGTATCTTGTAAATCACTAAATTAATTTCAGAGTAATCTTGTCAAACATCTAAGAATTTTGGCCCGGACAAGTAAAATGATTCTACATGGTTATCCAGTGGACAAGTGAAAATTTACATTAAATAGTGATTGCTAACTTTTTATTTGAGGAAATTCAAACGTAAATGAAGTTCGCTAGCAATTGCGCACGTTCCAATTTTGTTAGTGTGTCGGCGTCTTGCCGTTCTGCCGTCAGAGTTCGACCGAGTTTAGTGCATTAACAGGGTCATCCGCTGAGCGCACTGACCTAGCTCTGTCATACGCATACAGTGTTTGAGCTAGGATTTGAAATTTAGGGGACACATGTCCCCCCTCTTGAAAAAAGTGAGACATCCAATTTTAGACAGAGACGTACATATATATATAATATATATATATATAAATCATTGGCAAACCAAAATGATCTAACACGCACAGTGACAGTCTCACATGCAGATATATATGATTGTGAAATGTATATGTGTGTGAAATATATACTATAATATTATATAATAATAATTGCTTTATTCACAGACTCCATGCAACATACAAGTACACTGTCATGGTTCTATAGTTGTGTTATAAACAATAGTTACAATGTACAGAATGAAAAATCACCCGTCAACAAAATGTATATACACGGAATTGAACCAATATTTCCATATTCTAGACATGTATTTCACGTCACTATTAATAATGCTACGAATCAATTTTTTTTGAGAACTGCAGTCGGCATATAAACCTATATGTCAAATTTCAAACAGCAGCACAGTTAGGTAAATTATTGTTAACAAACATGTCACTAGCACTACAGTGTCTGTCATAACATAACACCATTATATTATATGTGTGTGTATATATATAATATATATATATAAAATTATAAATATATATACATATATCTCCCCATATATATATATATATGGGGGTGAACATAATTAATACTAGTTTTTGTTGCTAATTAGTTAGCTCAGAATCAGTATTTCATATAATTTGAAGGTAGTAAATACCCCTAATGGATTGAGCAATTTAACACACAGTGCAAGATGAAGGGACAGCCTAATACAACTTTTGATAATTTAAATACTAACAATAATGATTACAAAAAATAAATAAGTCACAAAACCAGTGACTGAATTACCAGTGTTTCCATATTTTAATTAGTCAGACAGATATTGTCACATAAATTGCACTTGTAAGTCTGCATGTCAGATATGCCTTTATCAAACAGTCTTCCCACACTGTTCTCACACAAGTTTGCGTCAACCATGGCTATGTTGCCAGTGTCACTGTCAGTGCTATCCGTATCTTTGCCGTCTTGTTCTGCTGAAGGAGGTTGGCTCTGATCGGCCTCGACCACCACTACAAATGTGCGCCAAGAACTAACTCAAATCCATCCACCACCAATTAAATAAGCAAATCGGTCCATAAAATGTTGGTGATTATTTGAATGGGGTATTTTAGAACAATCTTAAGCTAAGCTGGGCTGTTGTGTTGTTATTGTCAAACATATTCAAATTCATCTGACGTGGCATGGCTGTTTGTTTTGAAGCATATATTTACAAAGTAAAATAATCCCCCCAAAATATTGTCGCACATTTCAGAATATAGTACCAAAGTAAGTATAATTCTTGCTGTCAAATCCCCCAAATATGTTAGACTTAGTTAAGACTTAAGTAGTACGCAAACATAACATAATTGTCTAGGGCTAGTCTAGGGGCATAGGGCCATGACGTCAGCACTGCAGTGTAATATTGTACTAACTTAGGCTTAGCCATAGGCACTATCATTGGTACTATAAAAACGCCAAACTACAACTGTACTTTATTGAACTGCCAGTTCATGATACGTATTTATGTCGCCTGCGCTATATACAACTGACGATATTTTACCCAGGATATTTTGCGTAGAGCTGAAATGAACTGATTTCCGACCACTGCATTCCAGTGTTTCCCCTGGGTGAAATGATGGGCGAGGTGGTAGGGGTGGGGTATGCGAGTGTCGGAAGCGCGAAGTATTGCTGGGGGGGTCTGGGGGCATGGTCCCCCTGAGATTTTTTTTAAACTAGCTTTAAAATGGTGCATTCTGAGGTATGTTTTAACATTTACTCTTGAATATAGAGGGGACGATATAAAATAACAAGACACTACTCGTAAATGTAGTAATCATGATTGATAAAAGTCAGTAATCATGATTGTTTCATCATGTTGAGGTGTGGTTTCCATTTTACCACTGCTACTCAGTAGAGGTGTGGTTTCCACTTGACCACTGGTACTTGGTTATGGTTATGTTTTCTTGCACTAACCCTATGCCTTGTTACCTCGCTGACAGAGTCAATAAAAAAGTAAACGGTGAGTTCTTATATAGCACAGGACAGCTCAGAGTGCATTACACTTTATTCCCTGGCAGACCTGTTCAGTCGAACACCATCTCGACTTCTCTGGGAAGCATCCATCATCTGAAGACTCTTTCATCATCACCTTTAAATTATTTTAATATCATAATATTAAAATAAAAGATATCCATCGATTTTGAGATTTCCTCTGAAAATTATTCTTTGGTATTTGTTTTATCAATTGCTACTCTAGCTACCCACTAATTAACTCTGTTTTGTGTATTTTTCCGATCGATTTCCTTAAAATAATGCTGAAAATGCCAGTAGGTAATTGCGCGCGTTCGCAACTGCTAATTTTGGGACGCTCCTAACATATGGGATATCACCACGAAGCTTGACGCGTCATCTTCCCATATATGGGCATACATATGCAGGCTGCGAAATAAGGCCGGTCCGATCGTCCCGGACGAGTAGTTTCAGTGATCGGACTAGTCCATGTTTAGTGGAGCAGTCCCATCGGACTAGCTGTTATTATGTAAATTAATTTACGCTATGTATACGCTAGTTGGGTGTTGTGATGGAATAAAACAAAATCAGACAGTAAGGTAGCATTTTATCACAGGCAGCTAAATATTCCGTACGACTGTCAGATTGGAAACTTGCTGAACGCAGTGAATGTAAATGGCGGCTGTTTACATCCGGTTAGCGTAGTGCCACCTAGCGACTATGAGTGATGAGCGATATGGACAAACATACATGCGCGGGTTACAGACATCGTTACGTGCTATCCCGTCGTGATGGTAGTTGCGTTATTCCTGCATTGGGTGATTATTTTAGCAAATTACCAAACGCCAGCAATGTTACTGATTGTTTAGTTGGCTTCGGGAAAGAAAACGCTAATGAAATGTATAGGGCAAATGATGCAACTTAGTCCGACAATGTCGGTCCTTTGTCGCCGTCAGGCTTCAAATTCTGCTGGCATCGCCTTGTCCACGACTCCTGTTTGCTGCCCCTGATTAAACTAGTCATTTCCTCTGATAACTTTGCAATTGGATATACGAAATCACATGTATTTGTTTTTATTAATGACACATTTAGTTGAACGTTTAATTGAAATGGGAAACGGCTTGTTTTCTTTATGAAAAAAGCCACTTTTACTATGTGCCATAACTGTCACACATATATGATACAACAGTATGATTGATTTTTAAGGACTAGTAAAACAATATGAGGACTAGTTGTTTCTGAGTCAGCTAGTCCGACGGACTACCTGTCAACTAAATCCACCGTGCACCCTGCATATGCTAATAGCTACATTCTGTGACCTCCAGATAGCTTGGAAGGTGGTAACTAAGGTACATTTCATGAAACATAACGAATAATTTGCATCAACTTTGACGGCCGTTTTCTGGGTTTGAAGGTTTCTACCCCACATGTGTTTGTTAAACCATAACTTCAGTTAGAATTAAGATATCTTCTTACTTAATACACCATGTGAAAGCAGAGATTCATTTTGTTAACAATTAATTAAACAGTCATTTCTGGAATGCCAAAAAGTATGTTTCTATTAATCGCAAGAATGTTTCTCAAATTGTGTCCTTTTTATAAAACAGTATAAGTTTAGTACATTCAATTGCTGTACAAACGTATCATTGTCTAACCCAAGTTATTGATAACCTGTTAGTATACACGGTTTTGGGTAGTAGGCATTTTTTTATGAGATGTGAACTTCGGTGGTTTATATTCGTAAGTATTTCACTCAAATCAACTTTCCCAAAAGTTTGTTTGCACAACTTTGTCAGAATATGTATTATATATTTAGCACAAAGATATCTTACGAATCACATTCCATATTTTGCTAAAAACAAAACCACATAGAACATTAGTTGAATATACTTGTGGGCATTTGCGTCGAATCCGGACCCACTTTGTCATTGATTTTGCCGCTTGAGTTTTGCTTAACTTTGATGCCTCAGTGAGATACACTGTAGTTCGATCATTCAACATTATCCTAGGCATATTTACCTTTAAGAATATTGCGTCTTATGTCCATTTGAGGCGTAAATAGCGCCCCTGTTTGTATCAACATACGCTGCTATATATGGGGTCAGGACACTGTTAGACTTCCTGCTTGGTTACAGACGAAAAAAAGTGCAGTATATTTTTGAGAAATGATTTTTTACAATATTCACTTGCTCTGACATAAGTGCATTTGAGTAGTCAGATTTCTAGATGTGATTGTAGAAGCTGTTGACAGTAAAATGGTGTCTTTTTAGCTGATTTTACTAAGCGGAAGGGTATTTGGCAGCAATTTGGCTAGTTGACACTTTAGCCGGATTACTGCCTGCATCCATTTATAAATATTGACGGGTGTCATACATACAGGCATTTTGTAAGAGCTAGAAATATTAGATTTTGACTAAACTCGACCAGCATGTCAATGAGATGATGACAACGACAGGTGAGAAGTTTAATACAGTTTCTAGGTCACGTTTTCTTACAATCAGACAAAACGTTAACATGGTCGCCAATGGGAAAACTATCAGTGTGCTGACCCCAATGCTATATATCTCTTTTTATGTGCGCTGTGCAGTAACGCACGGCCGCAGCGGCACAGACTAGCGCAAACCAGGTCACTATTTGAGCTTCAACAGGGTCCGGATTCGATACAAATGCCGACTAGTGAATAGGATTAGGATGCACGGTTTTTATTTGGGGTTCAAAAGAGTCCGCATTCGACACAACTGTCGACAAGTGACGTAGTGCCATCAGCCTGCATGGTTTTCACTCTCACCACTGTCATAAACCAAAACGCAAGTTACCGTTTGGGCGCCATTTTACATGAATGTCAAGATTTCTAGTATGTCGAAACTCCGCAAGGTGTCACCATTGGAGACACTGGGGATCCCGCAGGAATATTCAGTGACTGGACAACTGAAAAGATATCTTTCACGTTGTCCAATGACGGCTAAACAATGTTGCTACAAATCTGCGATTTTGCAGGAATATAAGTGACTTTGTGGTGTCATTACGCGCCGCTTGCTGACGCTGAATATACGGTGAAAGAACAAAAAAAGGGCCTATGAAATAGCTACGAGGCGGCAATTTTGGCATATTTTGGGCGAGGCGGCATAGAAAAACGACGAGGCGGCCCGCCTCGCTTGTTATATACCAGGGGAAACACTGCATTCTACGCCAGCTAGTAACAGTAACACTGACATTAACAGTAACACTTATAAATAATTTAACACTACATCTACGACTACAGTCACAGTGAGTCAGTTAGTAAAACTACTTACTTAGTATTACGCTGTAATGCGCAGAAATGCTGATTTGCTGACCATTGTAGGACCTTAATAAGCATCACTGTAATCGGTACAGCATACATACATATTAAAATTGTGCGCAATAACATCTTAGGGTCTGTCTGTCTGTTTGGTCTTTGCTGACGACATGTCGCGCAGCAGCTGCTCGCGCAGCAGCTGCTCGACATGCTGCTGCAGTTGTCGCTTCAACGCCATTTTGCGTAATATAGATTGCCAACAGTCTATCTGGGAAGCGCGGCTAATTCCGTGATTGGACAACTGATCGGTGATGTCAGAGGTAAATCCTAAGTGGCATGGGACGAGGTTCGATGACAAAAGACTATCTTGGATTTACCGAAAACAAATGTAAATGATTTTGCGGTTATGTTAGATGCTGAACAATCATAATAAAACCATGTATTTCACAATATTGCAGGTGTCGCTCCAGTGATCTAGGAGTGTGATATTTAAGATAATTATGCGACATTGGCATCGCGCACTCTCCAAAAATATGCGACATTTGATAAATAAACACAAAAATATCGCAAAATCGCGTCCTAGCTCAAACACTGCGCATAGGACAGACTCCGCATCAGCCATCGTTGATCGAGGCTGTATTTCACACAATCGTAAATCGTTCAGTTTGGCCAACGTACAACTTGCTTCCACTCACGGATCGTATTTGATGAACTTTGGAAATAGTAGACTTTGTATCGCTACCTGTTATTTGAATAATTATATAGTTTTAACCATTATTACACCTAACCCACGCATACTCAGCAGTCTTCCAAATCATCAAAAGTCGTTAGCCGATCCAGATCGGTGACAATTTTCAAAACTTGTAACTGGCTCTCCGGTAAATCTATGGTGACGGTTGATAAACGGAATATTAATCAAATTTCACAAGTGTTGTTGTGTCTATGTAACATTTATTTTAAACATAAATTGTGAGTTTTCGAAACCTAATTATGCAAGATGCGCAGCCGGGGACGGGGCGCCAACCGCCGTTGACATGTCGGCCTTCGCCAACTACGGCGGTCTATAAATTATTTTCCGCCTGGTAAATGTAATTCAGGCACCGTTAAAACTGTTTTATCATAATTTAAATGGTAATATAACATTTATGAAAAAATATGCGTTTGCTGATGATCAATTGAATATTATCTTTGATTGTAAAATACAGAACTTTGTTACTATTGAAGTTCATAGAGGTTTAACAAAATATTATCAGATTATATAGATTATTATGATTTTTGTGACAACATTTCCTGGCTTTGCATTGGTCGTGTTCCTGATGGTTGAGTAGCATCTTCAATGACAAACTGATGCCAAAATTTTACAGCAGTGTTATATATACATATATACATACCATTTTAAAAATAAAAAGTTTTTGCAACATTATAAAACAAATAGCAAGGAAATAATTGTCTCATTCCTATCATCGTAATAATTATTTTTTATTAATAAAAGCGTTCATATTAGCATCACTAAAATATTGGTATACATCATGTAACGTGTCTACTTTTAATATTCGTGATGAATAATAATGGACCGGAAAATAGTTGCAAATATAATTTTGCAATTTCAAAATTTGAAGATTAAATCAAATGTGTCTTTGATCACAAGTCACTCAGATGTACATGCAACGAAACAGCAGGAACATTGTGCTTGTTGTCATAAAAATAAGACATACTTTTTACGTTTTTTTAAGCTTCGATTCCCCTTCACAACCACTTGGACAAGTTAAAATTTGGGCGAACAAGTAGATTTCAAAACTTACTTGTCCGGCGGACAGGTAAATATTCTGGCTTATTTCTATCGCTGTAGTTATTGCCAAAAGTCTGAAATTATGTAAGTAAATTTATTTCCTCATCAAGATAATAAACAACACAATTCAAGAACAATGTAACACAGATAAGGTGACAACCAGAGAAGTATAACTTATCGAGCTGGTAGCCAATTAAATCTAACTCATAGTGTATTCCCACATACATAATATTACGTATATAAAGGTTATACAGTGCATTCAATTGCAATAGCTTCAGGTTAACGACTTCCGTAAATTAAAGCTAGAGATGTTGTACCAATATAACAGAATTCACAAGCGAATTTCTTACAATATATAATTAGATTTAAACTTTAGTTAATGCCAATTATAAAGCTTGTGGCTTTGTGCTTAAAAATATTTAGCGTTTTCAAATGTTTAATTTCTACAGGTAGTTTACTCCAAAGTCGAGCCCCTATTACTTTCAAGGAGTTCTCTCCAGTTCTATAATTACTTCTAGGTATATATAAATTGTTCTCCTGTCTGGAACTTCTGGTCATGAAGTCACTATTACATTTGTAAAATTAGTGGAATAGACTAAGAAGTTGATTCGTATGCTGTTTATACACAAATATTAAAACATTTAGTTTAAATAGTTCCTGAACTTTAAGTATATTAAGTTCCCTATGCAATGCTGTGGCACTGTCATGGCGGTGATGTTTTGCTAATGTTTCAAGTAATAAATTTGGTAAAACTTGTATTTTAGTTAAGTTAGTTTTACAAGCCGATCCACATAATTCAATCCCATAATTAATATGGGGAAATACATAGGCATAATATAATTGCCTGACCATATCGGCATTTATGAACGAGGCCATGTGATAAAATAAGCCTGATAACTTAGACACCTTTGAACAAAGATCCTTAATATGGTCCGACCATGACAGCTTACAGTCTAGATATATACCCAGATATTTGGCTGAGTTAACCCATTCAATGCGTTTGCCCTGCAACAACAATGGCACAACTTCACGTTCCATATTTCTACTGAAGATTGTATAACGTGTCTTACTCAAGTTCAGAGTTAGTTGATTGTATCGGAACCAGACACTAAGCGATTCTAACTTCTCCATAGCCGTGTACACAGTATCATTGACACCCATTCCACTAATGAACAAGTTAGTATCGTCAGCAAACAATCGCAAAGATACGTGATCCACAGCACTCGATATATCATTAATATATAATAGAAATAACAATGGCCCTAAGATGGAGCCCTGCGGGATGCCAGTTTGAACATGAGCATATTCTGAAACTGTGCCATTAATGCTAGCACACTGCTGTCTATCTCTGAAATAATGTCTAAACCATTTACATACATGACCTCTTATTCCATAATGATCCAGCTTATACAACAATATATCGTGATTAACGGTGTCAAAAGCCTTACTTAGGTCAAGGTATACCCCAACTTCACTATTTTCAAGAGAATTTCTAATATTTTCTATAATTTCAATAATCGCTAACGTAGTCGAATGATCTTTATGAAATCCAAATTGATGTTTGGACAAAACGTCATTTTTATCCATAAAGTCTGATAACCTCTTCAACATTAACTTTTCTAGGATTTTATTGAATACACTCATTAGACTAATTGGTTTACAAATGAAATTGCATGACAATTTGACAATTTTTGAAGACAAATTATCAATACCTGATACATTAGAATTCGCTAGCTTGTTAATTTCATTGATCACTTCTTGTTGACAAACTGGTGACAGGAACATAGTATTGTGTATCGGGTCAGATAGAAATTATCTACATTCATTTCCCTGAGTATATGTCTTTGACAATTCTTTACCTACAGTAACAAAATATTGGTTCATTGCATTAGCAATACTTTCCTTGTCATTAAATTCGATATGATTGATGACCAGCTTTTTAATGTTGTGCATGTTCCTTTTGTCCTTATTCACAAGTTCACTATATATTCTCAGTTTAGGTCTGTCATTGGAGTCATGAGTTTTCGATACACGTTTTATAATGATGAAGTTGGGTAAATGGTATGATATATCTACAAACAGGTTTCCTGAAATTATATCACTTTTCATGAACTTTAAAGGTCGATATATATTCATATAATCAATGAGAGTTGCAGAGTGATCTGTTATTCTTGTTGGCAGTGAGATACATGGTAACAGATTTTCCCTCATTAACGTGTCCATGTATATCTTAGTTTGACACGAGTCCTGTTGTAAAAGATCAATATTAACATCACCACATATAATAAAAAATTTACCTTCCTGCTTGACAATAGACAAGTTTGATCCAATAAGATCAGAACTAACGTGTGTCTTATAGTTTGGATGTCTATACATATTGCCAATCACAAAACTGATGCCATCTTTAATTATTTCAAGCCACAAATTATCCAACCTAGGATTATGACATAGCGTTAAGTCAAATCGTTCGTGCACGTACACTTCTTTCTTATTATAAACAGCAACTCCGCCTTTATTGTTATCTAATGGTCCATGATAGTAGAAATTATATTCTTTGAATATATTCGCACATCTATCTTGGTTATTCATCCCTGCCTCAGTGATCGCAATTACATCAAATTTTATATTTGAGTAGATTATAGTTTTTGAAAGTTGTAAGTTGATATGGATAACAGTTATTAGTCCATCAGTTATGTGTATTGACTCGTTTCTGTATCATCGCTCACCTGATCATGGCATTTACTTCTCTTCACTTGGCTTTTTCTTGGATTTGTTTTCGACATAGTACTGTTCACCCTGGTATATTATGTTGACCGATCAATCTTGATCATTAAACAATGGTTGGTTTATTGTTGGAGGAAAAACAGAAGAAAAAGGAAATATACAAAAGACCAAAAGTATGAGAGAAGAGAAAATATATATAAAAATATCTTTTATTTCGGTCAAATAATAATATTTGCAGTTTGTCACTTCTTCAGATAATCCTTTATTAAGGCAAGGCTGCAAGTTATGTGTTTTTAAGAGTTCAGAAAATTTGGTTCTTGGGAGTTGGTATTCCATAGTTAACTGGAGATTGGTCAACGTGCAAAATGGTAACAAATTCACTATTTTCTTATTTTCACCCATTACTGTTGTTTTTTGTCATATTAGTTAAAATACATTCTCTCAGCTTTGCTAGAATACATACTAGTAACCCTGAATGCAACACATGTAGAACAATCATGTAACCTTTCATCGAAAACAATGTCTCAATAGTTGGAGTAATAAATACACAAACAAAAAGTTAGATGACCACCACAGTCGGGGCATGTCGGCAGTCGAGAGTAAATTGATTGTTATAATGTAGTGCGCCAGCACAGATGTCTGTCACCTATATGTGACTAGTCCTCGGGCACAACGACGCCGTCTATTATCAGCTTGCCTCTGCGGAACACCGCACGCTTCCCCTCCGCGAAGGCTCGTTGCATCTGCGCATGTGCGCGTTTCTTTGTTTCGTAGTCCGCCTTCGTCATATCTTCTAGTATGTACACTCCAGCACCCGCGGTCGTTCTGTTTACGTGGGTCTTGGCGGACAATAGGATCGCGTTTCTAAGTGGCCTCGTAACAATTGACGCGATGATGGGTCTGCCTGTAGAACTGTTGCTGGAGATAGGGCCGAGTCTGTGGCAGTGTTCAACACTCTTTTGGTTGTGTTTGAGGAGTACATCCTTGGCTAGGGTTTTCTTGACATCCTCACCTTTGGATTCCTCGACACCAAACACCCTAATACCCCACTCACGACTTCTTCTTTCCGTTGAGTTAATTCTCTCCTCATAAATAGTCATCCTCGCCCTCGATTCCATTTCTCGTTTCGTTGTTTCTTTATACGACTTCTGTAACTCATCAATTTTGTCCCTGTCCTCTTTAAAGGTACTCAACCAATTCGATTGTCTTGCTCCTCGCGTTTCTTAGTAATTTCACACAAAAAACAAGGAATCAAGTATTCCCCAGTGATATCCTAGTTCGTTTATGCATACGTATTAGTTCGTTTTTATAAAATTAATACAAAAACTGCGAACTCTTTCGTTTTTAGTAAAAACCGGATCCGGTTTTTTGCTTCGATTTTAGCAGAGTATGGACATTGAACTTGGCGTGGAATCGCGTTCTTGTCTTCTCGTGATCGCGAATTATGGGCGATATTGACCTTTGACCCCCACCCTTCGGCGCTGTTGATGTTATGGAATTCCGAGTTTAGGCAACGAGTGGACGTCCACGAACATACATGCCACAGACACAGCAAAATGGGCTAAATTAGACAGACAAAAACAGTACCCACGCATAAAGGTGTATTTCTATTAGAAAACGACTATGGAAGAAATAAAGCAAACAGAAGTCAGAAGAAGTTGGCGACAGTGCCAGTGGACTGTGGCTGTGGGCCGTTGCCCGTGCCGTGGTGTCAGTCACAATATCAACAGACGAGATGCAGCGTTCGCAAAGGTTCTTCCAGACAGGTTAGTAATTTTGATTTATTCAGCTATAATCACGTATATTTAGACGTATGAGTATATATATTAATGTTGCTTGTACTAAATTTATTTGATTGTTTTCCTTTTAGTCATTGGCAATGGCGGTATGGGCGGCCTGGCTGGGCCCTGTTTGCTATAGACTAATATCAGCTAACAGTACGATGCTATGCCTATGGCATATACTTATGTCAATGATAGTGACTATATTATGTCTATGTCGTATATGGTAGTAGGCTAGTAGCCTAAGTAGGCTTGAGAAAATAGTAAGTGTAAATGCATTAGAAATGATCTGTAACGATTATAATTATTGAACCAAGATGTACATAATTTACTAACAACAGTAATGTAATAGTAATTTAACAAATTTATTACTTTGATATAAAAAAAATACTATTATGGGACATTAAAAAATTTAATTTGAATTCAATTGTATGTAGTCTTGGTATTTAATTATTTACTAGGAAAAGAATATTCCAGTAGTTTCACCAGGTTTTTTTATTGTCCCTTCTGTGAGTTTTGTTATGTTCTGAAAACAAGCGCCCCTCAATACCATGAACATTAATGCCCATAACATGTATATATTATATAGATAGCTCTTGACCGTTGGCATTGGTTGCATTTGGCAGGTGGTCATTCATTGCATTGCAACTTTTGCAAGTACATTAAAATGATTATTGTTAGAAACAATCAGTGCTGACTATTAATACATGTACTATATTTTCAGAACTTGAGGTGTGTCGACACCACATGCAGATGTATGCTTCAAAGCTCTTCACCTTCAGGTAAACGAGTGTTGTCAAATGTGGTTACTCTGTCACCAAACCTGTTATCAAAATTATAAATATAAGCAATAAACAAGTATGTCATAGGCGGATCCAGGCGGGCCTGGGGACAGGTGCCCCCCTAGATCATAAGAATTTGGCGTGTCTGCAAATCTTTTATAATGGGCCCACGCGACTGTGTCCTCCCAGACCGTTTGAAATGTGCCCCACTTTAGGTGCTAATAATAAGCTGAAGTTATGGCGTCTTCCAATATCACCATTCCAGTGGAGCGGGTGATGTTATGGCAGCGTGGTAGCGACAAAATTTAGACTACACCATTTGGTTTGGCCGCCAGTGGAGGTTTTTGTGCCTCCCATACTCGATTTCTGGATCCACCCCTTTATGTGATAGTTTTGTTTGTCTGCATGAGGATTTTCCAGTAATGTGTGTCCTCGTTAAATTGCATATTGTTGTTAGAAATGCATGTGAATTAAAGTAAAGTAAAAACATTTTATTGAAACTATTTGATGAGATTGACTACAAAATAATGAAAAGTACAATACAACTACAGGTACAATCACTGCACTTGATGTGTATAATGTAATACTTTTTAATATCACATACACATCACATGTACATAAAATGCAAAACAACAATAGAAACACAAATTAGGAAGAGGTTGAAAAAATTTCAGGTATATATAAAAAACAAACAGATACTTTCATCAAGATTCTTTGTTACAAAAAAACAACGCTAGTACACGTGATGTCAAATGCTAGTTATAGTTTATACATGCCTTGTATGTTTACAACTCACAAAATTAGTGACTAAACAATTATGTGTATTAACAACAATTTTTAATATCGCATGCCCATAAAATGTAAACCAATGAGAACAAATTACTTAGGAAGATGTTTAGTTGAACAAATGAACTATTATGAATCATAATTTTTTATTTTAACAAAGAATCATAATTTATGGTTCTTTGTTAAAAAAATCAATGATTAGAAAATTCGAAAATTTTGTAGTTTATGCAATGCTATGTTTACAACTCGCAAATAATAGTGACTAGACTAGTCACGGTCATCGCCATGTGACTGAGAATTACATGTACAATCACTACATGCTACATGGCTCAGGTTTACTCAGTTGCATGAAGAGTACCGGCTACAGACCGCAATATTTTTGTACGAATAGTCTTCGCATATTAATTTCAGTGTGGCTGAATGCTTCCCACATAAGTCGAGATGGTGTTCGAATTAACAGGTCTGCCAGGGATTAAACTTTAAAGCGCTTTGAGCAATCCCGAGGACTGGATACTACACCATATCAGTACAGGTGTATAATCATCATGCGAAGTGAAAATGTAATGTAAATTATTTGTGAAAATATAAACCAGTGATAAAAAGAATAATTTAGAAATATGAAACGTGGCATGAAAAGTATAATAACAGTCCTCATGATACATAGAGAACTTAAACAAGTAAAATGCTGCAGTCAGTGTATCAACAGATTGTTGTTGCAAAATGTGAAAAGGCTTTCAATACCATTACTTCATCACAAACTTGTGTTGTTGTACATAACAAGTACCTGGTGTACGTTGCAAGAACTCAGCTGGCTGCCACCGACTATCAGCAACACAAAGACAATAAAACCCTATCACTGTAACAATGCTGGATAGTTGATGTATTTTGTCATAGACACTGCTAAAAGTTAAAGTTGAATTGAATACAAATACCGTGTATTATTGACTTTTGATAAATGTGTCATCACATATAAAATATAATGCATGTCAGAGCCATGCTAATTGTCACTTTGTCTCCGGTATAGGTAGATGCGGATGTACAGCAAAATGTCAGGAGGCTGGTATGCAGTACCATCGAAGACACCGAACACATACAGTGATGTCATCGATATCCAAACCGATGTAGTTCACCGAAGAATGCTCGACACTGAACCTGTCTCACGAGCTAGTCAGGCGTCACCATATTCGTATGTCGAGCAACCTGCATTCTACATTGGTTTTTAATCAGTTAAGCTAACTGACTGACCTGGAAGCCAGTGTACACCCCATCGGCACTGGGGAATCTGTCACGGATGCAACACACGACACAATTGGGATCAGTCGGTGGACATTCACATGACAAACCATTAATATGCAGCATGCTGCATGGCTGTAGAATCTTGTCCAAGATCGTGGACAAATACAGCTGCCCAGTATGCCATATTAACTTGGAGAACTAGTGATACTAAGCACACTAGTCCAATCTCCTGTAAAGAAAAGCATATATTCAGTAAACAACAACAGGTATTATTGTAGTGTTGGTAGTAAATAATTATGGAATGTTCATTCTCATAATCAGTAAATGTAAAATAATGTTTCATGTGTGACCTGCAGCATTTCACAAGAAAAACGGCAGCAAGAAATGTGCTACTACAGCTGCATCTATACATGTTGATATCTTAGGAACAGTCAGTGTTTACCGGGGTTGTTCCGGAGGAGGGAGAGGGTGGGTTGATACAGCATGCATACATTAGTAGAATGTGCTCTTTTTTAAAAGGGTGACAATTTTAAACTATTTTTTCTTTATAAGGTGTTCATTGTCATTACATGAATTAAACATTTTTCAATTTCATTACAGTGATGCCTGATCTTAGTCAATATTATAGACTGATTTGAATTCTGCTAATCAGTAAAGCATCAGTAAAGAGCATTTATATGTTTTGTTTTGCAGTATACAAATTCATGTCAGTGTCTGCCATGTGTAACTACTACACATATTCATGTTTGACATTGAAGTTGAATGGTCAAGGTGAATGTTGGAAATTACAAAATGAGGTGTTATTGTGATGCTAACAGTACTCGCCAAGTATTCAAAGGTTCATAACATGTATGTTTACCTTCTTCACAAAACAAAAAATTATTTTATAAACTTATTTCTGAGTCATCGCCGTATGCTAAATACTTTTAAAGGTGTATTAATATGTCTGTGGGTATAATATAAGTGCAGAAGTCAACTTAGTTTTCCACGTCCAAGATGTTATTATTAAAATGTGTATGAAAACAAATATATATGTAAATGTGCACATTAAAATTTTTTGATAACTTATATGTGGTTGATTGTTATAAATTTGAAATTACCTGAATTGATCAAATGTGGGCCTCCCACAGACTATGTATCCTTCCTGTGTCTGCTTGACCCAGGTGACTGCCTTAGCTCCTCTTCTGCCTCCTCTCATTCCCATTCTTGGGTTGCAGTGTGGCCTCTAGCGACATCATAATTCAAGTTAGGTATTACGCATTCATATATTTCTGTGGTGAGAATATATACATATATTGGTAAATACACAAGAACAGCTGGCATGTCAGTTGAAAGGTATCACAGGATACCAATTACATAAACTATAGCCAGGCACCAAGGACCACAACGGAAACAAGTGCGAGCATTATCTTGTTTAATCCTTATATATGGTGTACTTTAACTGTATTTATATTTTATGTATTTACACGTTTACATTTTTATATTTAATAAAATCATCATCACCATCTTGGTCGTCAATATAACAAATCTCAATTATTTTGCATAAACTACAATGCAAATCAACAACATTTTGCAGTAATAGTATCAAAATATGCGTCACAAAACACAGTTTTAATAATTGTGATCACCAATATAATACTTCCGTGTTTGACGTTCTTTTGTACGAAATTACGGATGCTCCCTGACTAAGTTACTTGCACGATCAACAGGGGCCTATTGCAAAACCAATGTTATTTGTCATTTCACAGCCTCAGGTCATCTATTCTCTACATGTATTGTCACAATAACATAGTTTATTACCAAGATTCTACGTAACCAAATACAAATTACAATGCATATCAAATATTATGCTCGTTGACACAGCCTCTGACTGAATCTCTGGCTGATAATATGGTCATGGACCTGGTGACTGGCTTAGACAGTCTTAGAGTTAGACTGCCTCGAGTCGAGTGTTGACGTTCGCAAGTTGCAATTCTCGTTGAATTAATACGCGGCTACGCGTTCTTGTTGCTAAATGCGATAGTGTAGTATACGTACCTTCGTACAACCACTTTGGAATCTTGATACACCAAAGCACGTGTATGTTGTTATTGTTTTCGAATGCGTGGGATGCCGATCTCGCGTAAAGCATGTGACTGAAATGGCGCAGGAGGTCGACAGCGCAATTTGCTTTCGCCAGCTATACCCGGTGTAATGACAAATCTTGTTTTTTTATGATTAAAAAAACAAGTACGCATTTTTATTAAACCGACTGTGAGCACTAGTTAAACTATACACACATTACACATCTGGACCTAAAAGAACCGGATTGGCGATGGGCAAACGAATTGGTTGAGGACCTTTAATCGAAGCAGCATTGAATTCACAGGACGCTTCAATAGCGTCCACTCTTTCTGCAATTGCACCACATTGTCGGCGTATATCGCTCAATTGAGCTACCATGTCACTTTGGATCATTTTGTATAGTTCGTCTATTGTGACGCCGCCGCCATGTTGATCAGCACTTGCGGCCATGTTTTCATCGCTCACCTGATCATGGCATTCACTTCTCTTCACTGGGCTTTTTCTTGGATTTATAGTACTGTTCACCCTGGTATCCTAGAGTGATTGAACCCAGTATTTGCACAAAGCTGACGTTTATAACCAAGTAATTTAACAAAATTAGGAGTGCCACTTTACCCACATGTCCTTAATCTTGTGTCGCCATCTGTCATTTTCTTTATGGAAGTATGTTACTAAGTTTCTTTATCATAAATAAGTACACATGTATAAGTATGCAGTGTTAGTGTACCTGCATAACATTGTGATTAGTTAATATTTTAAAAATAAAATATAAATATGGCGTTACGTGTGTGGCATGTTTTGCTACGTATGTGATGCTTGTGAATTTGATCTAGTAATTTTTTGAAATTATCAGAAATTTACCTAGTAATATTGATAATTTACATAACAATAAGACATATATAATGCATGGACATGTAGACAAACTCCCACACAAGATTCGCAGGAGGCGCCTACATTGCCCTACAACTAGCTGGCTATTGCTATCATAATACCGAAGAACCAGTGTCAACATTCATCCTGTGGACACCCACACGTGGCAAGAAAAACAGTGGGAAACAGAAGAAAACATACACCGTCCAAGCTGATCTGTGAAAACCTTGATAATGATATTGAAGAAACAGACCTTCCATTCCTGATGAACGATCGACCCATATGGAAAATGCTCATCTATGCTCCGGCCCTGGCCGACAGATGATGATGATGCATGCTGTGATAACAAAGGACTAAGATTATTTGATTGTGATAAATTAATCAATTGTGTGGATGTTATAAAATATATGTCAAATCCAGTGTTACGTTTGTGACACTCAAAACTCACTTCAGATGGGCACATCAGTTATTGTCCAAAATCTGTGAAGTTTCAGAAATATGTTAATAAGTGGCATTATCCTAAACATACATATATATGTATCTAGAAAACCTCTGTGTATGCATAAGTGACTGATTTGCATGAAAAAATATAAATATGAGAAACTTTCAAACAGGTGTAATGTAGTTTTGTTATGTGTGACGCTTGTGAAATTGACTTTGTAATTTGCTGAAATTGACCTAGTAATGCACTGTTTACTGAGTTTTCATAACAGATGCATGCTATAATTTTGGAAAACATAATTAGGTAAGCTAATTGCGATAAAACAATAAATTATGTGACATATTTGTGACCAGACCAATAGTGACAAATGACATATTTTAGGATGAACCCAAGCAAATCAGACATTAAAAAGAGAGAATTGGGTGTCAAGTAGTGTCTGTCAACAGGAGCTGATGTGACGTTGCCCCACTGTATCACATTAGCAATTCAGTTATAGTTAATAAGTTTTATATTAAAAGTCTTTAAAATATATTTTGTAATGATATACATAGGTAATAGACTGACAGATGTAACGTTACATGATTGACACACATATTTCAAATTTTATATAGTTAAATATTTTTTCACGTTTTTATATTTTTTATTACAGAAGTATTCATATGTTGATTTATAAACCAATTGGAAATTTAAAAAAAATTATTTTTGTAAACAAATTCAGTTACACGTGTGACATGATGAGTTTACTTTTTAAATTATGTATAACTTAACAAAACTATTGTGTTCTAAATTTCATTTAATTTTAACCTAGTGATATCTGAGTATACCTACTTAACTTCTTTAAACAAATTTACAATGTGATGTTATTTGAATTTTGAAAATGGATATTATAATAAATTACATAACATAATACATTCCTATATGCAAAATGGCCATTATTTCCCATAAATTTTACAAAATCATACTTTTTAACTTGTTTTATAACAAGGAGATGTAGACGTAGTAAATGGGTCAAGATTTTTCTATCCTAATGCAATTATAGAATGTCACCTCTCGGACTCACTTCCGTGGAATCACCCTATAGCATTAAGTTGATCTTAAGTGTCTTTGTTTCAGGCAGAGTTTGAGGCAGTATTCCGAGCCTACGACAATATGGCGTCGTTTCAATACCTGAAGAGTTTCAGTCGAGCCCGCATTGTCTTTGATTCACAGAAAGCTGCAAAGTCAGCAAAATTAAACCTGCACCGGACAACTGTGTGCGGCCATGTCATATATTGTTACTTTTCACACATGGTAAGTTGGAGAAATTGTATCTATTCTGCTGTCCACAATGTGTGTAGATCTAAAATTGATGGGAAAATCTTGGGTCTGGATTACTGAGATTTTGTGGTGCAGGAAAAATTGGAAAAGCAGTGGAAATATTGATCAGATAAGTATAATTGTGTGTCGGTATTATTCATTAACTACCTGGTAGACATATTAAGAAACGATAATAGCTAGAAGTTAGAGAGTATTTTAGACTACCTTAGTTTTCTTGAGCGATATTACTATTATTAGAAGATTTGTTGATAAATCGTAGTGTTACGCCCATTCGCCAGGGGGCACATGGCATATATCTAGTGTAGGATAGTTGGGCACAAAGTGATAGGTCAGTCTAATTCAGAATATTGTTTGCATTATTGAATATATGAGAATAAGTGATTTGGACTATATACACCCATGGAAATTATGATTCCACCATTACTATTATGATTCCATTAAACATCACTACAGTGTTAAAACTCATCATGTGACCATGTTAAGTGGATGACATAAGTAAAGATAGAGTAAGTTATTATCGCTAATTTATATTATTATTTATACATGTATATTTTACAAGTATTCTTATTTCACCATGGCAACCTGACTGCCTAAATTAAACCCTTAGACCCAGTAGACAGGTGATTTTATCAGTTATAACGCCAAGATTATGTACTTGATATTTTGGCAAGTATACTAATTAATTGGGAGTTACAGCACACTTGGGAGATACTGTAACAGTGGTGATTTCTTGATTTGTCTTCATGTATATGACATTATGTTCCAATTCCATTGAAGGTAATTCCGATCCCGCTGCTTTCACATCTGATTCCATCCAAACTGATTCAGATTCCACTATTTTCACATTGAACAATTCCAATTCTGGAATGCATATAATATAAACAAACTCTGTTTAAATGTATGTTTGTTTGTTGACAGCCGACTGTGGATAATTCCTCATACCACCTGCACCTACAGCCACCCATCCCACCCCGCAACTTCCTCATTTCCCCGCCCAGCTCCCCTCCCGTCGGTTGGGAGTCCGCCCCAGAACACGAGCCCATCGTGAATTATGACCTCTTGACCGCCCTCGCTGGCCTCACGCCTGGTAGGTCACTCACTCTTGGTTCTTGTGGTGTTGGTAGAGTTGTGATGGTACAGTACTGTCACGGTATGTATTATGATACATTGGTCGCAATACGTATCATGATACATATTCGTGATATGTATCGCAAAACATTGGTCGCAATATGTATCACGATACATTGGTCATGATATGTATCGTAATGTACTTGTTACGATATGTATCGCGATACATTGGTCACGATACATATTGTGATACTTACTATAATTAAAATGTTGTCATGGCTGTTGTAAACAAATTAAGACTTATTTATAGAAAATTGCATTCCCACCGTAACCTTCGGCGGTCCCTTGCTCTAATGATGACTCTTGCTTGTCCATCTTAACGATTTTGCCCAAAGGTTCTTGTATGTTCCGCCTCCGAGCTCAGATTGCTGGGGATTTAGGCGCTATAGAAGTTTGTCATTATTATTATTATTACAGTGGGAAAAGCACATCTACTGATCTAGGGCATCTGGGACATGACGTGTCATATTTCAAAAAAATACTGGCTTCACTGGCATAATAAAAGTGCTTCAAAGGCTCCCATCTTGTCTACCTGTTTCCCACACAGCCATTATCTGTTAATAGTAAGGAGGTTGACATGGTCACTATCGTGATTGTAGGAGAGGCGCACGAATTTGAGGCTGCGTCGGAGAAACATCCGGCCATCGTAGTACACGTGTGTGAGGATCCCGAGGGGTACATTGGCACGGCCGGACGTATTCCACACACCGGCAGGCCAGAGCAGCACACGTGATGAGTCTGTGTTTGAAAGACGGACACAATCGTAGTGACACGTCGTATGGATCTCAATGACGCAAGTGTCGGGTGATGGGAGTCACACGTCAGACCACTGACACGACGGTTCAACCAGCAGGGTAACATGTGGCGTACATTAAGACTTTAAGATGTTCCCCTGGAATTGTGCGGGGGTGATGAGCTCCAGTGTTGCTGGATAGCTGCACTTTGCAAGTGATTATTGTTGCTGAATTTGTGTGTACATATGTTTTGTTGGACAGTTTGATAGACTAGCATATTGCCCCATAGTTTACCTGAACAAAAATCACATCTATACAACATGTATAAAATTCATGTTTGCGCAAACAAATTGTCAGCAGTCAAGTTCTCTTCTGTGTGATTGTCATGCACGAGGTGAAGGATGCCACAGTGTTCATTCATTCATTGCACTGCCAAAGCAGAAATTATTTGTTGACTGTGCATGGTTCTTGCAAATCAAACATGAAAAGACTGCACCATCTTGTCCAAAAGCCTCTGTCACCCTGTCCAAAGACCTGTATAATCTAGTTCAAAGGCCTGTCCTATATAGCTTGTGCGACCTAGTCTGAAGTCTTGTTCTGTATCACCAACAGACATGCAATGTCTTACTCAAAGGCAAGCACTGGGCAGTGGCCTGCCAAACTGTTAATGCTACATCACATTGGGTACACATTGAATAAGAAAATCAATGAACTCTACTGGGGCTTATTCAGCTGCTAGGTACTACTGTGGGTGAGGTAACAATTAAGACAGTTGTTTTGATTAGAGGTAAGGCAAGCATTAGATTAAGTTTAAAAACTGATGTTCTAGATAGTTAAGATATGCTTAAAATAAATTATGTCTTAGAGAGTTAGAAAGATCATTTGTTAAGACAAGTGTAATTTGGAGACAGACAAAATGATGTGTGACACGGGTAGAGTTTGCTAACTAGCGGAAAAGGTGTATGAAATTAGGTACAGTATGGTAAATATGTAAACACCTTTGGAACTAGATAAGCTGAACACTGTGCACTGCTATTGTAATTACTTATATCAGCAATAACTGGGTGTACGTAACAAGACATGGTACCTTGTTAAATGTTAATTAATATTTATTCAGCTAATTATGTGCTAGCCGTAGCCTTCCAAAAACAAATTTGAAGGATATCAAAAGTAATCTTCTAAAGAAAAGTAAAGTTCTTAGATATAGCATGCTATTTAGTCTAGGACTGCTCAAAGTGCTTTATAATTTACTCCCTGGCAGACCTGTTCAGTCGAATGCCATCTCAACTTATATCTGGGAAGCATTCAGCCACACTTCATTTACTACGTGAAGACTTTGTACACAAATATCCTCCACTGTCTATATAATGCCAACAAATCTGGGTCATTAAGTCTGGTGTATTGTCCAACATTGTTACCACATTTCACCAGGTATAATTTCTGTAGTTTTATTGTGTTTACTAGCCGTGGGCATGTCAATACAATGGGTTTACTAGCCATGGACATGTTGATACAATGTGTTTACTAGCCGTGGGCATGTCCATACAATGTGTTTACTAACGTGGGCATGTCGATACAATGGGTTTACTAGCCGTGGACATGTTGATATAATGTGTTTACTAGCCGTGGGCATGTCCATACAATGTGTTTACTAACGTGGGCATGTCGATACAATGGGTTTACTAGCAGTGGACATGTTGATACAATGTGTTTACTACCCGTGGGCATGTCCATACAATGTGTTTACTAACGTGGGCATGTCGATACAATGGGTTTACTAGCAGTGGACATGTTGATATAATGTGTTTACTAGCCGTGGGCATGTCGATACAATGTGTTTACTAACCGTGGGAATGTCGATACAATGGGTTTACTAGCCGTGGACATGTTGATACAATGTGTTTACTAGCCGTAGCCCGTGGGCATGTCGATACAATGTGTTTACTAGCCGTGGACATGTTGATACAATGTGTTTACTAGCCGTGGGCATGTCGATACAATGTGTTTACTAGCCGTGGGCATGTCGATACAATGTGTTTACTAGCCGTGGGCATGTTGATACAGTGGATTTACCACTAACGTTTACAGTCATGTATCGATGAATTATGACATCTTTGCTGGAAATGTTGGAAAAGAAGTGTGGCAGCTGGATTTATGGGTTAGAATATTTCCAGTGAACACAAGTGATACATAGCAATGGTACACAGCTAACATAACATGTATGTATGTAAATATATTGTATCTAGTCATGAACTATTGTCATATTGGCCATTCACTTTTAGAGGTGGTTTATACATTTTGAAGGTTATGGTATCTATGTGTGATATATGTGCAGTATTTTGTATAATTTGTCTCGAGAATGGAATCATAAATATTTTGTGAGTGACGCTTGTTGAATTGTATAATTATCGTGTGTTGATAACTGCCAAGTGAATGATGTCATTTGCCGCCACCACTATACTTGACACCATATGTTGACACTGCAAATTCTGTTTCTCGGTATCTGTAGATGTCCAAAATTATCTATGCCTGTAATTATTTTAACAATGCCACATTGCTGTGTTATATTGTTTAACTTATGTCATAGTATTTATGATTTAAACTGTTTTTATATCATTTATAAAGATATCGTTCATGGCTCCAAGATTCAAATTAGACGGCAAGAATTAAACTTACTTTGGAGCAATTGTTGACGTTTCAACCCATCTCCAGTGGATCTTGTTCCCCCGCAATGAACCGAGATCAGGGGTACCACCCACCATCTACAACCAGATTGTTCCGCCTGAATCTGAGCCACATCACATGACATCAGTGCGTGAACAAAATCTGCAGAAGACAGGTTGAAACGTCGCATATTTCAACTATTTCTCCAAAAAGTAAGTTTAATTCTTGCTGTCTTACGTTCATCAGTTGTCATGATAAGTGAAAAGGTGGATAATACTTTGGTGCCAATGATAACAAGTTCGTTGGTGACTAGTTCATAGGAAAGTAAAACAATTGTGGGGGAAATGCATTGCTTTACAACACCACACTGAATTGTTTTCATGGTGTTAGAAGCTGTTCCGTTTAGCATCAATTGAACATTTAAAAACCACTATTTTTTCCAATCAGTTCCTAAGAGATGGTCTCATAGGTTCGCAAAGGCAAAAAATGTTATGTGTTTAGCACTGTTTCAACCCCCTCCCCACCAATAGGTCGTGTTTAGCACTGGTTCAACCCCCTCCCCACCAATAGGTCGTGTTTGGCACTGGTCAACCCCCTCCCCACCAATAGGTCGTGTGTTTGGCACTGGTCAACCCCCCCTCCCCCACCAATAGGTTGTGTGTTTAGCACTGGTCAACCCCTTCCCCCACCACTTAGCACTTGTATTTTTTACAATCCAAAATTACAGTTAGGTTCAGTTTGTATTAACTGCATGTTACACCCGCTGGCTGGCTGCAGGAATAAATGTTTCCTGCAATATGTAATGGCCAAACCCTCTCCACCCCTAATAAACATATTTTAGGACTTTGCAAACATATCCAACCAACCCCAAGTGACTAACTGGAAGCAAACATGTTCAACCAACCCCAAGTGACCAACTGCAAGCAAACATGTTCAACCACCCCCATGTGACCAACTGCAAGCACATGCATAGTTTAGTATTAAAGCAACTGAATGTAAAGTTGCACTCGGGTCTATGTAACTCTCTTAAGTTTCAGTCAAGAGATTTGGGGCAAATTACATTGATTCCACATACCGGTAGTGCCATATATATGCCGTGTTTTGAAATCACCCCTTACCTTGTATCGCGCTAGAAACAAAAGCATGCTGAACCAATGTTGGGGAGGGAGATTCGAGCAAGAGAGCATGGCTCATGTTTCCTTTACAGTATTATTATGTATATTATGGTATTATATGAATTAATTATGCAGTAATGCACAGGAAATTACATGGATGTGTGACCGAGGGATGCCTGTTTTCTTGTCGGTCCTATTGATTTCCCCAGAGCTGCATTGGCACAGCACACCACTTGCTTACCATATCCTACCTGTATTCAACATATTCTATCTTGTTTTTAGAGGAAGAGTGAACGTTTTTGTTTCTCTCCTTTTTCAAATTCAAAATTGACTTTGTTGATGTGAAATTTTTTAACATGCAAAATTTCACATCAACAAAGTCAATTTTGTGATTGAAACTGTTATTCAAAATGTCTATGTACATGTGACAATGTTTGAAAAAAAAGCACAATTAATATAGTTGATAGTTTTTATTCAAAACTAATTTTTTGTACATAAAATGCACTTCGAGTAATTATAATAAATTGTATAAAACAGTTTGAAAATGTGAGAGATTGGGGTTGTTAATGAGGACTATACACAAGGTTTATTGTTCTCTTTGAGAACGAGTTCTTGATTTGGTAGAGCAACACTTCATCCATGCAGCTAAAAAATTGCCAATCTTGCCCCACAATATTTATTGATTTCACACAGTGCTTGTTGCCTTATACATGTGAAATTTGAAATGATGTGTTTATTCAAAATAAAAATGTAAGGCACCGAGTTGATTAAGGTTAGTTAATAAAAAGTCTGTGCCAATGTCAAAGTAATTATGTTAGTCACTTGTTGTTATTGTATGTTGGCGTAATTGTGTTTAGTACATGCAAAATCACGACTTCGCTTTCCCGGTTATAAAATTGGTGTAGGTGGTTATAGTGATTTTTGCATATGCTAACGCGTTAAGATAATAAGATTAATTAATTGTTCTTTACTTCAACAGGTTGTGATACGTGGACGTGTTTTATACTTTAGAACAGATTTAATTGACAATTTTATTTATTTTAATAATTTAGTTTGTTGGAAAGCAGACATATTAGATTGTAATGGCTGTGTCGAATGATCATGCTTATGTTGAAGAATGATCATGTTTATGTTGAAGAATTATCTTGTTCATGTACTTCTACATGTATTATGGCATGGATGATGATGTTGGTGGTGTAATTTCTAGTGCCATTGTTGTGGAACTCAATAAACATTGTTCTCTTTGTTATAGAAAATTAACATTTGTTGGTCTGTGCTCGTGACAATGAAATAAATAGTGTGACTTAATTCAAACTTATTGATAGATTTCAAATCACACCATGAACAAACATCGGTTCTTCAGACATTTTTTATGACTTAAATACACATTATATTTCACTTGAGTACATTTCATATATTACCACAGGCAACATTCAACACCACTACTTGAAGGCATACATGTACTGCTGGCAGTACGTTCTGTAGCATGACAGCACATTTACAAACATTAACTCAACATTTTTATACAACATTACTATACATAAAGATTCTAAGCAGCTTCCGATGCACAGTTAGGCAACTGTCTGGATATCTGTCTTATCATTTTACAGCTACACAGTGCAATCTCATCAGAAAAATTTGGTTCACATAATTAATTAGTAACAACAGATTCATTATGGTGAGGAGAGACAGTGGTATTTTATCTTTGTGTGGGTACTATGTGTGGAAATACTGCAGTGTGGACTGCAGAAACAAGGCTTTTAATTACCATAGGCTAGTCCCAATTCAGGCGGACCAGTTGCTAAGCAACCACAAGCAGGAATTCCAGGAACCTGTGAAATGTCTTGGCGTGAAGGCATGTATTGTGAGAAGCGAATATCACCAACAGGTGGACTGAATACATGGGAGTGCTGCTTCATCAGAGGCCAATATGCCAGTCATATGTACACACACAATGCCTTTAAAGTGACAGTAATTAGACCATGTATTGAATTTGTCCTGCAAGTATTAATTAAATTTAAATACTTTGACTGGTTTTAGTCACCATAAATCTGGTTCTATAGATGTAGTGTGTGAATAAAATAGTCAGTCAATTTAATAAATAACAAAGAAAAAAACAAAAGAAAGCAGTGCAGAGGGATAGAACAAAACTATGAATCTGTGTTGGTAATGCCCTTTTGGTCTGCAGAGGGCCAATAACAACCTGACCACCAAGGTAAGCATACCTGTCTGCCCTGTTCTCCAACACCCCATCCTACAACCTTCTACCCTCGATTGTAAACCAATCATTTATCAACTCGGTCATTAGCAAATCTGCCATCGAGCTTCATTCAAAATAATACACAGTATTCCATAAATATTACCAACAAACCTACAGGCAACCGTAAATTTCTG
Source organism: Paraescarpia echinospica (assembly GCA_020002185.1). Classification (NCBI taxonomy): domain Eukaryota; kingdom Metazoa; phylum Annelida; class Polychaeta; order Sabellida; family Siboglinidae; genus Paraescarpia; species Paraescarpia echinospica. Next base: position 7,122,205 of record CM034542.1, read on the forward strand.
CTCATTATTTACAAAGTCATGCTTCTTGTATGATATCATACCTTAGGATGATACCGATTGATGAATTCGCTTAGTTCTTCGATGGTCAGACTCTAATAGTAAAAGTTCCCGGTTTCTGTAAATCATAATCACATAACAGCACCATCTAATACAAATGACACAACTATTTGTACATTTACCAGTGCTCAGCCAACCATAATTACAGGAAGCCGTTTGATACTACTCGGAACCTGGATCAGGTTGTCAACTGAAAGTATCAGGATACTATTCACAATGGCTGATCCATGTCTTCAACTAGAAGTATCATGATAGCACTCACACCACCCGTTCCATATCGTCAACAAGAAGTATCTTGATACTACTAATATCCGAAAGTATCTCGATACTACCTTGGAACAACAGATCTTGTTGTCAACAGGAGTTATCTTGATAATATTCTAATAATGCCAGGCAGTACTGTAATACAATTTATAAGCTCATATCTATGCTGTCAACAGGAAGTATCTCAATACTACTAACCAGTAATAATACCTGAAGTATCCAGATACTATTTATAATACAAGGTCCATGTGGTCAATAGGAAGTATCTCGATACTACTGTCGTCTGGCGTTGTTGTTCTTGTGTCCGTTGTGTCATTTGATCCTCCGCAGGAAAGTTGAACTGCCAGCGATTTCTCTCCGGTGTTGCCCTCTGTGCCATTTGTGCTGATCTGTAGCGAGGTGTGATCGGGACTGCTGCGTGTGCTGCTTGCACCGTCGATGCCATCACCACCAGAGGGCGCTGATGGTTGTTCGATACCAATGATGTCTGCCACGGCAGCTGGGAGATGTTTGCACGTGCTCAGTTGAAGATAGATTCCCTCGGCTTTGTTGATGGTTTCTGAGAGCTCGATTTGTCCCGATAAGTCGTTGATGTGCTGTTGTAACAAAAAACGAAACATTTTCTACTGCTAGATATACAAATGCTAGAGAAAAACTACTCAATACAAAAGTAATATATATATATATAACAATCACCGCACTTGAACATGTTTACATTCATCTCTTATTCTGAATGTTCAGAATGAAAAATTAAATGCTTCAAACAGCAATTTCTTCCAAGTATGCCATCCTCACACGCCAGGAGTGGTACACTTGGTAGTTGACTATATTACCCCTGACATTTATCCCCAACTATGTACAACCCAGGAGTGGTACACTTGGTAGTTGACTATATTACCCCTGACATTTATCCCCAACTATGTACAACCCAGGAGTGGTACATTTGGTAGTTGACTACATTACTACTGACATTTATCCCCAACTATGTACAAGCCAGGAGTGGTACCCTTGGTAGTTGACTACATTACCCCTGACATTTATTCCCAACTATGTACAAGTCAGGAGTGGTACCTTTGGTAGTTGACTACATTACCCCTGACATTTATCCCCAACTATGTACAAGCCAGGAGTGGTACCCTTGGTAGTTGACTACATTACCCCTGACATTTATTCCCAACTATGTACAAGTCAGGAGTGGTACCTTTGGTAGTTGACTACATTACCCCTGACATTTATCCCCAACTATGTACAAGCCAGGAGTGGTACACTTGGTAGTTGACTACATTACCCCTGACATTTATCCCCAACTATGTACAAGCCAGGAGTGGTACACTTGGTAGTTGACTACATTACCCGTGACATTTATCCCCAACTATGTACAAGCCAGGAGTGGTACACTTGGTAGTTGACTACATTACCCCTGACATTTATCCCCAACTATGTACAACCCAGGAGTGGTACATTTGGTAGTTGACTACATTACCCCCGACACTTATCCCCAACTATGTACAAGCCAGGAGTGGTACCCTTGGTAGTTGACTACATTACCCCTGACATTTATCCCCAACTATGTACAAGCCAGGAGTGGTACCCTTGGTAGCTGACTACATTACCCCTGACATTTATCCCCAACTATGTACAAGCCAGGAGTGATACCCTTGGTAGTTGATTACATTACTCCTGACATTTATCCCCAACTATGTACAAGCCAGGAGTGGTACACTTGGTAGTTGACTACATTACCCCTGACATTTATCCCCAACTATGTACAAGCCAGGAGTAGTACACTTGGTAGTTGACTACATTACCCCTGACATTTATCCCCAACTATGTACAAGCCAGGAGTGGTACACTTGGTAGTTGACTACATTACCCCTGACATTTATCCCCAACTATGTACAACCCAGGAGTGGTACATTTGGTAGTTGACTACATTACCCCCGACACTTATCCCCAACTATGTACAAGCCAGGAGTGGTACCCTTGGTAGTTGACTACATTACCCCTGACATTTATCCCCAACTATGTACAAGCCAGGAGTGGTACCCTTGGTAGCTGACTACATTACCCCTGACATTTATCCCCAACTATGTACAAGCCAGGAGTGATACCCTTGGTAGTTGATTACATTACTCCTGACATTTATCCCCAACTATGTACAAGCCAGGAGTGGTACACTTGGTAGTTGACTACATTACCCCTGACATTTATCCCCAACTATGTACAAGCCAGGAGTAGTACACTTGGTAGTTGACTACATTACCCCTGACATTTATCCCCAACTATGTACAAGCCAGGAGTGGTACACTTGGTAGTTGACTACATTACCCCTGACATTTATCCCCAACTATGTACAAACCAGGAGTGGTATACTTGGTAGTTGACTACATTACCCCCGACATTTATCCCCAACTATGTACAAGCCAGGAGTGGTACACTTGGTAGTTGACTACATTACCCCTGACATTTATCCCCAACTATGTACAAGCCAGGAGTGGTACACTTGGTAGTTGACTACATTACCCCTGACATTTATCCCCAACAATGTACAAGCCAGGAGTAGTACCCTTGGTAGTTGACTACATTACCCCTGACATTTATCCCCAACTATGTACAAGCCAGGAGTGGTACACTTGGTAGTTGACTACATTACCCCTGACATTTATCCCCAACTATGTACAAGCCAGGAGTGGTACACTTGGTAGTTGACTACATTACCCCTGACATGTATCCCCAACTATGTACAAGTCAGGAGTGGTACACTTGGTAGTTGACTACATTACCCCTTACATTTATCCCCAACTATGTACAAGCCAGGAATGGTACACTTGGTAGTTGACTACATTACCCCCAACTATGTACAAGCCAGGAGTGGTACACTTGGTAGTTGACTACATTACCCCTGACATTTATCCCCAACTATGTACAAGCCAGGAGTGGTACCCTTGGTAGTTGACTACATTACCCCTGACATTTATCCCCAACTATGTACAAGCCAGGAGTGGTACCCTTGGTAGTTGACTACATTACCCCTGACATTTATCCCCAACTATGTACAAGCCAGGAGTGGTACACTTGGTAGTTGACTACATTACCCCTGACATTTATCCCCAACTATGTACAAGCCAGGAGTGGTACACTTGGTAGTTGACTACATTACACCTGACATTTATCCCCAACTATGTACAAGCCAGGAGTGGTACACTTGGTAGTTGACTACATTACCCCTGACATTTATCCCCAACTATGTACAAGCCAGGAGTGGCACACTTGGTAGTTGACTACATTACCCCTGACATTTATCCCCAACTATGTACAAGCCAGGAGTGGTACACTTGGTAGTTGACTACATTACCCCTGACATTTATCCCCAACTATGTACAAGCCAGGAGTGGTACACTTGGTAGTTGACTACATTACCCCTGACATTTATCCCCAACTATATACAAGCCAGGAGTGGTACAGTTGACTACATTACCCCTTACATTTATCCCCAACTATGTACAAGCCAGAAGTGGTACACTTGGTAGTTGACTACATTACCCCTGACAGTTATCCCCAACTATGTACAAGCCAGAAGTGGTACACTTGGTAGTTGACTACTTTACCCCTGACATTTATCCCCAACTATGTACAAGCCAGGAGTGGTACACTTGGTAGTTGACTACATTACCCCTGACATTTATCCCCAACTATGTACAAGCCAGGAGTGGTACACTTGGTAGTTGACTACATTACCCCTGACATTTATCCCCAACTATGTACAAGCCAGGAGTGGTACACTTGGTAGTTGACTACATTACCCCTGACATTTATCCCCAACTATGTACAAGCCAGGAGTGGTACACTTGGTAGTTGACTACATTACCCCTGACATTTATCCCCAACTATGTACAAGCCAGAAGTGGTACACTTGGTAGTTGACTACATTACCCCTGACATTTATCCCCAACTATGTACAAGCCAGGAGTGGTACACTTGGTAGTTGACTACATTACCCCTGACATTTATCCCCAACTATGTACAAGCCAGGAGTGGTACACTTGGTAGTTGACTACATTACCTCTGACATTTATCCCCAACTATGTACAAGCCAGGAGTGGTACACTTGGTAGTTGACTACATTACCCCTGACATTTATCCCCAACTATGTACAAGCTACGAATGGTACACTTGGTAGTTGACTACATTACTCCTGACATTTATCCCCAACTGTGTATAAGCCAGGAGTGGTACATTTGGTAGTTGACTACATTACCCCTGACATTTATCCCCAACTATGTACAAGTTACGAATGGTACACTTGGTAGTTGACTACATTACCCCTGACATTTATCCCCAACTATGTACAAGCCAGGAGTGGTACACTTGGTAGTTGACTACATTACCCCTGACATTTATCCCCAACTAAGTACAAGCCAGGAGTGGTACACTTGGTAGTTGACTACATTACCCCTGACATTTATCCCCAACTATGTACAAGCCAGGAGTGGTACACTTGGTAGTTGACTACATTACCCCTGACATTTATCCCCAACTATGTACAAGCCAGGAGTGGTACACTTGGTAGTTGACTACATTACCCCTGACATTTATCCCCAACTATGTACAAGCCAGGAGTGGTACACTTGGTAGTTGACTACATTACCCCTGACATTTATCCCCTATGTACAAGCCAGGAGTGGTACACTTGGTAGTTGACTACATTACCCCTGACATTTATCCCCAACTATGTACAAGCCAGGAGTGGTACACTTGGTAGTTGACTACATTACCCCTGACATTTATCCCCAACTATGTACAAGCCAGGAGTGGTACACTTGGTAGTTGACTACATTACCTCTGACATTTATCCCCAACTATGTACAAGCCAGGAGTGGTACACTTGGTAGTTGACTACATTACCCCTGACATTTATCCCCAACTATGTACAAGTTCGCCACTTGTTCTACTCTACTGATTCCAAGAACTAGCTTAACTTCAAACAACAACTCAAGAAAGTGCCTGTCATTACCCACCCAACCAGTGATGAGAGGCAATAACAGGCAATTAATCCAAAAACACTGAAATAAAAATCAGTGTCAGGTGTTTGGTTAACGGGTGTAGCCCTATATCCATGTTTCGACAAGTCCATATGCCGTGAGATATTGACACCGATGTAGTCAGCAGTTGCCCATCCTCTCAGTTCACACCTGGTCACATGCAGCGCCTACCTTCAGTATCTCGGTGAAGCCAAAATTGTTTTCGATGAGTGTGATCTTCTCCGTGTCGAGTAGAGCGAGACAGATCAGGAGGTGGAAGTTATCGCAAGGTTTACCAGTCCACAGCACCTGAAACATCATCAGACTTTCCAAAGTGTCTAAACGGATTGGACAGGTCATTGTTTGCACTGGCCGGGAGTGGAGACCTTTCTGGGCCACATAAGACAGCCTGATTCAACAAGCTTTCTAAAATAAACACCATGAAGGTGAAGCTGTCAGACATTCTGCCATATTTTCCTTTCAAATCTGGGCCTCATGTTTGTATTTGTGACAAAAAACAAAGAACGTCTACAGCGGATCTTGATCACACACTGATGTTATGTGATGGGGGCAAGAAAACTATGTGGAAGATGTAACAAGAAAACTGTCCGGGAGATGTAACAAGAAAAGTGGATCGGAGACATAACAAGAAAACTGGGCGGGAGGTGTAACAAGAAAACTGGGTGGGAGATGTAACAAGAAAACTGGATGGGAGATGTAACAAGAAAACTGGGTGGGAGATGTAACAAGAAAACTGGGTGGGAGATGTAACAAGAAAACTGGATGGGAGACACAACAAGAAAACTGGGTGGGAGATGTAACAAGAAAACTGGATGGGAGATGTAACAAGAAAACTGGATGGGAGATGTAACAAGAAAACTGGATGGGAGACATAACAGGAAAACTGGGTGGGAGACATAATAAGAAAACTGAGTGGGAGACGTAACAAGAAAACTAGATGGGAGATGTAACAAGAAAACTGGGAGAGATGTAACAAGAAAACTGGGTGGGAGACGTAACATAAACACCTGACATAAAAAACTTTGTTCAGAATTCAGATACTAGAAATCGTCAACAGCTGGTCACGAATAAACTGAACGACACAGCTGATAGTCATCAACAGATAATTGTAAATGAAAAATATAATTGTTCCTTAAACCACAAGCTTCAAGGTGTGTTTTTATGAGTTCGTGATAAAACTATCAGACCTTGTAATGTTAAGTGATCAAAGTCAAGGTCAAGCATTGACCTTGAACTGACCTCCCACAGTCGCATGATGTCGGGGAATGAGAACTCTCGCTTGAAGATGATGAGAAGCCAGCGGAAGCAGAAGTACATGTTGCCTGAGTCGTGACTCTCTGCAAACACAAACATGACACATTACGTACGATGTACTAAGTACATGTTGCCTGGGTCGTGACTCTGCAAACACAAACATGACACATTACGTACGATGTACTAAGTACATGTTGCCTGAGTCGTGACTCTCTGCAAACACAAACATGACACATTACGTACGATGTACTACGTACATGTTGCCCGAGTCATGACTCTCTGCAAACACAAACATGACACATTACGTACGATGTACTAAGTACATGTTGCCCGAGTTGTGACTCTCTGCAAACACAAACATGACACATTACGTATGATGTACTAAGTACATGTTGCCGGAGTCGTGACTCTCTGCAAACACAAACATGACACATTACGTACGATGTACTAAGTACATGTTGCCCGAGTCATGACTCTCTGCAAACACAAACATGACACATTACGTACGATGTACTAAGTACATGTTGCCCGAGTCGTGACTCTCTGCAAACACAAACATGACACATTACGTACGATGTACTAAGTACATGTTGCCCGAGTCGTGACTCTCTGCAAACACAAACATGACACATTACGTACGATGTACTAAGTACATGTTGCCCGAGTCGTGACTCTGCAAACACAAACATGACACATTACGTACGATGTACTAAGTACATGTTGCCCGAGTCGTGACTCTCTGCCAACACAAACATGACACATTACGTACGATGTACTAAGTACATGTTGCCAGAGTCGTGACTCTCTGCAAACACAAACATGACACATTACGTACGATGTACTAAGTACATGTTGCCCGAGTCGTGACTCTCTGCAAACACAAACATGACACATTACGTACGATGTACTAAGTACATGTTGCCCGAGTCGTGACTCTCTGCAAACACAAACATGACACATTACGTACAATGTACTAAGTACATGTTGCCCGAGTCGTGACTCTCTGCAAACACAAACATGACACATTACGTACGATGTACTAAGTACATGTTGCCTGAGTCGTGACTCTCTGCAAACACAAACATGACACATTACGTACGATGTACTAAGTACATGTTGCCCGAGTCGTGACTCTCTGCCAACACAAACATGACACATTACGTACGATGTACTAAGTACATGTTGCCTGAGTCGTGACTCTCTGCAAACACAAACACGACACATTACTTACGATGTACTACGAAATACACAATCCCAACATGTGTACACAAAAGGCCCATTAGTCATGCTTAAAACAAGGCCAAACCTTGATTTGCAACCATTTATTTGCTTCTACATAAAGAGTAGACGGCCGACACTCATTGACAGTAGACAATGTGCAGTGCAAATTCTGATTTTTTTTATACTTAAATAACCACATTTTAAATACTGAACAATTGCCATTTATGATATGCGATATAAAGATTATATTATAATAGGTGAGGCTGGAAATTCATGTTTAGAACACAGCCAAACACTGTTGATATACATTATACAACCATTGATTTGCTTGCAAAATATGCAATATCAGATTGAAGCAACGTTATAAAAGAACACTGATATAAACCAGTTATGCTGGTCACTGTTGCATGAAAAAAATGGAAAAAAATTAAAGGGTTATTAAGATACTGGTGTTTATATATTTGATTGAGCTGGCTGTGAGTGCAGCTGTGAGGTGGACGCACCGAGGTAGTTGCAGAGTTTGGGGTCAGTAAACCTGACAAGTGTATGCAGCTGAACCAGTTGTGTCTTCATTCCTGCCTGGTCGATGTCAAAGTTGTGGTACTGAAACACAGAAAATGCAGTGAAAGGCACACAGAAATAAACAGGAAAAGACAGAACAATAAGAACGGCAGACGGACCACAATACAGATTTTCTGCAATTTGTTATAGGCAAGGCTGTTTTGTTTTTATGCAAAAAAAATAATTATGGAACAATCATTTATATGACCATCATAAAAGTACAAAATTGAGTGACACTCATAAATAGGCTCAATTAATTTTCGTCAGATACAATGCCAATGTAGTGTCTACACAGTTCCAAGCACATACATCAATGACTAAGGCATCGGAACACATGCACACAAGTCTCACTTTTCAATGACAATTTTTAAACTAAATTAACACATGAAAGTACCACTAATAAGTCTAATTAGCAAGTGCTCACTTGCTGACTTATTCACGCTGTGATTTCCACTTACCAGAAGTTCCATAAATCCGGCAAAACACCAGAAAGCATCCACTTCATTCTCCATGACAACGAGAATGGGAGCCAACAAGTCACTCATTCCCTGCACGTAACCTGACCACAGAAGGGCAATCACACCAGAGAAGCCGTCAGTAAAGGTACCTCAATCCTCATTTAGTAACATTTATTTAGAAATTGTTCTTAATACTAGAATATATTGAAGGTATACTGTCTGACAAATTAGGGAGCATAACAGTGAAGTCTTGTCCTCCTAACAACTACCACACCCAACTGATTCAAAAACGTCCTGCTAATAACTACCACACCCAACTGATTCAAAAACGTCCTGCTAATAACTACCACACCAGCCCTCTAATTAGCGACTGAATTGGTCGCATATGCGACTTTTTTGTTGTTTGGCGACTGACACATTACGTACGGTCGCCCGCTGGCGACTGCGACGAAACTGTTATAACAAATCATGCGTTGTCGTTAGCCGTTTCACAAACCACGTGTTGTTGTTTGTCGTTTCCCGGAAATTATCGTACGTAGTGAGAGACTCGTTTTCGTTTTTCTCGCGTGGTGTTTATCGCTTGCTGCGCGTGAACGGAATGCCATGTATTCTGTTTTTAATTGCGTGTCTAGTAAACGTAAGCGTCTATCGTCGGACTCAGAAACTGCATCGCCATCACGAGAACAACAATATGACGAAGTCAAAGAATCAGAAAAGGCCTCGTTAGAACAAACAGACGATAAAATCGAAGAAGACGCTTCAGCGCCCAAACCGAGTACTTCTGCGGCCGCGGCATCGGCCATTAAAGACAAAGTCAGAACATTCCGTGAAAACTGGTTACGCGACTTCGACTGGTTAACCCTCTCGTGGTCAGAACGCCCGAATCAACCCGACTCCCACTCGCGGCCAGAACGCCTGAATACGCCCGAATACAGGGGCACATTTAAACTGGTACCGCGAAACAGTGTCATGCAATAACGGCAATTTATTTCGGCAGTTAACATATAATAATATTGAAGTTTCACTGGGAAGCAAATGATGAAATGATGGCGATTTCCGTGACTAAATAGCGCCAACCACCACGCGGTTTTGTAGTCGAACGCAGCGACAAACAATTTCCGGTCCCTCTTTTACGCCACGCAGTGAATATTTTAATGGTGATTTTCAGCCAAAGAGATTAAAGTTTAACATTTGCTGCGGGCATAAACATGGAAGCACCCAGGAATTATTCCAAAACACGCGTCCGCAGGCGATTTCTACGATTAAATGCTAACTTTTGAGCGGTCTATTTTGTTGTAAAGAAGTATTAATGCGCCGCGCGACGAAGCCGGTGGTGTTTTTTAGCTTTGGTGTAATTCTCGACATTGTCATTATGTCGAACTCCAGTAATTCGGACTTTGATGGGATTTTCGAATCGAGTTTATAACGAACGCTGCCATCGAAGGGGAATGTTTTGCACTATGATTACGCATTTTAAACATAACACCAACTTAATAGTTCAGACGAGATGACGGCTATGATCACAAAGAACGCCATTTTGTATAAAATCTTGAAAATACATGCACTCTGAAAAACTTAAATTATTTCAGTTTTATTTACCATAGACATTTAATTAGTTTTCCATTCTGTAGCATAGTAATTTATGAACATTTCATACGCAGCATGTAACCGCTAATTATTAATGAAAAATATTAAAAAAAATTAATTGTTTAAAATTATTTAAGTATTTTATTATTGTCAAACTTTAGCAATTCATATTTGGGTAATAAATTGACAAATATGTCACATACTTGGCTAGTTACACCAGGAATTAGTTCTTCAGATGTAGTGAAAATTTTATTTTAATCGGATCAAAAATTATTTATTGATTTGCATTCATTATATCACATGATTCACTCACAGCACATTCTCTTGATTTAATAGGATTCAATAACAGGCACATATTTGCATTAATCTGGCCTTGAAAGGGTTAAGGTATGACAGCCAGAAGAAGCTGATGACGTGCGTTTTTGCATGGAAAAACCACACATTTCCGGCAAAACAGAATTTGCGACAGGGTGTCGAAATTTTAAACGTGAAACGCTGACGAAGCACAGCAGTAGCGGCCGACACCGCAAGTGCCGTGACGTATGCTTGGATCGCTCGGGACCGCTGTTGAGGGCGCTTGATACGCAGCGGGCGAAAGAATCGGAGCGCACTCAAGACGACCTCATTGTTAAATTTAACACGGCTTACACAATTGTGAAAGAAGAGATACCATTTACAAAATTTCGGCCACTTCTGGCATTACAAAAAAAGAACGGCATTAACGTGTCCTATGCGTATGCCAACGATATCATGTACACACAGTTTGTTGGCAGCATCGCGGATTGTCTCAAAAATGAGATGGCTGAATGTGTTCTAAACAGTCGCTATTTGGCAGTGATGTTTGATAGCGCTACTGACTATTCAGTACAGGAAACAGAGGCTGTCGTTGTGCGGTATGTCAGAAATGGCCACCCTGTAAATGAATTGCTAGCCCTGGCTTCTCTTAAACATCGCATGCTGATGGCATCATCGATGCTATCACAACATCGTTTGCATCGATTGGCCACAACTCATTCAAGGAGCACATGGTTGCTTTCTGTGCTGACGGGGCTTCGGTGAACCACGGTGCCAGGGAAGGTGTCAAGACAAAGTTATCAAATGAGTGCCCGTGGCTTTTGGGCATTTGGTGTCTACCACACAGACTGGAGTTAGCTGTCATGGGAATGCTGAAGACCTCAGTCATGTCCGGGAAGGTTATGCGTGTGCTAGACTTGCTGCATAAGACGTACCACAACAGCTGTAAAAGCAAGCGTGAGCTAAGGGAGTTAGCTGACCATCTGGGTGTTCATGTAAGGAATCCAACGAAGGCGACTGGAACCCGGTGGACACCTCACCTTGAACGTGCCGTTGCCATCCTGCTAAAAGGAGAGACCAACCTCACCACTCCTGGCCAGTAAGCAATATTACTGCAACACAGCCAGCACCTTGCTGCAAGCAGCAAGAATGCAGATATTCGTGGCAGATCAGTGTTTGTGTCAAAACTGATGGTCAGGTTTGACTTTGTGCTCTTCTGCCATGTTCTGTTGGACCTCCTGTCCTGCATATCCAAGCTGAGTGTCAGCCTGCAGGGTGACCTTGTGATACTACCTTCTGCAGTTGCTGCGATCCAGACCTGCATCACCAACGTGAAGGCTCTCAAGGTGATTCCTGGGAAACACCTGAAGGCATTTCTGCAGTCTACCCACAGCCAGCGTGAACATGGTAATGACCAGATCACATTTCAGGGTGTTAACATGACTGACGTGCCTGACATGGACCCAGATAACTTATCATCTCTGCCTTCCTCGGACACTCAGGCGATTTCCAATGCTGTGATGAGCACTGTCCAGGGGATGCAGGACCGCTTTGCTGTGTTGCTTGGGATATCTGAGTGCACTGGGGAGCTCACTGACTCCACAGTTGTATCTTGCATGAAGATCTTCAATCATGATACCTGGCCTGCAGACGTGACTGAGACAACGTATGGTGACAAGGAGATAAATGTCTTGTTGAAGTGGTTTGAGAGCAGACTGGCAAGGCAAGGCTGCTGTCTTGATGCAGTACCACACCAGTGGTCACTGTTCAAGAATCTTGTGAAGCACTGCTTCATGGACAAATCGTACTTGGAACTGATGAGGGTGATGATGAACAAAGAACCGTACAAGACCAACTTCAAGGATCTGCTTCATCTCATCGAGATTTTACTGGTTCTGCCAATCTCTTCTGCATGTTGTGAGAGAATCTTTTCAAGTCAGAAACGGATCAAATGCGACACGTGCTCCTCACTGCATGTGGACACCGTTGAAGATCTCATACGCATCTCTGCCACTGGCCCATAGCTGGAGGAGTTTCAGCCAAATCCAGTTGTGAAGAAGTGGTTAGCGTTGTCCCAGAGAAAACTCCGGCCATGCTACAAGGAGTAGTCTTGCCAACTTGACACTTTTTCTGATGAGGATGAGTGATGTGCTTTGATCACTTTGTGAGACTGGCTTTGTAATTTGCCCTAGCATATATACCGGCATGTAATGCAAAACTCATGTTTTGTTGAAGCTCTGCAGTACTAATAAGATAGCATGGGTATTTGATTATAAGCAGCTAGTGTATTCTAGCCTCTAGACTAGATAGGGGCATCTAGTATTATCATGCAAGTTAGTGTTTTTTGCCTATGGGTTGGTTAGTGGTATACTTTGTAATTATAACTGCATATAGTTTTTTGTATTGTTCATATATATATATATACATGTATATATTATATATATATATATATACATATATGAACAATGCAGTACAATTTGTTCTGATATATCATTCTGGCCTACCAGTTGTAATCTGATCATTGTTGTGTATTAATATTAGGCCTATATTTTGTTTTTAGTTTACATACAATGATACATGTATATTTACTGTTAATTATTGGTAATTTCAGGGATTCCACATACGACTTATTAATTTGCCATTGTACCGTTTTATAATGCATAAAGTTAGTATCTGGCCACACATTCATATGGACGTCTGCGTTTAATTTAGATTAAATTGGTTCTGAAAACACAATTGCATACATACGAACAAAATTACTTGGCTCCTACTTTTTAAATTTGGCTCCTAAAAAAATGTAGGTAGGAGCCACCTGGCTCCTAAACAAAAAAGTTAACTTTGAGGGCTGCACACCCAACTGATTCAAAACCGTCCTACTAATAACTACCACACCCAACTGATTCAAAACCGTCCTGCTAATAACTACCACACCCAACTGATTCAAAACCATCCTGCTAATAACTACCACACCCAACTGATTCAAAAACGTCCTGCTAATAACTACCACACCCAACTGATTCAAAAACGTCCTGCTAATAACTACCACACCCAACTGATTCAAAAACGTCCTGCTAATAACTACCACACCCAACTGATTCAAAACCGTCCTGCTAATAACTACCACACCCAACTGATTCAAAAACGTCCTGCTAATAACTACCACACCCAACTGATTCAAAACCGTCCTGCTAATAACTACCACACCCAACTGATTCAAAACCGTCCTGCTAATAACTACCACACCCAACTGATTCAAAACCGTCCTACTAATAACTACCACACCCAACTGTTTCAAAAACGTCCTGCTAATAACTACCACACCCAAATGATTCAAAACCGTCCTGCTAATAACTACCACACCCAACTGATTCAAAACCATCCTGCTAATAACTACCACACCCAACTGATTCAAAAACGTCCTGCTAATAACTACCACACCCAACTGATTCAAAAACGTCCTGCTAATAACTACCACACCCAACTGATTCAAAAACGTCCTGCTAATAACTACCACACCCAACTGATTCAAAACCGTCCTGCTAATAACTACCACACTCAACTGATTCAAAAACGTCCTGCTAATAACTACCACACCCAACTGATTCAAAACCGTCCTACTAATAACTACCACACCCAACTGATTCAAAACCATCCTGCTAACAACTACCACACCCAACTGATTCAAAACCGTCCTACTAATAACTACCACACCCAACTGATTCAAAACTGTCCTTCTAATAACTACCACACCCAACTGATTCAAAACCGTCCTACTAATAACTACCACACCCAACTGATTCAAAACCATCCTGCTAACAACTACCACACCCAACTGATTCAAAACCATCCTGCTAACAACTGCCACACCCAACTGATTCAAAACCGTCCTACTAATAACTACCACACCCAACTGATTCAAAACTGTCCTGCTAATAACTACCACACCCAACTGATTAAAAAACGTCCTGCTAATAACTACCACACCCAACTGATTCAAAAATGTCCTGCTAATAAGCTAATAACTACCACACCAAACTGATTCAAAAACGTCCTGCTAACAACTACCACACCCAACTGATTCAAAACCGTCCTGCTAATAACTACCACACACAACTGATTCAAAACCGTCCTGCTAATAACTACCACACCCAACTGATTCAAAACCGTCCTGCTAATAACTACCACACCCAACTGATTCAAAAACGTCCTGCTAATAACTACCACCCAACTGATTCAAAACTGTCCTGCTAATAACTACCACACCCAACTGATTCAAAAACGTCCTGCTAATAACTACAACACCCAACTGATTTTCAGAAACAGAATAGACAACGCTGCTTTAGCCTTTGGAGTGGCCAGGACCGAAATTCGGCGCAATCGTACCTGCCTATGTTGTAACAATTTTCATTTCCATCACATGCAACTGACACGCGAACATTTGGTAGCTATTGATAGTTGATAGATTTTTCGAGATCGTGTATATTTATTTGTGAGCAGATTCAATGATAGCTATTCACAATCTAGCTTACAAAACATGTGACGCGGTTAACGCCCACATTTTGGTGATTTTACTAAGTCCTCCATATTGAATTTACACATCCATTCATAAAGTCTAGACCCCCGCACACGGGGGTATTGATGGAAAGCTCTGTCATTGGCTGATCTGCCAAAAATGACATCAGTGAACTGTCGTAATTCAGCGAATCAGAACCATGGTTTCAACTGTAGCATCATCAGCCTTCCAAAGCAAAAGTCAAAAACAAAATGGCGGAGTAGTGTTTGGCAACTTATCCACTTCAAAAGTTTACTTCGGATTATCTCAAGTTTCTGCATCAAAATGTTGACAAATGCCTGACAGCATTCATAAATAAGGTTATTATACTGGTTCAGATAGAACGACTTTGGGGTGTTTTTTGATGTGAAAATTCAACAAATTAGCAGCGTGATGTTTCCCCGGGCGAGTGCGTAGGTTGCAACGGTAACGAGTGCAGTAGTGATCGGCCTGCTTGAATCGGCCTAGTTTTGTCAGAAAAAATCATAAAAATTAAAATTCTCAACGGATTTGTTTCATTTTTGTGTTATTTGGCAGCTAACATACATGGCTACATTTGTTTCACTGGATTTAGCGCATACAGCCACTCAGTAATTATCTGGCAGCACAATGAAATTATTGTTTTTTTTACAATTTTTTGGGATGAAGTTCAGATACTAATATCCCCATAATTTTAGTATGTAATATAATGTAATTTTATTATAATAAAGCATTCCTTTAGCAATAAAATGATACCTCATTCATATTTTTATTACAAATATTAGCAAAGTTAATTTTTTTTATAGGAACAGTATATTAGAGGATTTTCATTGGTCACTTCTAGGTTTAAGAAAACTGTGAACACCGCTGACATGCAGGACGTACCGAGATCAAAGTTGTACATGCAGTAGGTCATGAGGATGTCGTAGAGGACCGAGATGTTTGGGTTGTCCTCTCCGTGGAAGAAGTGGTGAGTGCGGTCTGTGCGTGTCACGTCCTTCTCTGAAAGTGTTGTCACATATGTATTAGTTAGAGCATCAAGATACATAAAAACAGTGGTTTTGTTTAAACAGGATATGCCGACACACAAATCAAGAAATCCATCTTTGTTGTAGGGTGATAGTAGCTATGGTAATAATAATTAGGGTTTCTTATTCCACCGTCACAACATGCTGTAACAAGTTCTTTAAGGCCAGACCCGGCAGGTAGATAAGATTTTGTTTTAAGTTGTGCAAACTGTGCAAGTTGTTTTGCCCAAAGTATGGAATGGATCGTACCGAGTAAAAAATATCTAGAACTTTTTTGGCCAGAAAATTTGTGAAATTTGAGAATTTTTTTTATAGAAAATGGCCGACAAAGATTGCATAATGGATTTGATTACTTGATATTGATATGCTTGATCCATGAATAAAACTCACTTAGAGGTACGTAATTGTCATAGAAGTGAACTTTATTGATAGTATGCATACAAAAGTATTATAATCTGGCAGAAAACCATTTGAGTACTTTTTGTCAAAAAACACCATTTAACCTGGGGTGTCTGGCCTTAAACTAATGATGGTGTGCACATCTGGCACAGCCGATTTGCATACTGGACTTTGTGCAAGACAACAGCACATGGAGGCCTCCCATTAGAGGAGGCTAATTTATGCAAGGACATGTTAATTACTCCCGTGGGGAGAATCAAATCAACCAATCAGCGAGCACTGGCGCGCGTCCCTCAGGAGAATCCTAAGCTTATCCCGCACTCCGTTTGCGAAAGCATAAAGGGGCAGACGTTTGTCTAATTTGATACGAGTTTGTATTGGTTCTTAATTTTTGCACGATCATCTGTTTCTTCTCGTCCGTTGGTTCAGCTACGATTCGTCGCTGCATCGAGGTGATTTGAACGTCTCTCAGCTGGATTGAGCTGAGTATTTTCGTTTTATATTTGATTTGCGTTTAATTATCACGATTCGGGTTCCGCCATTTTGTCATCTCGTAGTTTGAATTCGTCGTCGGCCCTATCATGTCGTCGGCGTGTTCCCCGATTTCTGTTATGTGTATCGGTCATAGTCATGTTTCATGGCTGCGTACGTTCGGAGAATCGGCAGATCTGTTTGCCGGATTCGAAGTTCAGGGCCGCCCGTGCGATGTCCAGTTTCTCGGTCATCGTGGGGCGACCCTGGAGACGTTCCTGGCGCCGGCCATGATGGCGCGGATAGTTTCGTGTCGGGCGGATGTCATCGTGATCCACTTGGGTGGTAATGGTCTCGATGGGAGATCTTACCCGAACCCAATCATTATTGCGATTGACATCCAACGTCTCGCTGTGAGATTGCTCGGTACGGGCGTACGCCGCGTTGTTGTGTGTCAGGTTTGTCGTCGGCAAAGATGGCGGAACTCGAGTTACGCGGTAGGAGCGGAGCGGGTTGTCCAGATCAATCGGTACCTTGATGCGTTTTGTTCCGACACTGACGGAATTTCTTTCTGGCGGCATAAACGCCTGTGGAACAGTATTCGGCCTGTTTTCCGCAGGGACGGAGTCCATTTCTCAGACATTGGGAATTATAGGTTTTACCGTAGTATGCGGGGTGCCATTATTCACGCAGTGGGAGCAATATTTGGTTAATTTCACGGGGCGCGTCATCGAGTAAATATTTTAATGTCCAACATCGATGATGGCGTGGTGCATTGTCATGGCATTCGGATGCACATTTTCGGTTGAGTTTTTACGCAATGAGTACTTATAGATCTGGTATAACCGCGGGGATACATTCTGTTGTTTTTGAGCGATAATATGTCAACATTGCATGCAGTATTGGTGGATTCAGCGTTTTTTGCATGACTTGGAAGGAATTGGTTGTTTATGCCGGTAAACTTTATGTGATACAGTTGTGTTTATACAAGTTTAGGTGGGAGGACCACAGGCAACTATTCTAAATTTATGTGTTGACTCTTACAGGCATGACATGGCAGGGATTTTGTTAGCCGGTCAACTTTATGCTATACAGTTGTCGTGTTTAGGCACGTTTTTGTGGAAGGGCCACAGGCAACTATTCTAAATTGTGTGTAGACTCTGACTGACATATCCTGGAAGGATATCTGTTTGTTAGGCCGGTAAACTTTATGCTATTCAGTTGTCGTATTTATATACGTTTGGTGGGAGGGCCACCGGCAACTATTCTAAATTGTGTGTAGACTCTGACTGACATATCCTGGAAGGATATCTGTTTGTTAGGCCGGTAAACTTTATGCTATACAGTTGTCGTATTTATATACGTTTGGTGGGAGGGCCACCGGCAACTATTCTAAATTGTGTGTAGACTTACATACCAAGAGTGGATGGATTTTTGTTAGTTATGACGGCCACAAGCAACTATTCTACATTGTGTTATTATATTGTGTATGAACCATTGTGTCATAATGTTTTCAACAAGTATACCCATCTACTTATGCAGTGTATGTATACTGGCAGTTTGTCTGACAATTTACAGTGGTTGGTGGCACAAGTAACTTTGTGGTATATTGAAAATGCTCCGGTTTGGGGTGGATAGCGTTGTTGCGGACAGTGTTTGTCTACATTAATCAGATTCACTATATCTAATGTTTCTTGTTCTATCTACTGTGAGATTGTCTGCGGTGTTATTTGATTTGTAGAATGCCTCGAGCTCCACGTGGACGTGGTCGACCGGCGCGTCGGGCATCGCTGACTCGACAGACACGTTCGCGAACGGCTGCCACAGCTGTCCCGTTGGCCGCCCCGCCACCGCCTGTTTCGGGGGGCATGCCGCCACCGCCCGTCTTGCACGCCTACCCGCCACCACCCGTCGTGTTGGGCACGCCTCCATTGCAGTGTTCGGTCCATGAGAACTTCGAGGACGCTGCCGATCTGCAGGCAATGGTAAATGGCACACTCGGGCCAGTCGGACCACAATCTGCGTGGGAGCGGGACATGGAGCGGCGGATGGCGGCATCGGAAAAGATGCTTCATGAGATACACTCGATGGTGCAGGCTTTGCGTCCGGCCCCAACAGTGCTGCGCCCAGATCCGGCATTGGCGTCTGTGTCAGCCGCCTTTGGCAGCGCCGCCCAGCTGGCAGCCTCTTCCGGCCACGGTCCTTTCCCAGAAGTGACACGTCCCTTGGCCGCGAACGAAACTGTGCCACCCATGTCGGCTTGCCAGGGCAACGCAAGGGTGACCCCATGGCCAAACACTAACACCGTACCAGGTACAGAGTTATTCGAGTTGTTGCCTGGCCCCGCTCGGGTAATGATAGAGTCATGTGCATCCGCCTCCCTTCCTCTGGATGCCCGGATCCCCGATGGGCTCAGGGCAAAGATTTGGGCAGACGAATACATTGACCTGTCAATAATGTTGAAGCCAACACTCCTCCAGCACCAGGAGTATAGCCAGGCTATGTATGGGGGTACTGCACACCCAACTTCTGGTGTGTCCACAAGCCCATCCCCCAACAGGGCTAGCCATGCAATCATTACCTACGAGCGGTGGCTGCAGGCATTTACTTTGTATATGTCTGTATACCTCTTGCTCCCAACCAATACGTCGCTCGCAGTTAAAATGCTTAAGTATGCAGAGATAATCCGGGGACTGGCTGAGGAAGGGGGTGACTGGCAGACCTATGATGAAGCATTTAGGTCCCTGCGTTATCTTAGGGGGTGGTCCTGGGACTCCATCAACTGGGAGTTATGGTTGAAAGCGTCCCAGACAGCTAGACGCCCGGCAAGTTCTCCCTTTCCAAGCAAGGGTAGGGCCCGGTCCATATATGTCGGTCCCTGCTTTGTCTACAATCGGGGGGAGTGGTGTGACAAAGCCTCTTGCTACTTTGCACACAAGTGCCAGTCGTGTGGCGGCAGTGGCCATCCCGCTGTACGGTGCTTTCAAACCATGGGGAAACGCCCACAGTCCAGTAGCCCACCAGTTACAAGCCCACCAGCTCGACCAAACTCCTCAGTTAGACCAGACCCCGCAGTTAGACCAGGCCCCCCACGTAGACCAGGCCCCCCAGGTAGACCAGGGCCCTCAAGTAACACACTTTTCCCAGGTAGACAACCAGCTGCCAGTGGTTCACCCCCCTGGGTCAGGAGGTAAGTTGCCCTCCCCGGTTTCTCCTGCAGTTTTGCATGAAAGGTTGACTGGTTATGACAGCGACCTACGTAAGTATCTTGTACATGGGTTTTCACATGGTTTTAAAATAGGTTGTTTTGACTTGCCAACCCAGTTTGATGTCAATGTATGCAATTTAAAATCTGCTGATGAATATTCACAAGTTATAGATAAGAAGATAGCGAAAGAGCTGTCATTAGGCAGGGTGCTGGGGCCTTATGACGTTCCTCCTTCCTGTCATAACTACAGAATCTCCCCACTAGG
Organism: Paraescarpia echinospica; assembly: GCA_020002185.1. NCBI lineage: Eukaryota > Metazoa > Annelida > Polychaeta > Sabellida > Siboglinidae > Paraescarpia > Paraescarpia echinospica. Next base: position 7,142,845 of record CM034542.1, read on the forward strand.
TGTTGTCCCTAAGAAGAACCCAGGTGAATTTAGAATGATTCACCATTTGTCACACCCAGAAGGTTCATCTGTTAATGATTACATTCCAAAGGATATATCATCTGTCACTTATGCCACAATTCAGGATGCCATTGATGTTATTACGGATTCGCCAAAACCTGTGTACATGGCTAAAGTAGATGTCGAATCGGCTTTCCGTATCATACCAGTCTCGCCAGCTGATAGGCCAATGTTGGGATTTAGGTGGAGGGGACAGTATTTTATGGATGCTGTTTTGCCTATGGGCTGCTCTAGTTCATGCGCCATTTTTGAGTGTTTCAGTACGGCTCTAGAGTGGGTGGCAAAGGTCAAACTGGGTGTGACAGCAATGATTCACGTGATCGATGATTTCCTAATTGTGTCTGATTCAGCAGATAAGTGTAATCAGGATCTGATGGCATTTGTTAACCTTTGCAAGGAAATTGGGGTACCGCTAGCACCTGATAAAACAGTTGGCCCGTCCACCTCGATCCCTTTTCTAGGAATTATTCTAGATACAGTCAACCAAGAGGCTAGGCTTCCAGAGGATAAGTTGGATAAAGCCAGGGCATTACTAGTGACTTTTCTTGACAGACAGAAGGTGACACTGAAGGAGTTACAACAGCTACTCGGGTTTTTGGGATTCACATGTTCTGTAATCAAACCCGGCAGACCATTTTTACGCCGTTTAATCGATTTGACAATCGGCGTACGTAAGCCACATTATCATATCCGCTTGACGAGGCAGGCAAAACTTGATCTAGAAGTGTGGCTAGAATTTTTGCAACATTTCAATGGCAAATCTTTCTTCTTGGATGATGACTTCATAACAGGTGACTATCTTCAGCTGTACACTGATGCTGCGGGGGGAATAGGTTATGGGGCTTTGTGTGGAGTAGAATGGTTTTGGGGCCTGTGGCCAGAGGCGTGGCGTTCACTCAATGTCGCTGTTTTAGAATTATATCCAATCATGGCAGCCGTACACGTTTGGGGTAATGCTTGGGCAAACAAGAGTGTCTGCTTTTTTACGGATAATGAAGCACTTGTTCCGGTAATTAATAACCAGACGTCACGCGAACCCCACATCATGGCTTTACTTCGCCCACTGGTATTGGCTTGCCTGCATTATAATATCAATTTTGCAGCGCGCCACATTCCAGGGCGATTTAACACTCTCACTGATAAGTTATCCCGTTCACAGGTGGACAGGTTCCGGGAATTGGCGCCATGGGCAGAAGTCAACCCAGTGAGGGTGCCTTACCGGGTGTCCCCGGCCGGCTTAGGGACTCTTTGAACCAGCTACTGCAGGCTTCTATAGCGCCGTCGTCACGTGCTCATTATGAACGGTCTTGGAACAAGTTTGTTTTGTTTAATGCTTCGCTTGGTTTATCTTCGCAGCTGCCGGCTTCAGTGTCGACAATGTTACTCTTTATAGCACATCTGCATTCTAGTGGAGCTGCCCCAGCATCCATTGTGTCAATTGTGTCAGCCGTTGCTTATTTTCACAAGATTCATGGTTTTGATGACCCATCTAAGTGTTTTATTGTAGCCAAGGCCTTGGCAGGTGCTCGTAATCTTGGATCTGTCCCTGATGTCCGCCTGCCTGTCACTCTGCCTATTCTCACTCGTCTTGTGCTTGCATTGCCCACCGTGTTTACATCCCGTTATAAATGTCTAATGCTCCGTGCCATGATGGTGCTAGCTTTCAAGGCTTATTTGCGAGTGGGAGAAATGGTACCGCGATCAAGGAATCAGGTAGGGGGATGTTTGCAGTTGGGTGACATGTTAATGTCAGGAGATCTAATATCAATTTCCTTCCGTCGCTTCAAACATAGCACGCGGCAGGGTCCGCAGTCTCTCCAGGTGAGAGGTGAGTGCATCCCTGGTTCACCCATATACCTTGCTTCCTTTATGAGAGAGTTTCAGTTAGGTAGAGGTCAGATACAATCATCTTTATTTGCCTATGCGGATGGCTCCCCAATGCTACGCAGTGAATTTGATGTGTCTTTAAAGCGATTGCTGGGTTTCTGTGGATATCAAACTAGTGCCTTTAAGGGCCACAGCTTCCGCATTGGGGCAGCTACCGCAGCAGCATTGCGGGGTGAATCTGACGCGCAGATAAGAGCGGCAGGCAGATGGACATCAGATGCTTTTAAGAAGTACATCAGAATAGCTTAAAAGGATAATATGATTTCGGTTAGGCCTGGTTTGTTTATGTGGGGGGGTCACATGTTCGGTGACCTGTGGCGAAATACCCCCACATTTGGTATTAGTATAATTGTAGATTTAGTGTTTTTGGCAGCAGATAGCGTGGTATTCAGAAAGGCACTTTTTAGTTAATCATGTTGGCTTAGTTAATCATGTTGGCTTTAAAATTAACTCTACACATAACAAGCTCTGCTGTGATTACATGTCATTCCTTTCAATTGTTCTAGGAATACCGCTGCTGCTTTATATGTTGAAATGTGGGCTCTAACAGCCTGATGTTCAGGAGACTAGTATGGGCTCAGTCACAGGCCTGGCATTGGGTTGTAGAGTCCACATTTCTTTCATTTAAATATTACAGTGTGCCAAAAAGGCTTATACACTGGTTACCCATAATAAACAAACGTCATCCATTTGGCCTTTTTCATATCTATATTTGTCTCCGTGTTGTTGCTTGCATAAATGATGGTGTGCACATCTGGCACAGCCGATTTGCATACTGGACTTTGTGCAAGACAACAGCACATGGAGGCCTCCCATTAGAGGAGGCTAATTTATGCAAGGACATGTTAATTACTCCCGTGGGGAGAATCAAATCAACCAATCAGCGAGCACTGGCGCGCGTCCCTCAGGAGAATCCTAAGCTTATCCCGCACTCCGTTTGCGAAAGCATAAAGGGGCAGACGTTTGTCTAATTTGACCCACCCGCCTCCCTACTTTTCGTCCAGGAATGTTTGATGTATAGTCATGATTTGTGCATCGTTATTGGAAAGGGGTTGCTGGTCTCGATGCTTTCCCCACATTTATAGTTGATTGTGAGCATAGGGTTTGCACCGGATGTGTTCACGGGGTTTTATTGCAAGAGATGTCGCATGCCTTTTTCCACTTTCGATTTAGGAATAGTATGTAATTGTATATATCGGGGCGAAATACCCCCACATTTGGTATTAGTATAATTGTAGATTTAGTGTTTTTGGCAGCAGATAGCGTGGTATTCAGAAAGGCACTTTTTAGTTAATCATGTTGGCTTAGTTAATCATGTTGGCTTTAAAATTAACTCTACACATAACAAGCTCTGCTGTGATTACATGTCATTCCTTTCAATTGTTCTAGGAATACCGCTGCTGCTTTATATGTTGAAATGTGGGCTCTAACAGCCTGATGTTCAGGAGACTAGTATGGGCTCAGTCACAGGCCTGGCATTGGGTTGTAGAGTCCACATTTCTTTCATTTAAATATTACAGTGTGCCAAAAAGGCTTATACACTGGTTACCCATAATAAACAAACGTCATCCATTTGGCCTTTTTCATATCTATATTTGTCTCCGTGTTGTTGCTTGCATAAATGTAATTATATCCACAATATCATAAAAAATGTATTACACTTTTATCATGTTGACATGTTACTGGCCCCCCATTTGCCCACTTTTCTACCAGTTTAAATTCATGCCGATAATGGGCGATATTATTCAGATTAAACACAATTTTCTCAACGAGAAAGCAGTACTGTCCCATTCCATCCATATAATTAAGAGGGACAGTTATTGTTAGGAACACTCACCTATGAGACTTTTTCGGTCTCGTATGAAACTGTTACGCCTTTCCTGTTCTTCTGTCACCGACTTCCATTGCAATTTCATTCGAAAATAATCATCCCTGTAAATATTTCACAAAATATATATATATAATTGATACGAAACCTTTCTTCAATAATTTCTGATGCACATTCTAAATGTGTTTTTATCACATGATGATCAGCCTCGTATGCAACCATTTAAGTTTTTGTGTACTTCTACGACTGATTTCCACTGAAGTTTTATACAGAAATAATCATCACTATAAAAACGCATATTTAATAACTTAAAATGTTTAATATATGTTTTTTTCTAAGAAAGTTTTCCTGTACACAGTTTAGTGCCTGAGAAAACTGTCAATGTTTTGTATGAGAGGGTTTGCCTATGAAGAAAAGATCCTGCAAAGTTAATAATCTTGCTATGAATTAAACTGAACAGCCAGCGACGTAGATGGGACATACACTTTCTTCTTGCGCTGTTCCGTGCGACTCTGATAGGTTGAGTCCCAGCTGTAGTATTTGAGAAGAAACTTCCAGACCTCGATCCTGATACTGGGGTCAACTCCCTGTGAACCAATCACAACATGCTGTTTGAAAGTACGCTCAGCCAACTCAGCAAGACTGCTGTACGCAACAGCAATCAAATCAAAAGAACAGACGTTTTTGTTTTTCTTAAAAAACTACAGTAGGCAGAATTAAAAAAATTTACTTGGTTTGTGCTTGAATTACTGAATTACTGAGAATGGCCTGAGACCATCACCTGTACAGTCAGGCTGGCAACTCTCAAAAAGTCTCGGGCAGCACGACCGCCATCTTGTCAGCAAATATCAAAATGTGTACTTCCAAAACTGATAACGAAAATGTTTTTACATTTTATGTTCATTTGTGGAATACCATGTTTTGAGTGGGATCTCCACTCTCCCAATGTCCACCATTATGACTATGTGTATTTGGACACTGTCTACAAATATAATTATTTTTATGCACCGTATGTTTTTGAACACCTGTTATTTTTACCTGTCTGAATACAGGCAGTACATAATGACTGTTTTCACACAGCTGAGAATTTACTTATTTTTAGATGTTCAAATACATAGTCATTAATGTATTTTTTTAGGATTTCATGATAAAAACATCAGACAAAGTTGTTCAAGCATGAACTGCATACTGGAAAGTTAATTTAGCAGGTGTCATGCCGCACTAGTAATGCATATAATATTACTTTTGAAAACTATGTTGGCATCGCAAAGCTCAACAGAGACCACAAGCATAATTTTTATTTTGACACAGACAAACCGCAATGTAGCAGATGCATCAACTGCATGAAATACTGATGCCTCAGTCGTTATAATGTATGCATGAAATACTGACGCCTCTAAAGATGGCTTCCTTCAGACTTTCCACATCCTTCACTTGACCCTGATTGTCCATGTGCTGTGACCAATGCTGAGGGGTCAGGGGTGTTGACCTTTTCACCTCCGGTCGGGGTGGCAGTTCTTGCTGTAATAAAGAAATGGTTATATGCAACACAAATTGACCCAGGCCATCTACAGACATCCTTTGTCTTTGGCTATGACTGGAGATCCCCTGTTTTTGGTAATTTCAGACAAGTCCTACTGATTTCAAGCAAATATTTCTTGCTTTTCCCATATTTTATGGTAATTTTAAGTGTTTTTCATGTTTTTTTCTTGATTAATTTACTTTTCATGTATACAACAATATAATGTTATGAGTTACTGATGTAATCTGAATAAAGCCAAAAATCTTAAAATTGTTTTATTTGCAAATGTTCAACTTTTTTGCAGGATGTAGAAATAGATTACAGGTCGTGCCTGGTTTGGGGAAAAGATATCGTGTAGGTGGTGACACCAATGGAAACATTCTTAATCCTTGAGAACATCTCACCCCACAAGAGGGGGTTGATTACTCCATCAACATATACCAGTGTGAATGGTTTGTGTCAACATGATACACCAGAACTAACAATGACTTGCCCAGGCAAAACATTGCATCCACAGTTTCTGTAACAAGTGCTGGTTAACGATTTTTTCCAATGATTCTTGTATGTTGCACCTCTGAGCTCAGATTCATGGGGATTTAGGCACTATAGAAGTTTGTCATTATTATTATTGTTATCAATACCTTTACCCTACACAGGTAGAGCCAAGACAGCACACTGCACCAATACATTAAATATAATTATGTTTACAAACAAACCAAGATCAAACTGCACATAAATAGCAAGCAGATTTTGGGCTCAGGTATTGTAAAACCAGCTGTAAAAACATGACAATGGTGAAGTATGCATTGTGTGAGACATTACGAAATACCAACTACAGTAGTCCCTCTCTTCAGCAGACCCTCTGTCGAGGGGACACCTGCTATGTCGGGACAGTTTGTCAATGTACCGACCGTTCTGCCGTGTTAATGTCCCTCTGATGAGGGGACACCTCGTGTACACAGACAGCGGACAGGATATTTTGATTATATGTCCCTCCTAAGACGGACAGTATTCATTAATTCAAAGATTTTTTGCAGAATTTGTTTAGAAAATGGCAGACATACAGCTCGGTGTGTGTCAATGGTAACACCAAGTACATGTGTACAGGTAATATTGAGCTTGTCTTCCTTGCTGTAATCATTGTGTTTGTCTAAACTACTTAGAGTTCCTTTGATTACGGTATGTAAACTTTAGACAGAGTGAATGTGGAGGAAGGTATTGTTAATTTTGTGCTGTTATCAATCACGTTTGCCACCAGCGATGCCATGATGGCTTCCCTGTTCGCACCTCCAGCCCCAGTCAGGGCTTCCGCTTGAGCCTTGGTGTCTCCTTTTCATCTTGTAAATTGCAATTAAGATTCACAAATATGATGTATAAAAGGTTCACCTCAATTGTTTTCAATGTAGCCCAACATTAAGCCTAAACTGAGGTGAAATAATAAACAAGCATCATCAAATTATGCTGCGCTACGTCAAACGGCAAATATTACCAGTGCCTTGAAAAGATGAACTGGTTACCAGCGTATGAAACGATGGAACGCATTATCAACTGATGCACAATTTGTGCATTAATGAATGTTTTGAAATTGGATGAAAAATGAAGTGAGACAATTAACGATTGTACCTGTTACCGTTTTTAATATTTAATTAACGTTCACGCTGCATGTAGCAACTGATTTAAATATTCGGTTGATCATTTCCAGGTTATTATTTTAGCCGGTAGGGGCAGCAAAAATCGTCAACTTGCGAATTACTTACAAAGTATTTTAGTTACAGAATATCTAAATCGTTCGAGAATACCAATTTATCAAATGTTGTAACGGAGATGTTTGGTTCGACATTTTTGGTTGAATGCTGCCATATGCACAGCAAATTCTACTGCAACGCCAGGCCGATACCGTTGCGTAGGCTAGTGGCAGTGAGTGAGTGACCAGTGCGCAGACGCGGTTGAGGAAAATCTCAGATCGACAGAGGGAGTCGGGCGGACGATGCCGGACGGGCGATATGACTTCATGACCAACTGTTTATTTTTTAATACATCACAGTAATAATAAACATATATATATTGACTGATAGGAATTAAGCACTATATATATATATATATATAGTGCTTAATTCCTATCAGTCAATGCATTGACATAATGCCACATCTTTACCATACGTCGGTTGTACTGGTCTGAACTTTGGTACTAAGATGCCTGTCCCTCCGATGAGCGGACACCTGCCATGTCGGGACATTTATGCTTGGATACAGATGTGTCCGCTGAAGAGAGGGACTACTGTACACCACTTGTTAGTGTTAATGACGCATCTATCTTGGTTTCACCCAAATTACAAATCTAAATCCCAAATAGAGCTTAGTGGAATTCTATGTTCTGTCAAAGAAAAACATGTCAACGGAATCTTAGTAGAACTGTTATCTGCATAAATCTGATTGAAAACATTTTTTGATTCTGATTTGGGTACTAACAGGGATGACAACTTACAGTGGTAATCATTTCAAAGCCGGGTTCTTCCTGGTTGTTTATCGCCATGCCTGGCACGCACTCAAGCAGTATTTCGGCGACGTCTTCCTGTGGCCGAACTTCGGGCTCGGGCACGAGCAGTGTGTCACGCAGAAAGTTGGTCACCTTTGAGAACCCGCCCCAGGTCGCTGTATACGGGTCTTTGATGAATTTCTAGGGTCAGAAGAATGGATATGTTAAGTAGAGTGTCATCGTTGCTTTACCCATATTGGAAGCATGACATTTCTGTTATGTATACGTATATATATATATATCTCTATATATATCCTTGAACGTAGTGATGATCCAGTTTCTTGGTTATTCATGTTTAGTATATTTACATCTCAAGAAACTTTTTTTGTGTGTGTATAATTTCGGCCGCATGTCATATATATATTTATTGATCCTATCACCAGCTCAAGTCTAATATAATGTAAATATGAAAAGGCTAAAGGGATTATGTGTTAGTATGTGAATTAAGTGTAAGCTTTGCTTGGAATTTTTTTTTTTAATCCAAGAAAACCTGGGAATATATATGGTTCTCATTTATAATTGTTTATGTCATTGCAAAATGTGACTGCAGCCATCATAAGAAAATTATACTTCATGACTGAACCATAGAAATAATGGGGTGTATCTAGTCAATATACAAGTACGTTCTTAATCAGATATTAATGATTGCCCATAGAACTATTCATGCAATTAAGTAAGTGTTGATTAATAATGAAAAAGAGTATTTTTGTTCGACATGTTGTGTTCACACAAACGCATATTCATCAAACCATATATTTGACATTATAGGTTCATGTATCAAACTATGTAAATCTGTATGATGCTGAATCTGACGATTTGTCAAGTTGATCACAATGGCTACACAATGAGCCCAGCAATGTGTACTATGTTACATCTGCAAGTTGCACGGCATGGTATCATAACACTTGTTCATGCATATAAAAGTGAAACTTAGCTTTTGAATTGAAGAAGACACGAGAAACCAATATATGAACTGACCTGTTCATAAACATGTCAACCAAAATGAGAATGCCTGGCATCACAGCTGTGTGTACTCCAAACATAATCTGATGAGTCCCAATATGTCAGGAACTACAAGATTTCACCAGAATACACCACTGTGAGAACATATTCCAAGTAAACCACTGGCATGACATTGTTGATTGCAGTTGCAAGTGGCTAGTTTGTATTAACTCATTTAGGTGTATACTTCAAAAATGCCTTTTGTTCCCCTTTAACAATGTCTTACCAGCACTTTTGCCAAAACCCATTTGTTAACTCAACTTTGAAACACATTTCTGACTAACAAAGAAAAATGAGAGTAATCGCCTTATCTACAGAGCATACATTCAGTTAGGGGGTCATCTCAATACTGGCGGGTGAACACACTCACTGTCAGCATGTCGTCAGCCTGCTCCTCATCAAACAGCTTGAGTTCATCGAATGATTTTGAGAGTGCCTGTGGGTTGTGTTCTCGCACAAGGAACAAACACGAGTCCTTGGGAGACCTACATCAAGAGAACAACAGATGAACACATGGAACAAACACAAGTCCTTGATAGACATACAACAAGAGAACAACAGACGAACACAAGGAACAAACACGAGTCATTGGGACCTACATCAAGAGAACAACAGATGAACACATGGAACAAACACGAGTCCTTCGAGACCTACATCAAGAGAACAACAGATGAACACATGGAACAAACACGAGTCCTTGGGACCTACATCAAGAGAACAACAGATGAACACATGGAACAAACACGAGTCATTGGGACCTACATCAAGAGAACAACAGATGAACACATGGAACAAACACGAGTCCTTCGAGACCTACATCAAGAGAACAACAGATGAACACATGGAACAAACACGAGTCCTTGGGACCTACATCAAGAGAACAACAGATGAACACATGGAACAAACACGAGTCATTGGGACCTACATCAAGAGAACAACAGATGAACACATGGAACAAACACGAGTCATTGGGACCTACATCAAGAGAACAACAGATGAACACATGGAACAAACACGAGTCCTTCGAGACCTACATCAAGAGAACAACAGACGAACACAAAGAACAAACACGAGTCCTTCGAGACCTACATCAAGAGAACAACAGACGAACACAAAGAACAAACACGAGTCCTTCGAGACCTACATCAAGAGAACAACAGACGAACACAAAGAACAAACACGAGTCATTGGGACCTACATCAAGAGAACAACAGACGAACACATGGAACAAACACGAGTCCTTCGAGACCTACATCAAGAGAACAACAGACGAACACAAAGAACAAACACGAGTCCTTCGAGACCTACATCAAGAGAACAACAGATGAATACAAGGAACAAACATGAATCCTTGGGACACCTACATCAAGAGACCAACAACGGTTACGAACTGCCGCAACAACTCACAGACATCAACATCACAAAGTCTGACAAATGTATATCTTCATCATCTGCACAGCAAAAAGACTATTACATTGTCAGGCTGACTAATAACAGTGAATATTTTTAACAATTAAATTGACAGACATCTGGTAAAAGTGGCCTATGCATTGTAGGTAACATAGATGAAACCTTTCTGTACCCTCTATAAACCAGACTTCCTTTCCACAAGTCATCTGGAGCTTGTAGCTTTGGATGGCAGTCTTTTTAAGTCTGGTTAAAACTATGGAGAATCAGTTATCCCATCTAGCAAGCTCCCAGCCCAAGTGCAGCCAAGCGTGACCACAGTGCAGCCAGGCGTGACTTACTTCTTGATGACGAGGTGTGTCTCAAGCTGTTTGATGAAGGCCTTCGTGCCACCCTGGTGGAAATGCAGTGCTGGGTACGTGGTGCCGCACTTCAGGATGAAGATGAGGTACGACCAGCCAAGTCGTGGACTTGACCGGCGAAAACTCTTCAGATCACTTATGTCAAAGTTGATCATGTACTTGTGGTGGGTCGGTGGAGACGACACCCGCGACTTCATTGTCACTGACTCTGAAAGATGGAGTCAAACATGTTCTGATGCCATGAGAAACACATTAACACACACCAACTCTATGGAATTCACTCCATGTTTGACAATAGGGAAAATAACAAATGTTTGCTGTCATCCGAAGACTTGTCATTTTAACAACTTCTTTTATAGTATATAGATTTCAACAAATTAAAACTGCCTAACCTAGTGTTGTAATTTGCCTCCGAGGCCTGAGCTCAGGTTTGCAATGATTTAGAAAATGTTTGTACAAGGATAAATAACTAAACATGTTTTTTTCATATTTTCTTCTTGCAAATACATGCATAAGGGCTATTCAATTATAAGCATTGTCAAAGTAATAATATACTACTACATCAGGTGAAGAATCCTGCAATAAATATTATCCAAACAATGACATCTGCATTTGAATGGACATTTGAACAATGTAATCTTTGTAGGGTACAGATTTAAATAAATGCTGTAACAATTCCAGTAGCTACATTTATGATGCACCAACACAAGTCATAAACAGTGATGAAATAAGGCTAAATGAATGACGTTTATTAAAGAGATTAAGTTAAAGATAGAGAAATGTGGGCTCTACATACCAAGGCCAGGCCTGTGAACATTACTGTACCATAAACAATCACATTTTGACAACAGTATTGAAATTGGTTAGAGATGCATGATAATTATATTACTTGACCTATTACTTACTACCTTATACCCAGAAAAACGAGGAACAAACACGAATAATTACTATTTTCAGTCAAAATACATTAAAAAAATTCAATTATTACAAATGTTGTCGTGCCTGAACTACCTGACTCAGCTTTGCCGCGGTCATTCTTGTAGCCCACTGTGTCCACCACTGTCCACTCGGTGTCACCCTGGTTCGACTCATTGTCCGGTTCCTCCATTGGCGTCCACTCAATAAAGAGTCCTTCCGGCTTTGAGAACAAACACAAATCAGTAGAAACAAAGTGCTTTAATGATTGTCTCAAATAATAACATAATTTCATATTCATGTACACAATCAATGAAACAAACAATCAACTATAAGCAATGGAAACGAAGCAAATTGCTTATGGTTCCTTTTTCAATTATAAATTAAACATACTATGTGCAACAGTTTAAATTAGTGAAATTATTCACAGTATGTTGTTCGCATATATTATAATAATACATAAGGCTGTTAAATTTAATTATGCTAAAATTAATACATCATAACTGAGTGTATAGGATATTGCCCAGGTGTAAACATGCACAGGAAACACTGCTCACAACATGGTAGATCATGCACAGATGTGTACATACAGTCTGGCAAATAGTGTTGTACAGATGTGTACAATGTATTGAACATTATGTTAGGGTTGTTGTACATCACCAATAGATATTAAACTATCTACATAAATGAAACAATACCACACACCGTTCACCATAGTGCATTCCTAGATGGTTTTACGAACCATTAAAACAGCTACATATACAGGGATTCCCTTGGTGCGCGGAAATGAGTCAATGATGCATTGTACACTGGAATGCTGCATATTTTTATGCCGCATGTGCTCAAACAATGCATACAAAAACGCGTCTGAGAAATCTGAGAAAAATGAGAGGCACTCATGCAGAATCTGGGCCCACCTTGAAGTTGCCGTTATTAACTATAGTTTTGCCTAAATGCAATGCGATAATTAAGTCATTCCACATCATCCAAGGCATATTTACCGTATAAAAATATTGCATCTCGGGCTTAGCGCATTTTGAGGCCCAAATAGCGCTCTGGTTTGTTCCAATCTGTGCCCGAACACAGACAACGGTCGCGCGGACAACAAACAGAACAATGGCCTGAATGGAGTTATTTAAATCACATCTTACATTGATGACTGGACAATGAGAACAGTCTAATCAATACCTTTGTGCATTGCCTACCCCTTGCCTATCATTGACATTGTTTATAAGCTTTAGTTGAGTACCGTGAACTGCGTTTGTTACCGCCGACACCATGTTACCTTGCCGAACAAAGTGCAATCCGTTCATATACATACAACATAATATCCATGCATGTAAAATATTACATTGACCTGTCAAATTTAGGAAAACTATAGTTATAACAGCAAAATCGAGGTGGTGGACCCGGTTTTTATACAAGCACCCCTCCTCAGATAAACACAATGTTTTTGTATGTGTCTCTGGGGCACATGCGGCAAAAAAGTATGTGGCGTTCCAGCACACGAGTCATTGATGCATTTCTGTTGGCCAAGAGAATCCCTATGTGTGTGTCGTGTGTGTCTGTCTGTGTGTGTGGTGTGTGTGTGTGGTGTGTGTGTGTGTGTGTGAGTGTTTGTGTGTGTGTGTGGTGTGTGTGTGGTGTGTGTGTGGTGTGTGTGAGTGTTTGTGTGTGTGTGGTGTGTGTGTGGTGTGTGTGTGTGGTGTGTGTGTGTGTGTGAGTGTTTGTGTGTGTGTGTGGTGTGTGTGTGTGTGTTTGTGTGTGTGTGTGTGTGTGTGCACGCGTGTGTGCATGCATGCGTGTGCATGCAACATGTGTTCATGTGTGGCATGCATTCTTGTGTGATTGCTATCATAAATCGTCACTTAAAATTGCTAAAAATAAGATAAAATGAAACATTCAATCATATTCTTTCAACAATGACCAATGCTACAAATGTAAATTTATATTTCTTCTGGACACCTTTTCACAGAGAGTCCTTTACACTGGTGATAAAGAACAACTGTCTGTCTACTACTTGGTACCGGGACAAATAAATAAGAAGTATATAACTTACCCGTCGTGATAACACAATTTTTCCCGGAACCAAGGCATCTTCGTTCTGCTGGGCGACAATTGTGGTGTGAATGAATACACCTTCTCTCTCAAATAAAACCTGCAAAATGAACAACTGTCTATTATTTATTGCCAATCATTTGTCCCTACAAGCAATGATGCATGTTTAGTTTAGGGTGATACCATGTGCCTCTTTTTTATTTGGACAGTGATATCAATACCGTTGTTTACAAAGCATGATGGGAAACTGCCATTATTATTATAAAATATTTATTACTATAAAATTTGTCTTTAAAGTTACAAAACTATCAGTGCATTTCAGCCAAGTTGGACACTGCATGTTTCATATGCTACAGAGAATGCTAAACATTAATTTCCTACACCTGCTCTGTTTACATGGAATATTCTCTCTTAATTGTTGCCCTGTGTTATGTCCAGAACTCAGAAACACAAAGTCCTGCCCAACCAAGTTGTTCCAAAATATTTCCACTTTGTAGGTGCATTAAGCATTTGAACGTATACCTGGTGGCATTTATAATATGCACATTGTTCATAAGTCAGATGCTACTGCGCATAGACACTTGAGGCGGTGAGGCGGTGGTTTGTTTATGTCAGAGGCTCCATATAACGTAGTCATTGTTCTTTGTTTTTTCCAGCTGAGAAAGAGTATTTCACCCCCAGCAGTAATGGATTGCATACTAATTGAACCCCACGTGTTGTTATGTTTAAATTACTAGTTGATCAGAGTAAATCGCACTTTTAAATTGTAAAGCAGCAACAAGTATTTTCTGCCAATTTCTAGGCCCTCTTACTTCCGGCAGAAAACATAAACATTTCACTTTTGAAGGTTTTTCCACAATCCTTACGTTTCCACGCCTCACCTAATTCTGAGGTTTTATTACCCCTCCTGGCACTCTTATTGTTATTCGTGAGCTTCTTGGCTACTGCTTGGGCATATCCTCCGCTATCTGGAATGTCACTCATTTTTGTACAAAATTCCTGATTGTTATAGTCTTGACCTAATGTTTATTAATGCAATCTATATTTGCAGTAATTTAAAACTAACCCTATTATAATAAACTCTAACTTCTTTACAGTCCAATTTCGAGCTTGTTCCCATTTAGATCTACATATCACAACAAAACTCAAAAGGTATTCTTACCGTGCTGTTGTACAGTGCGTGCGTGCTGTGGGTTCCAAGGTGTTTGTGTAGATGATGAGAAAAATATATTTTTAGTGATCGTGGTTCTTTTACGTCCCAAATTGAGACATTATGTCTGAGCAGTAGCTGTTTTGGATGACACCTGCCTATAGTGGACATGGCAACATCCTATCCTAATAAATGTTATAAATAACTGATAGTTTTTCCTGGTTAGCAATTAAACCTGCTAATTTTAATAAACATTTCCAGGTTAAATGTTATTGCTCATTCAGGAAATGTAATAGTGACCAATGTATAAGTATATTGTATAACATGTGTGCCTAAACCGTCGCAACGTGATTAACTGTTTGAAAACCATTACAAACGCCAATTTTTTGACATTTTGTTTTGTCAACATTAATACGGAATACCGGAGCTGTCATCACAGTATGGCCTTTGTGTGCAAGCATGTATACAACGTCAATATGGTACACCGGAGAGTGCTAACAACAAACAACACCATGAAGCATTCGTGTGATTTAATCAAGAAATTAACTACTGTAGTGTACTTTAAAACAGTTTTAGTACCTGCTCCGCTCCATCTCGTGCCATCTTGACTTGTGTACATCTGACGTCACTCGGGACGTTAAAGCCATTAATGGCACAAGTAAACGTACAAGAACATGACGAAATGACCACACATCCAACACTGTATGATAAATAAAATATAATTTACTGATTTGTTTTCAGAAACAGTTGGCAATACTTAATATTATCAAAAGAACTTATACTATTTTGTTGTTGTTGCATGCGGCTCCCACTCACATGACCCGACGTCACACCACTCTGGGGAGCGCCATATTTGTCATGTTTATTTTAGCGAGCGACTTCCGATGAGGCAGAAACGTTAACGTTATTACTAACATGTCACACTGTCCACTGCGTATATCCTAATCTTTCAGTGATTTAGTATGGCAACATCTAGTTCAGGAACCCGTGATAATTCTTTCAAAATAGTTCTGCTTGGTGAAGGGGCTGTCGGAAAAACATCATTGGTCTTGCGATATGTAGAAAACAAATTCAATGATAAACATATCACAACATTACAGGTAAGTTGTGTAAAACAATATATCTTATCCAACTTTAATGTGCCTATGTTTTCTCGCTTGGACGGTATTAGTGTATACATTACAAACTGCTACCATTCGGGCACGACATGAATTATTTTTTTTTTTATTTGCTTGTATGTAGGGCCTACACAATTATGGACGTTTGTCGGAAATAAACGTTATTATAATTATCGCTGGTACGCATGTGATATAATACGTCACTAGGTACAGAACATTAATTATTTAATGAAGATTGATGACTTGTTTGCGTTAAATGGAAAACTTTAATTTTGTTTCATTTGTGGTGAAAATGAAAGCAATTTCCACAAATCTTCTGAATGTATGCTTTATAATATACGAAGTGGCTAGCGCTCCGGATCCGTAAGCGTAATTTCTCAGCTATTGGTCCAGCACTTTTCCGCAATGTATGCGCATTAAGCGTGTGCGCATCTATCTTGCTTTTCTTGCCAACGACTTTCACCAAACTGATTTATTAAAAAATCTAAGAGATGAGGGGAACAAATTTCAGGAACTTTTGTAGTCATCGCCGGAGCTATAGCCAAATACGGCGTCCGGCAGGCAGTGCCTGAACCGTACTAGCATCCTGTACTGTATAGTCCTATAGTAGATTCGCACGGCGTCCGGCAGTCAATTAGTGCCTGAGCTATAGCAGGTTCGTACGGCGTCTGGTAGGCGGCACTGTTGCTATTGTTTACCGGTAGTTTCGCATTGTGCATACGCAAATGAAGTTCCGGAGCTATAGCTACTTTACAGTATGTCCGGGTCCGAACCACTAGCAACGGCTTATAATATATACACTGTTATGGGTATGAAGTGTGAGTTAAGTCGAGATGGATACAAAGTCAAAAAGGGATCAGTTATAATTGTCAGCTTCATATTTTATATAAAGACACAATATAGTAGATGACAACACAGTCACATACCTGCTGAAAGAATATGTAATGGACCTGCTTGACTTGAAATTCTCCAAGTGCTAATTCTCCATCTGAACTATCGATTGAGGCTTCTAGTCCATAATATATGCTGCTGTTTCGAAAACGTCTTGCATTTAACATAAGAGAACTTCTATGGTTCTTACGTCCTCAGAGAACTGAACTCACAGACCTGCTACAAACTGGAATGATTATAGTTGCTCACCATATTGTGAAAAAAGGGCTGTGTGCGTCAGCATTCAAAATACAAGTCATCAAGGAATTAGATTGTAGATGGCAGCTTGAGAAACTTATTTGGATCCTGATTCCCTAATTTGCTGCCATAAGTGCCGTGAACCCCTGCTGTCATTAACCCATCTCTAGGTCTAAACTATGTTATGATCTGTCAGGAGCCACATCTGCTCATAACTGCACCCTGGCCTTTAGCGACTCACATGTGGAACCATCTACTGGTTAATGGTGTGCTATGTGTTATTTTAAACCTTCGTTTTTACTATATATGCAGTAGCCTGGATATATATATATGTTGTACATGACTGTATATTGGAAATTTTTAAGTTAGAAAAATACAACTATTGATGTGGCAAAAACCTAAAATGATCATGCAGCGTTTACTGGTAAAAACTGTATTAATATGAACTAATTTCAAATGATTATGATCACTAGTGTGTTAACATTTAATAATATGATCCATGCTTAATAACCCTATTTAAGCAATAAAAATTGATTTGATTGGATAAATTATAATTTTCATTAACCACAATAATTAACCACAATAACTTTGTAGACCTCTTGTGTATATTAGTCATGGTTTGCAATATTGTTTATGAATTGTAAATACATAATTTCCTAGGGTATTGTGTAGATTGTAGATGTGATTGTATACATTGTTACATTGTATGTATTTAATTCTTTGCAGGCATCGTTCCTGAATAAGAAACTCAACATTCATGGGAAGAGAGTCAACCTGGCTATATGGGTAAGGATCATTGACTGTACTTTGCTATGTAAGTGTGAGTACAAGGTAACCCTGAAATGCAAATAGGTATGATACCTATTGTGATTGTTTACTGTTTGTATTATGTTTGCCTTTAAAGTGGTTCTTACATTCTACCTCACAGCATAGCTTTGCATACATAATGATAATGGTAAATGAGGTCATGATCAGGTACACCAGTGTGTACTGAGTTACCACTTTGCGGGCAAAATTACCAATTCAAATTTACTGTGAAGTTTTCAAGCATACACATTAATGACACAGGTACAAGTAAGTTTCTTTACACATCACACCGTGTTTATTATCCTAAGCACATGCATCCATTGTTCGCTCTCAACAGTTTTGTGACACTGATTTATGTAGTCATGATCCACCAAAATGTTATAAATCTGTGATAATTTTTGGTTATTAAAAAATTCCAAGTAAATGTGACAATGTTTGATACACCGTTAAACATTTAATTATTAGTTTTTTATTAAAAGATCATTTTGTATGGTGCATAAAAATCATTTTGACAGGGTACTATATGCTAGCTGCTACTATAGCAAATTAATAGAATAAACTGGTGCTGTGGCCCATGCACTCATACAGGACATTTGATGAAATTGATATAATCCGTCACAATCATAGAAGATACACAGAGCGTTACAATGAATAATTTTATGTATAAGTAACTAGTAACAAAAACTGGCTAGACTTGGGCCAAAATATCTGGACTTTTTGAACTATGTAAACCTCAAAAAAATGTTAGATAAATATAACATGTTTTAAAAAGGTAATTATCTAAGTTAGTTTCACTACATTACATGAATGATCAGTTGACAGTTGTTAAACAATTGACATTTAATTTGAGATGTTCCCTGTAGGACACCGCTGGACAAGAGCGGTTTCACGCTCTTGGGCCGATATACTATCGAGACAGCAATGGCGCTATTCTAGTCTATGACATCACTGATGAGGATTCCTTCCAGAAGGTCAGTTTTCTCTCGGATGTCTGCAAGTGTCTGCTCCAGACACAATTGGGCCTGTTATGTAATTAAAAATGATTACTGGCAAAACTTTGTACTTGATTCTGTTTTTGAAATTAATATGTTTTCAAGATATTTAGGTGTGTGTTCTGTTGTAATCAAAGGATATTACTGCACTGTAATTAAAAACTGTGCAAGTTATGACATTGTCTATCATAAGTTTAATACTAGTAATAGCATAATATGGTATTATATTGTACATCCTTCATTTTCATAACTTTTGCGTTAACCAGTTAAACTATATGTATGGTTTATTTGTATCACTAGTCTATATTACATGTGCAATATTGGGAAAATAAACACACCTTCCTACCTACCTATTTAATGCAATAAATGCCAGTTTGTTTATCATAAATGCCTAAAAGAAATATTGTAAATGAACAAAAAGTTGTGTATTTTAATAATGGTTTAAACAGTATTTAACTCCGGCTATGACAGATAACTAAAAGTTTTGGCTATACCAACAGAGTCAGATTTGGCAGTGCTTCGGTATTTATTTGACCACACATAATCATTGTGTGTGCATTACATCATCAGGTTGTGTCATGTGACTGTCATGTGACTGCAGGTGAAGAGTTGGGTGAAGGAGCTACGTAAGATGCTGGGTAGCGACATTGCACTGTGTATAGCAGGCAACAAGACCGACCTGGAGAAAGACAGACACGTGCCAGCAGAGGAGGCTGAGAGGTCAGTATCATACAGGCTTAATGATTGGTCAGTCGATGATATGGACTTAGTGATTGGTCAGTCTATGATACATGCTTAATGATTGGTCGGTTTTAAAAATATTTTCTCATGTTATGGTAAAATGCCAGATGTGAACAAACCATTCATTTTAGAGGATTTTTGTCCATCTCTTCAAACAATCTTATAGGCGTTTGAACCAGCATGGGGGTTGGAGATGTATTTAGCCCCCTAATATTTTTGCCAACGGTGTGCATTTGCAGGTTTTTGGTGGGCCTCAAAGTGGGATGCAGTTGGAGGGTTTCAGACCCCCAATATTCACCATGTTCCGATGCCTGTGAATATGCATCCAAAAAAATCCAGACTTGTTAAGGTCTGAGTGGCGGATATCGTGTCTGTTGATTTCTTTACTTTTTCTTCGTAGAACATTAGTAGGTGTTGGTATGAACATATGTATTACAAAAGAAAACATGGCACCAATGCCATATGTCACCAGTCCGTCCTTTAAAAACTACTACTTTGTGTGTCTCAATGGAATTCCCCTTCAAATTCTTGGAAACTATAACGTTTCCATAGAAATGATGATGTCAGTTTCACGCCAGCGCAGATGTCTGCGAGTGTAAATTCACTCACCAGGAACGCGTATCATATAGTCTGGTTATTCTTATACCAGTATCTTGTCTTATGAAGATTACATATGATGTACATAATTGCATGATTTTGCATCACGATGTTAACTAACCAATGCTGGTGGTAATCTTCTTGTTTTGCGACCGAACGCCATTCCATGCTCGACAACGCCACCATTTGTCAGTAACCTGGGGTTGACCCCTGACCAATCAGGTGTCACCAAAACACAGACTAGCACGTGGGGCCGTAGGCCAATCGTAAACACGAAAATACACTTCACATTTTGGGTGTCTTTCAACATTGTTGTAAATTTTTTATGTAGCTGTAGCACGCTTAATATGCATTTGTTCACAAAACAAACCCATCTGAATGTCAATAATATATTTGTGCTTACAAACATGCACATTTTTCTTTCATGGTATTTCTCGAAATTAAATAAAATGCAATTTTGAGGTGATTTTTTACATATATTTTAATTGTCTTTAAAAGCATGGAAATGTCACTAAGCAACCCAGAAACTTAATTCTTTTTGGACTAGAGTATTGTTTGATATCTTAGGCAGAGTCTGAGAAAAAATTGTTTGTCTATCTTCAAAACTTTTATAATAATAATAATAACTTTATTTATACACTAAAATCCAAAGTAGAACTCTGTTCAGTAGTGTTGACAATAGTCGTTAGAAATTATAAGAAATAAATATAATCGTGGTGGATGTATGTGAACATTGCGTCAGTTCACTCAGTTATATAAACAAGTACCTGGATACAGATGGTGGTGGATGTATGTGAACATTGCGTCAGTTCACTCAGTTATATAAACAAGTACCTGGCTACAGATTGTGGTGGATGTATGTGAACATTGTGTCAGTTCACTCAGTTATATAAACAAGTACCTGGCTACAGATTGTGGTGGATGTATGTGAACATTGTGTCAGTTCACTCAGTTATATAAACAAGTACCTGGCTACAGATTGTGGTGGATGTATGTGAACATTGCGTCAGTTCACTCAGTTATATAAACAAGTACCTGGCTACAGATTGTGGTGGATGTATGTGAACATTGTGTCAGTTCATTCAGTTATATAAACAAGTACCTGGCTACAGATTGTGGTGGATGTATGTGAACATTGTGTCAGTTCACTCAGGTATATAAACAAGTACCTGGCTACAGATTGTGGTGGATGTATGTGAACATTGTGTCAGTTCACTCAGTTATATAAACAAGTACCTGGCTACAGATTGTGGTGGATGTATGTGAACATTGTGTCAGTTCACTCAGTTATATAAACAAGTACCTGGCCACAGATTGTGGTGGATGTATGTGAACATTGTGTCAGTTCATTCAGTTATATAAACAGTTATATAAACAAGTACCTACAGATTGTGGTGGATGTATGTGAACATTGTGTCAGTTCAGATAAACAAGTACCTGTACAGATTGTGGTGGATGTATGTGAACATTGTGTCAGTTCATCAGTTATATAAACAAGTACCTGGCCACAGATTGTGGTGGATGTATGTGAACATTGTGTCAGTTCACTCAGTTATATAAACAAGTACCTGGCCACAGATTGTGGTGGATGTATGTGAACATTGTGTCAGTTCACTCAGTTATATAAACAAGTACCTGGCCACAGATTGTGGTGGATGTATGTGAACATTGTGTCAGTTCACTCAGTTATATAAACAAGTACCTGGCCACAGATTGTGGTGGATGTATGTGAACATTGTGTCAGTTCATTCAGTTATATAAACAAGTACCTGGCCACAGATTGTGGTGGATGTATGTGAACATTGTGTCAGTTCACTCAGTTATATAAACAAGTACCTGGCTACAGATTGTGGTGGATGTATGTGAACATTGTGTCAGTTCACTCAGTTATATAAACAAGTACCTGGCTACAGATTGTGGTGGATGTATGTGAACATTGTGTCAGTTCACTCAGTTATATAAACAAGTACCTGGCTACAGATTGTGGTGGATGTATGTGAACATTGTGTCAGTTCACTCAGGTATATAAACAAGTACCTGGCCACAGATTGTGGTGGATGTATGTGAACATTGTGTCAGTTCATTCAGTTATATAAACAAGTACCTGGCCACAGATTGTGGTGGATGTATGTGAACATTGTGTCAGTTCAGTTATATAGAAACAGAATTACCACAACACAGATTGTGGTGGATGTGTAATTTGTGTCCAGTTCCTCAGTTATATATAAACAAATTTACCTGGCTGAATTGTGGTGGATGTATGTGAACATTGCGTCCAGTTCACTCAATTGTAATGGTACTAACGGGTGTGGTGGATGTATGTGAACATTGTGTCAGTTCATTCAGTTATATAAACAAGTACCTGGCTACAGATTGTGGTGGATGTATGTGAACATTGTGTCAGTTCACTCAGGTATATAAACAAGTATCTGGCTACAGATTGTGGTGGATGTCTGTGAACATTGTGTCAGTTCACTCAGTTATATAAACAAGTACCTGGCTACAGATTGTGGTGGATGTATGTGAACATTGTGTCAGTTCATTCAGTTATATAAACAAGTACCTGGCTACAGATTGTGGTGGATGTATGTGAACATTGTGTCAGTTCACTCAGTTATATAAACAAGTACCTGGCTACAGATTGTGGTGGATGTATGTGAACATTGTGTCAGTTCACTCAGGTATATAAACAAGTACCTGGCCACAGATTGTGGTGGATGTATGTGAACATTGTGTCAGTTCATTCAGTTATATAAACAAGTACCTGGCCACAGATTGTGGTGGATGTATGTGAACATTGTGTCAGTTCACTCAGTTATATAAACAAGTACCTGGCTACAGATTGTGGTGGATGTATGTGAACATTGTGTCAGTTCACTCAGTTATATAAACAAGTACCTGGCCACAGATTGTGGTGGATGTATGTGAACATTGTGTCAGTTCATTCAGTTATATAAACAAGTACCTGGCCACAGATTGTGGTGGATGTATGTGAACATTGTGTCAGTTCACTCAGTTATATAAACAAGTACCTGGCTACAGATTGTGGTGGATGTATGTGAACATTGTGTCAGTTCACTCAGTTATATAAACAAGTACCTGGCTACAGATTGTGGTGGATGTATGTGAACATTGCGTCAGTTCACTCAGTTATATAAACAAGTACCTGGCTACAGATTGTGGTGGATGTATGTGAACATTGTGTCAGTTCATTCAGTTATATAAACAAGTACCTGGCTACAGATTGTGGTGGATGTATGTGAACATTGTGTCAGTTCACTCAGGTATATAAACAAGTATCTGGCTACAGATTGTGGTGGATGTCTGTGAACATTGTGTCAGTTCACTCAGTTATATAAACAAGTACCTGGCTACAGATTGTGGTGGATGTATGTGAACATTGTGTCAGTTCACTCAGTTATATAAACAAGTACCTGGCTACAGATTGTGGTGGATGTATGTGAACATTGTGTCAGTTCACTCAGTTATATAAACAAGTACCTGGCTACAGATTGTGGTGGATGTATGTGAACATTGCGTCAGTTCACTCAGTTATATAAACAAGTACCTGGCTACAGATTGTGGTGGATGTATGTGAACATTGTGTCAGTTCATTCAGTTATATAAACAAGTACCTGGCTACAGATTGTGGTGGATGTATGTGAACATTGTGTCAGTTCACTCAGGTATATAAACAAGTATCTGGCTACAGATTGTGGTGGATGTCTGTGAACATTGTGTCAGTTCACTCAGTTATATAAACAAGTACCTGGCTACAGATTGTGGTGGATGTATGTGAACATTGTGTCAGTTCACTCAGTTATATAAACAAGTACCTGGCCACAGATTGTGGTGGATGTATGTGAACATTGTGTCAGTTCACTCAGTTATATAAACAAGTACCTGGCTACAGATTGTGGTGGATGTATGTGAACATTGTGTCAGTTCACTCAGTTATATAAACAAGTACCTGGCCACAGATTGTGGTGGATGTATGTGAACATTGTGTCAGTTCGCTCAGTTATATAAACAAGTACCTGGCTACAGATTGTGGTGGATGTATGTGAACAGTCTTTGTGCAGTATATCCAGGTCGATTAATGCATCCCAAAGAAGTCAAGTTGGTGTTTGAATCTGCCATGGTGTGAATGGTAGAGTGCTTTGAGTCCCAAGGACTGGATGCCACATACTATAATAATGTACCAATACACAGTCTTCTGTGTTTCTTTGCAGTTATGCAAAATCTGTTGGAGCGAAGCATTTCCACACATCAGCAAAGTTGGACAAAGGAATCGAAGAACTGTTCCTTGATTTGAGTAAAAGTGAGTATAATCAGCATTGATTCTAGTGTCAGTAGTAGGTTGATGAAAGAATAAATATTAGTATCTGTCCAGATGTGACAAATATTAGTAATTCATTATGTATATTGCAAACTGCATTAAAACAATTCACTTTGTCGCCTATGTAAACACAAATAATGGTCTATCCAGAATATGTTGAACATGATATTTTCAGACATTTAATATGTATTTGTGCCTGCAGGAATGCTGGAGAAAGCCGGAGAGGCAGAGCAGAAGGTGAACGGAACAAACCGTTCATCGTCAGCCCGGCGCAATGTAGTCATTGTAGATGACGAACCTGAACAGAAATCTCGCGGCTGTTGCTCTTAGCAGTGTGACAACGTCCGACTATCGAGAGTCTAATGTGATGGACAGGACCCAAGAATGTGGCCACAAGTCCTAGAATTATCGCCAACATGGATCCCAAGGGTAGACGCCCTCTACACCAACAGAGCGCCTGATGTAAGCTGCCGCACATTGGAACACAAACATTTGAAGTTTGCCGTAACCAGCAACTACAGGGGGTTCATTGTGTGTCGCTATTTCATGCGGTGCCCGTTGCTTACGACACGTGTGCTGATATTTCTGTGACGTCACTTGTTGTGTCAATGTGGTTTGTGACGGAGCTGTTTTATCCGGACGCGTGTGATTGGTCACAATGTCTGCACGCGCCGATAGAGTTGTCAATAATCTCACCCAGAGTTTGCCAGATGCAGTTGCTTCCTGACTTTGCCAATTTCATTTACTGCCTCTGGGTGTGCATTCTTTATAGGAGAGCTTCAATGTCCCTTTACTGTTTGTGCCAGTGTTGTTATGTCTGAAGATGATAGCATAAATTAAATCCTGCTAGTATTTTATGAACAAACTTTTGCACTTCTGTTTGCAATTCTCAAGTTTGAGGAATTGTATCTGAAATTCTTTGGTCTAATTATTTTTAATAATTATGCAATTAGTTGATTTAACTAATTCCTCCCTTCAGTTGTTCATTAACACCCGATCTAATGTTTTGCATTTATGTTGGCCAAGAATGGAAGGCTAAGAATTGTTTTAAAATACTAATATCGGTTATTGTCTTATTGGAAAAAATCATCAAAATAACTAATTAAAGCTAAAAGCACAAATACAACTGCCACATTGTGTGCATTGTGTGCATTGCCACCAACCACTTCTAACATAACAATGACCTAGACACTTAGGTTACAGCAACATGGTACGTCAGAGAGGTGACCGTTATGATTATATATCATTACAGTACTGTTGCTATAGTGTGATAACTATTGCTGTGGTGTTTTGTTGTGCATCGTGCCAGTATCATGAAATTGCTGATTACACAGGAAAAGCTGTCCAAACCTTAATTTATTGATGACGCCATCGTCTAGCCTTGGAGGCGGTCGATCCCCAAAACGGTGGACATCCATGAATGACGCAGCCATAATGGGTAATTGTTGATCAATAAATAACTAAAATAAAACATTAATTGAAAAGCATGTTTACGAACATTGTCTTTTTCAAGCACAAGTAATCCTGCTGGTTTATTTTGCCAACTAAGGTTGCAATTGACAGTTCAGTGTATCAATGATAACTATCAATTGCTAAGTTTACTACCGACACTGCTTAATTATCACATCAACTATCATGATGTGTATCATTAGATTCATTACTAGCCCTAATACTCGAGTTATTGCCCTAATAATTATGCCTCATGAATAAGAATGTTGCTATATATGCCTCATAAATAAAACTGTTGCTATACAGTGGTAGGGATATATGGACCGATATATATGTATCACTAAATGTGTTTGTGTCTGAAATAAAGCATTGAATTAAATTGAAAAAATAATACTTAGAGAATACAATTAATAGTAAAGTTGATCCAACTAAGACAACCAACCAACTTGCTCTGAGGGCAACTTCTTAATTGCTGTTTAATTCATGTGGCAGCACTGCTGATATGTGCCTGATTGTTCTCTATGGTTTACAGGTGTCATGATACAAAATAACTAAACAGTCCTTCAATGGTAACATGCGCTAGAGGTTAAAAATGTGTATAACGACCAGTGCTTGTAAGGATATGAGCTGTACATTAATACAATTAAACTTTGAGTGTGTAGATTGTTAATAATAAATGTTATTGCCATATGTCCACAATTGATAGTGTAACAGCGCCCAGATCACATTAGCCCCGCCCACAAACGGATACAAATGAGCTGTGATGTAAATGGTAACATGACATTGTCTACTGGTGATGAAAACAGGTTGTTAATAAGTTGTTTTTGAGTGAAATACGATTATGAAACATCAGCAAGATGTCACTAGTGGTGCATGAAACTGTTTCTTCCTCCTAAAAATAGTATATAGGACATATGATGTCTCTAATGCAAGATCTAGCAACTATGTACTTGTGAATTTGACGTCGTTGAATAGTACTGTTGTAGACAAGCAAGCAGCCCTACGACGATGAAATCTTGCAGAGTAACTCATTGTTTTAAATGTTTGTGGGTGTTGGTTGCTGTTGTATCTTGGACAGCGCCTACCGCTATAGCGTGTCAAAGATACTTTGTTGAAAGACTGTTTTGTCCCTTGTGATTGTGTAGACACTGCGGTGTTATATTATGAAGATGTTATCACTCACATCATGTTTTGAACAAATATTAATCAATATAGAATGTCTGTTTGTCGCAAGAACTCACCGAGTTGTATTTCTTATGCCACAATCATGTTGCACCTCGGTGAAATCAACACGGTCACAGGTATAATCAGTTTCTTTGCAATCTGTCATTAGATTCTAGACATCAGTCAAACTGGGGTTGAATTGTAGGTGCTAGGATAAGTTGTCGTACTACATAATGATCCTGCAGATCCGTGAAACATGGGGTATGTTCTGTACTAAACCAAAGATAATACTAGTATGAGCAACAGCTCTTGTGCGTCATACACTCAGCACTAGGGTTTGGCAACTCGTGTGCAGTTATAATGTCGCATCATTGTATCCGAGTGCCTGGTCACTAACCCACTAATTTGCCTCCATTGTTAATGTGTTTCTTTTCATGTGCCGGTTTAACACAAAACATTGTATATTTTTATCCATGGAGGTTGACGTACGGTATATGTATTATTAAATGGTTGATCAAAACATCACCCGTGTTTCCTTCCATGCACCAGAAAGCCATCAATTACAACACTGGATAAACAAAATAAAAACCACTTTATTCAAATAAATATCCATAAAACTGTAACTAGAAGTATAAATCGATTGAAATGCATAGTACAGATCAAAGAACACTGCTGATAACTTGTAAATGCATAAATAGTCTTACAAACCTGACAGAAGTCTGAACTGTTCCACTAGTTTATAATTCCTAGGACACATTCACTGCTTTTGCTGTAGTTCTTAGTAGGAAAGCAAGAAATATTTCCCACTGCTGAAATACTAAACAAAAGTTCAAACGACGCATATTATACAGCATAAAATTAAAATAAAACCTGACCTGAACTTGCAGTTAAAAGATGGAAGCAATGCCAATTCTAAAACAAGAATATTGTGTAAAATAACAACAAACTTTGATGTCGTGACTCTTATAAATAATTCTTAATCATTAAGAATTTGTAGTTTGGTAATAAGTGCTTTCTGGTTTATGCAATAAATAAACAGTCTGATCATACTTATGTAATCATTATTGGCGACGCAAAGCTTGACGCAGGTTACATGCATAATTTTGAGTCTAGCCTAGGCAAATAGCGGCGTACTGATTTCATCAATTGTTCGTATTTCAAATTAACTTTTTTAACAGTCACATTTTGGCAGCTCTCTTTGTTAGGCTTACTTACACCTAGCTGAAGACAGATTGACGAGAACCACTCAAGAAGCTGAAGAAAAAAGTAAATTGAACAGTGAAATATGAAAACAGTAACTATCTCGAATTAAATATTGATTAATGACAAACTATTGTTCTACAGCTGCCTTTAGTGGCAACTTGTAGACCATTAGCCAGATACCGACAAGTAACGTATACACGCCAAACAAAAGTGCAATGCACGTGCTTCCAATGAGGAAAAGAATACTTGCCAGCGGCATGAGAAACACAACAAATCGCTCGCTGATGTAGAACTGACCGTTCCAACGAATGCTGAGGAAGACAAACATGACGGGAATCTGGAGAAGGATAAGGCACAGTTCGACCAGGTGTACAAAAGACATAAAGGTGAAATGGTGGCTAGACCAGATGTGACACCCGCCAATGGCAGACCCCATGACAGTGACTGTGGCAACCAGGATGGGGAGAGTGATCTGATTGGTCCGTCGGAGGTCGTACAGCACGATCGGGTCCTGCTGGAAGAGAAACGTGATACACGAACACGCCAGCACCTGCAACGAAAAAATACCGGTTGTTAACACAAAGATTATAGTAATTAATATTTATGAATGTCCATCCAGAGTAATCAGTAATCACGAGTGTCAAGAACTTG
Source organism: Paraescarpia echinospica (assembly GCA_020002185.1). Lineage (NCBI taxonomy): Eukaryota > Metazoa > Annelida > Polychaeta > Sabellida > Siboglinidae > Paraescarpia > Paraescarpia echinospica. Next base: position 7,171,761 of record CM034542.1, read on the forward strand.
GTTAGATTTAAGAGTTTCTGCATAGCTTATAAGTTTTATAAAATTAATAATTATGTAAATAGAAACATTTTGTATTACTTTCTAAAATGGTAAGAATAACAACATGAGATAAACCATATACTTGTCTACCAACGCCGTTGAGAAGGTCAGCGCTGGTAGATCAACACAGTTAAACGTGGATTGTACTATGTTCCAGTTATCCAGTTATTACGAGAATACAGAAGTTTAGCCTGAATTTGGGCACAACTTTTTCAGGTAATAATAAAAACATTTGCAGTCACACTTTCTCACACGTCACATCAGACTGTCACATTCACAGAGACTAGATTCACATGCACAGTGGGTGTACATCATGTATACAACTCATATCACATACACACTGAACAGGGCATATATACATCACATGCACAGAGGGTGTACATCATGTATACAACTCAAAATACGCACAGAGGGTGTACATCATGTATACAACTCATATCACATACACATTGCACAGGACATATATACATCACATGCACAGTGCATGTATGTCACATGCACAGGGCATGTTTATCACATGCACGGGGCACGTATATTACATGCGCAGTACATGTATGTCACACCCACAGTGCATGTATGTCACACCCACAGTGCATGTATGTCACATGCGCAGTGCATGTATGTCACATGCACGGGGCATGTATGTGACAACGACAGGGCGAGATGTGACTTGGTCCTACCCATCCTTCCCAGTGTGGCAGAGGCTGGAGCCAGCAGACAGAGATGAATGCTAGAGTTGTGAGAAGGTTCCCCAAGATTGGCAGCTTAGACTTGCGAAGGCTTCCATGAGCTGTTAGAAATTCACTCTGCAAAGATTCAACAAGCAAATTTAATATGTGCATTCACAACTGCGGGTACAACTGTTAAATGTATAATCATGTACCATGCATACCGTAATATGAATTATAATGAAAATGCAAAGCAGCAAGTCGGCTCAATTTGTGGCACCATGAAGAATAAATTGCTTAATATTATCACAACTATCACAAATAAAAACGAACACATACAAAATGATAGTTATGTGATTATGTATGTTATGTGAACATTTAAAAATGGGCCAAGTGGCCCTGAAGTCCTTTGGACTAATACGTCTATATGTGACTCCGGCTGACCAAATGAGTGATAAGTCGGAAAAATTGTCACATTGATTTCTTACATCCTTGTAAAGGTTTGGTAGGGTGCTTTACACGGTTTCAAAAATATGACTACTACAAAAATTGGCAAAGTTATGGAGCATTGAACATGGTAGGGATCAAAAAGTTTTACATTATATATGCAAATGGATTGCATGGAAATATTACATGCACAACATTCAAATGTGGCACACAGTATGTAATATGTATGTTATGTAGCAATGATACACTGGAAGTACAAATGTGCTGCTACAAAGACTTATCAAGTTATGCCAGATTATCTGAGAGCAAAAGGTAGACTCACTGTTTGACACAGTTTAAAACCTACAGGCAACTGTCCAGTTTAACAGGGGTCTAGTGGCTTAATGCTGTCTGTTGACACAAGCTACTGCCAGTGACCAATTACAGATTAGTCACAGCTTCCATCAAACAATAGCAGGCAGAGAATCTTAGCTCCACATCTGTGTGTAATACACAACCAGAGCCACCACTGATTCATGGTCAAGTAGATTAGCTCAATGCACCAACTAAGACAATACACAACACTGTGAGTGACAGTGTCCAGAGTGAGGCCTAAGCAGTGTCCTCATTGCTGAATAGATTAATTAAACCTGCCAAGTGGGTGACATTCTGCACAAGTGTTCATTAATCCTTAGTGATTGTTCAGAACACCAGACTGACCACATACCTAAACAAAGCGAATGTAATAGGTGAAGAACAGGCAGTGCTCAGATAGGGGTATTGGTTGAATTGTATTTGTCTCGACTCAAAAGGCTTTATTGTGTCTTCATCGATTATAAGAAAGCATTTGATTTAGTAGACCGGTCCTCCCTGTGGTCTAAGATAATTTCATGCGGTATTAATTGTATTGTGTTGAAAGTTGTATATAACATGTGCAAAAATGCAAAATCATGTATAAATGAGAGCCAGGCTGTGTCAGCCTTCTTCTCATGTGTAGAGGTATGGCAAGGAGAAAACTTGTGTCCTTTGTTATTTGCTATTTACCTGAATAATTTTGAACACTGTTAGTCACAATTATAACGGACTTGACATGGCAGCTGGTTAAATTTACATATATAGTGTATAGCGGAACTATGTCAACTCTTCTAATGGTTGACATTTGGTTGTTTCAGGTGTCAACTATATTGTGAATCTGTAATTATTAGTCTATATTGATACAATTGATTTACACAGTACCATGTCTACAAAGGCATGCCAAGCATAAACAGAACAGTAGAATGCATTTGATATAAATAAAGTGTAGGATATTTCACTCTATAGTTGTCCAGAATTTTAATTTTCTATGTTTGTCACCTACAGGTGACAGAATATTAATTTTCTATGTTTGTCACCTACAGGTTTCTACAGACAATACATCTTTAACCAATAGACATCACAGTCACACCATTTTATGATAATTAAATGAACATCCAAATAAACACAACTTGCAATTATAGAAAATCAATAATTTTGAAGATACAGTTTAAAAGTGTTAGGCAACTGTTCAGTCTAACAAGGGTCAAGTGTGTCTACTCTGCCTGGGTGCTGTGACCAATTAAAGATTAGTCAAGGTCTCAATGGCCTAGGCTGTAGAGATTAGTCACAGCTTTTGACTTTGTGGCACATTACACAACATCTACTGTTGGGGTGGTCTCAAGGGCCCTTCTCAAAACCACATCACTAGATAATGTAAACCTTTTGCACTTTGGGGGCCCCTTAGGTGCCCTTAGAATGATTCAATCAAATACAGATTTCTTGTATATAGTGGCAGCACCCTAAGATACATCTATGCAAAATTAGAAAAAAAGTTGCTGAACAGTTTTTAAAAAAATAGGCCAAATGTTACATTTTTACCAGTTTTGGGGTCCTTGGAGGCCCTAGGGAGCCCTTAAAATGATTCAATCAAATACAGATTTCTCGTGCATAGTGGCAGTGCCCCAAGATGTCTATGCAAAATTAGAGAAAAAGTTGCTGAACGGTTTCCGAGATACGGCAGTTAACGGCGGACGCCGGACGGCGGATACAGAGTGATGGCAATAGTCCCTTGGACCTTTGGCCAAAGGACTAAAAATGACTACTTGCCTCTTGTAGAAATGAGATTGTTTTCAAGATGACCGCCGCAACCAGGAAGAATCCTGCCCTTCCCAGCATCCCCGGCGACCAGTAATGGCCCCCAATCTGGGCAGCAGACTTGGTAAGCCAGTCTACCATTGAGAGAATGAGTGACGTGACAAGCAAGATGGCCAGTCTGTGGAAAAAGTATTCAGTTAGTTAACTAAAAATTACAAGTTTTCATGCAATGTCAGAAAGAGAAATAACATATTTATGTTCTAATTTAATACCATCTACATGTGATAGCATGCACCATTAAGGCTTCATATCATATCATGATAACGCTGCATTTGGCTGCGGTGAATGTATTCCAAGAAAATATGAAATTTGGGGGTTTAGTTAAACAAAATTACCCAGACTGTGCAGAGATGTTGATATATTTTTATACATAATCAGTCACAACTGTTCTTTGTTCTGATGAAAATCATTTAAAAATGCAACAAAATGTTATCTCTAAAATATAACCAAGTAATAACTAATAAGTATTGAATAATAAGTAAATGACCAGAACATTGTATAAAACATGCAAGTTAGCCACATTACACCAGGGTCCGCCATGTTACACGACCCTGTGACCTTTCACTGACCCAGGTATGATGACAGTCTCAAGGTTGTGGACGGGTATCCAGGCAGCCAGGGCGAGTTCCACACACACAGTGGTCAGCAGGCCGTAGAGAAGGTGGACAGAGACGGTCGCTGCATCGTCAAACAGCTGGACACAACAACAGTGCGGTCATGTGATTGAACTTGTTTTTCAATATCATACCGGATTGGGGAACATGCAAGAGTGAATAGATTTATGCCAAATGAACTAAATTACTCACGACAGAGTGTAACACAGTTCATGCAAGTACAATATAAGCTTTCAAGGTGGCTGCATCGGCTATTATATGCTTCTTTTGAAATAATTATTTTTAATATAAGTTTTGAAGATAAGCTAACAAGTTTTTCTCAGAGTTTGCCTCAGACACAAAACAATATTCCAGACCAAAAAAGAATTGATTTTTATGTTGTTTAGAGATATTTAAAAGTGTTTAAAGATAATTAAAAATATGTAAAAAATCACCTTAAAATGGCATTTTATTTCATTTTGAGAAACTCCCCAAAAGAAAAATTTGTATGGTTGTAAGTACAAACATGTTATTGACATTCATGCAGGTTTTTTTTGTAAACAAATGCATATTAAGTTTGATACAGCTTCATAAACATTTTGCTACAATGTTGAAAGACAGCAAAAATCTGTACTGCATTTTTGGCACGACCCCTTCACCAAACATAAAACCATCCCGTGCAATTTTGGGTAAACACAAGTTGAGTTCATATGCCAAGTTATGGTTTTGCAAGTATTGTAGTTTTTTTTATAAAAAGTTACATTAAGTAATACTTCCTGGATGTTACAATTATAAAGGTGTCTCCAGATGCTTGTTTTTTTTTTAGAAATGTGACTTTTTTACTGGCATGTGGCTTATTTCAACACAATTTGACAGACACTTCTATTACTGGGATTTCCCCCAAGGTTTTCCCTGCCAAGTTGTCTCATGATATTGTGTTACGAAGGGCCATGTGTTGAACTTGTTTTGGTAGACAAGATTGATTGACACCTGCTGAGGTCAGTCACATGTCACTGCAAATGGCGGATGAGGTATGGCATTATCAGAGCAGAGCGGAGAATAAACAAAACTACTGCCAGTATTTGGTGATTTGACGGTGTGATGCATTTAGGTAATTATAATACAACAGCATAGTGGCATGAGAATAACCAGACTATATGATCTGCATTCATGGTGAATGAATTTATGTTTGACTGGGCACACTTGATCGTCACTATGGAAACATCGTCAGTTTCCAAGAATCTGAAAAGGGACTTTCCACAGACACACTAAAAATACTAGTTTTTAAAGGACAGATTGGTGACATATGGCGCTAGTGCCTTGGTTTTTTTAATAGTACACATGTTCATTCTGACATCTACTAATGTTCTATGAAGAAAAAATAAAGAAATTAACTGACATGATAGCCGGTGCAGCTACCTTAATATTTACATGTGCATGCATGCTTTCCACATACACGCACACACATGAACACACACCAATACAACACAACATCACATACATGAACTGATTACATGTAAGAGACAAGACAATTAAAACATATTTGGTTTCATGTAATAATTATTTTATACTATTTATTGTTTGTTGTTTTTCTTTTGTTATACAAAACCTTTTTATTGTTAAATATATAAATATATCATTGTGTTGATTGTTTGTTTTTATTGTATACTTGACAGTTGAATATTTGAATGTATTTAAATCATTTGTTTTTTAATGTGTTTATTTTTCTTCTTGTTTGAGACAAATAAAATATCCTTGTGTAATCTCCAATTAGTGTGTATAACATGTGATCATGTTAAAACAAATGACAACGTGGTTATACTTATCTTTGCAACATTATATACTTAATCATATTGAGGTTAAGCCACATACAGGAAGCACTTTTTATTTTACACATACAAAATTACTTTGCGATTTCATGTAATTATATTGTGCAAAATATGATGCTAGTAGAGAAACAACTGCAATGAAAAACACATACAAAAGTTGCTAGTGCAAGTCCAACAGGGAAGCCAATCACAACGCTAGCAGTGTGCAGTCGGGTCATTGACTTCAAGGTCGTTGCCCGGGCAACCACCAAGATGAAGCTTGCTGCGCTGCCAAGCAGCAGCCATTTCAAGACGTCAGATCTGTATGAAAATACAAAATACTGAATTGTTAAAAAAAATAAAAACTTCCAGTTTATTACATATATATATTTTATTAATGTGAGTACTATAAAGATACATGCAGTCTATACACAGAGCAAATTAATAAAATATAATCTATTTGAAAGTAAACGTATAATGAGATTCAAGTTCACATTAACAGCTACTGAATCACTTAATGTCAATGTATTCTATTTATAAGCAGTTGGATGTTGAGGTTTTGTTAGAATCAAAAACATAGCAATGTGTTCCACACGTAACAATAAAAGGGGTCATCTCTTCATTACCTGGTGAGCTGAAAGGAAGGCTGTACAGAGACCAGTAGGACCGCCAGTGTCAACGAGACGGTCCCTACGTATTTGTTTGGTTTCCACAAGCTGCGATGACAGATGGCCATCTTTGAGCTGACCAAACAGACAACTGCGCAGGAGAAGGCTACAACAGGAGCAGATCACAAGATAATGTATTTTAGAAATCCCTATTTTTGGCTTGAAATTCTGTTTAAACAAAGAGCAAAGCTATCTATTTGTATGTTTTTAATAAAATGTTCTTAATATTAGAATAAATATGTTGAAGGGTACAGCCCCGCCAAAGTTGTGTTTAATAAACCAGAAACATGTTCTCAATTTGATTATTTCGACAACGAAATGTTCAAATTGTACACAAACATTCAGATTGTAAACACTCTATTGGAAATATAACAAATGTTGAGTGGTTTAACAGTTGATGTTCAGTATGCCCGCTGCGTTTCCGTATTCAAGACAATTCAAGTAAACTTCCTGCTAATAATGACCACCCTGGCTGATACTGGGCAATGGAACAGACAACTTTGTTTTAAATCAGTATAATACTTTAGGTTTCAAAATATGACTACATAAACATCCACTGCTTCGCCGGAAACCATCAAGTACCACAATTTATCAGGGAATCAGGCTATGAAATATAGGCCTCCTCACATCAAACCAAATACTGAAGAAGAGATAAACATTCATTAAATACAAATAAATTCTGTAAATTATTTCCTTCCTAAATTTGTCAATTTATAAACTTTGTCTTATATTTCTGTCATAAAGAAATTCTTTTGGGGCAGTATATCAAAAATATATAGCGGAACGTACAAATGCTCCATGTGTTCGACAGCCATCTTTTTGATGGCTTGACAGACCTTTTGCTAGGCAACAGGTCACGTTGTAATAGATACGTCAATTATAAATTCCAAGACAGAAGAGCTGATAACATCAAAAAGTTGACGGAACTGAAGACAGCAGACAGATGAGGGACAGAGTGCAGTGGAGAAGTATTGTTGAGAGACTGACGTGACGCTCCACCAACTGTCTCTGTCAACAAGGCAAGGTGAAGGGGAGGTAGTTTACTTACCAAGAACGTCGGCTACACATGGTTCCTTTCTGCCAGCGATCAACCAGGCTAACTTGGGAACAAATGCGTGGGCCGCCAGCAGTGAATTCACCCAACTTAAACCAATGTGCCTCTGTGTCTGAAACAAACATTAAAGTTGCCTCCTAAATAAAATTTTCTTTCTAATCTCATTTCAAATAAATTATGCAAAGAAGCAAATGTACATTGTATTCATCACAACAGGCTGGCTCATTTGCGCAGCTTCTTATTTAAGCCTTGGTAATATCATCAGACAAAGTATTAACTTATTTAATGTTGGACCAAGCATTAATTCAAATGTTTCTTGAAATTTTATTAATTATTTAGTTTTTATGAAATCATCAGACAAACTATTAAATTATATTCGACTATCCCAAATGGAAACTCTGCAAGAAGTGCGAAGTGATATACTAAAAAATAATTATATTCACACTTTTGCAAGTTGCCCGATTTAACGATCAATGTCAATTCGTTCACACCAACTGTGCATATAATTTAAACTATTCGCACACTAAAAAGTATAAACATCAACAGATATGATTACCGTAAATCAGTTAAATAAGTTTTAAATAACAATAAAATCTCAACCCATTTTTTCTCGAGAAACTCCGTCCACACGAACAGATACATCCCACAGAGGTTTGCCAGTAGCAGCCACGCAGCAAGAAAGTCACAGAGGTCACTCGTACGACTGGTGGACACCTCCCGCTGCATGCTGGGATAGGTGATGTTAATTCCGTTCCACAGCACTGTCAGATGCACAGACACGATGGCTAGCGCTGGCTGCCATAGCAACTTCTTGCTGTAGTGCAACCTGAAACAATGTATGATAGTTTAGTTGGTGTCTGCATCTCTGCTGTATGAACATATCTAATGCACATTGTGCTTGAATATCTTACGAGTATAGCATTACAAAACCCATGTTCTTATTGCAGACAATTCCCATTACTCTTAGTAAGGTAATTGATTATGATGTATTACGCTACAGTAATTGTAGCCAAATACAAACTACACACCAGAAGATATTGACGTCTTTGTCACAGCAATCAAGTCTTGCTCCACCCCCCCATAACAAATGGGAAATGACAGTTAAAAATCACCCCACTTGCATCACACCATCATCCAATGGGCCTGCAAGACTTCTAGGAAAAACATAGCAACCATTCCGAGGCAAATGGTCAATCTGCACTGTGACCCATGACCACCTATGACTGTGCCATCTGTGGTCGCCAAGGTGCGTCACAATTTGGTTTACTTACTACTTAGGTTTATTTAGATTGTTCCTGAGCATAGGCGGTGGCTTTGATGGTCAGATCTACGTCTGTTTCTGTAAAAGATCTACGGCTTCCTGGCAAGGCGGCTTTGTAGTCGTAGAGAAATGATTCCGTTCTCCAGTGGTTATGTAGGCGGTTTTTAAATGAGTTGATACTAGGTGCATGTACTACCTGTTCTGGTAAATTGTTCCATAATTTAGTAACTCAGATTGAAAAAACTCTCCTTTCTTGTATTTACATGTGTACGTTCTTAGAATAATGTCAAACTATGACCCCTTGTTCCTTCCTTTATTTCACAGTCTTTGCATAACCTGACAATGATACAAGATACATTAATATCATACTTCCCTTTTAATAGTTTACATATTTCTATCATATCTCCGCGTGTTCTAATGTAGAAAGTTTCAACCTCTTAAGTCTTTCCTGGTAGGGAATATTCTTCATTCCTGTGAGTTGCTTAGTTGCACGTCTCTGCACATTTTCTATTGCATCCTTATATTTTTTTTATAAAGGGACCAATATGCTTACTGTGTAATCTAAATGACTCCGTACTAAAGGTTTATATAATGGTATAAAATTATTTTCATTTAAGGACCGTATTATTGATTTTTAAATTGTAAGTAAACATATGTTTATCTTTTTTTCCTATGTGTATCAGTTTACTTTTGTCTGGATGACATTTTAATAACCATTGGTTAGACTATGATGTAAGTTTATTTAAGTCTTCTTGTAGTGTGTTATGGTCATCTGTGCTATTAACTGTTCTAAAAATGTTAGTGTCATCTGCAAACATATATAAGTCTGAAGCTATATTGCTTGGTAGATCGTTTATATACAGAATGAATAGGATTGGTCCTAGGACACTCCCCTGGGGATGCCACTGGTTACACTTGTCCACTCAGAGTTTGTTCCGTTTATGCTGACCTGTTGTATACGATCAGACAAGAATGCTTCAATCCATCTTAATGTTGAGCCTTATACCATATGATTCTAATTAGCCTATCAATCTTCTGCAGGGGACGGTATCAAAAGCCTTCATGAAATCTAAATACACTGTGTCTATAGTATCCTCTATCTAATGCTTTGGTCCACAATTCCATAACATTTAGCAAGTGTAGTACTGTTGAACGACCTTTAATAAAACCGTATTGTTGTTTACTGAAAATGTTATTACTTGACATATGTTCCATGCATTTGCATAATATACTCGTTATACTTACAGGTCTGTAATTTCCTAGATCTTTATGGCTCCCCTTTTTATATATTGCTGAGATCCTTCCCTGTTTCCATTCCTTTGGTAACTCATCCATAGCTAGAGAATTACTAAAAAGCCTAGGTAATGGCATACATAATTGAGTCGATAATTCTTTTAGGAATCTAGGGTGTATACCATCTGGTCCTACTGATTTACCCACATTGAGATTATTTAGTTTTTCTTTAACCATTTCCTCCTCAATAGTCAAATTTTCCATGCTGTGTTTTAATTCCACCGGCAGGATGCGGGGGATGTTACCATCTGGTTCTACCTTGAAAACACTTGAGATGAAGTTACCTAAGACATCTGCCTTTTCCCTGTCAGAATTTGTCAGTCTCGATTTCGGTCATTAGGATCTATGTTCAAATCAGAAACACCTTCCCTACTTTTTTTTGGAATTCATGTATTTTCATACTGCTTTAGGGTTTGACTTAGCTTCTGATGCCAACTTTGTTTCAAACTCCTTCTGGATCTTCCTTTTTAATTTACGGACTTGATTTCTAGCCCTACAGTATTCATTATAGTATTTAATTTCCCTTCTTTAGTTTCCATGTAATGCTTCCATAGAGTGTGTTTCTTTTAAATTGTCTTTACCGAGTTCTTGTCTACGGGTACTTTCCCTTTGTGCATGTTTGTATTACTAACTACTCTATGAGGTATGGACTCATCCTCTATTTTTTAATATGTTCCTTAAACTATGTCCATTGGTCATATATTTTACCATTGCAAATTACTTCTTCCCAATCAGTGTTATTGAATTTTTCCTTTATACTTTTATAATCTCCTTTTTCATAGTAGTATTTTATTCATTTTCGACTTGCTATATCAGCATAACACCTGAATGTTATCATGAGAACAAAGTGGTAACTTTTCCCGAGAGGACTCTCATGTACTATTTCATCAATCATACCTTTTTTGTTTGTTATAACTAAGTCAAGGACGGTTGACTTATTTCCTAATCACCCTCTTGTGGGTAGCATAACATGCTGGAAGAGAAAATTATCTCTTATATTTTTTTTTATAAATTTAAATTCTGAATTCTCAACATTATCTGAGGCGATACACCAATTCTAGCAGTCTATATTTGGATAGTTAGTCTCCAAGCAGAAGAAAGTGTGAGAGTTGATAGCTCATTGCCTCGCTAATCACTTTATTCAGATATTCATCATTGATGCTCGAACTTCCTGCGCTTCCATAGATACATCCTATTAAAAGACTATCTTTTTTTATTTAATTTGATCTCCACACATAACAATTCCTGAAAATGTGTCTCCAAAGACAGAAAGGGTGTTGCTTTAAGTGATTTATGAGTGAACAGGACTACTCTTCCTTGTTTGTCTACTATATTATGGAATAAATCATATTCATATAATGCCAGTTCTGCTGGGTTTATTATTTTTTGGTTTAACCTCTGTGACCATATTGTTTTCTTGAATTCTAGTTTTTAACTCTGTGAGTTTATTTATTAAACTATCTGCTTTGTGTAAAGGCATTTTAGTTGTTTATATGTTACTTACATTGGTTTTTTTGTTTTGGTGTTCTTAGTGTCTTTCCTCCTCGCCCTTTGTGGGCTTGATTTTTTACAATTTTCCTGGTCCATGGTGGGCCTCTCACCCTGTATATCCATTTCACCATGTCTCTACTCTCCTTTGCCCCTTGCCTCTTCTAGTAGTTTTTTCCTTCCTCTCTCTCTTTTGTGTAAAGTCATGTTGAATGCTGAGGCATTTATATTATATTTACAATTACCAAATTACCACACTCAACCGACTTGAGAGAATATGTCACTGAACAGCTCACTCGTATGGTCATAATAATAAATATAAAATAACTTCTTTTGCACCTAGATCCTTGAAAATCAAGCTCAGAATATGTACAATAATCAAGAAAGATATATGGTCTGGTCTCACCTGAGAACAACGTAGATGAGGCAGACAGTGACGGCAGCCATGAGAAGTAGCGAGTAGAGACCACTGTGCAATAGAAGCCACTCCAGCAACACAAAACCTACAACACCATAAGACACACTCAAGAAACACACTACGAGACAAAACCTACAAGTACTAGAATAATTGCCATGACAGCAAGTGACTTGTCAACTGAACTCATCGGGGAATGTGCTACTCACTTGGTGTATTAAATTAAACACGTGTATCTAGTGTAATTGTAACAACAAAGAAGCTGTTCCAAGAAATGTCCCAAAATTGTTTCTCACCACGAACGACCTTCTATCCAACCCCAGTAGGACTCCATCACTTACCAGTGACTACAGTATTTTCCAAAACAATTATTTTCTTAGTCACACTACAAGAAGATATGATTGGCTTCTTTCACAAGCAACTGCAATTCATGTTGATTACATGTGTGGTTGTAACAGAAGTTTATCTGCTGATTACACCCAATAAAATGTGCCTGCAACATTACAATATTTATTTGAATACTTTGTAAATAAAAAATTATGATCACATGTATATATGTGTCACAGTACAGAGTATGTCTACAAGCCAATGAATGGGCTGGTCCTGGATATATGGGGCTCTATGAGTTGTTACAATAATTATACCACATTTGAATCAGTTACTAAAAATGCCACGTTGGTTTACCTCAACTGCCCAGTGACGTATATATATATACATATATAATATATATATATATACATCCTTACCTAGAGTTTGCAGGAGTAGAAGGAAGCCAAACGTCTCTGAGCTGTGGTAGAGGGACGCGTACATACACGCGACAGTCAGCAGACAGTTGGCGAGAAGCAGGCCAAACACAACACCAATGGCCACGCTGCCACTAGCGATGTAGTAACTATGACAGTTGTGAAGGATTATAATGCTTTTGTTATCACATCATAAAGTGGCCTGTCGCAGAGCAAAATAATGGTATGGTTCCTGTCTACAATATCCTTAGTATCACAGAAATGTTTAGTTCCAGTTCATAATATCCTTAGTTTTACTGAACTGCCATACAGTGAAACTTGCCTAAGAAAACACCTATCTATAAAAAAATATCTACAAAGGACACTTTTAAAATTCCTCTATGATTATTTTGTATTATACGTGACCTCTCCATAGCATAACTGGCAATAATGGACAGGTTTTACCATATTTTAAAATTATATTCATTTGGTTGCTCATATTTTCGGCAGCGTGAATTAATGTAACTTATTCATTTAAAAATAACATGCCTTTTAGTATGATAACATCAAAATATCCTATGCACGGTTATCGTTAATAAACAATAATTTACTAGTCATTATTCCACAATCAATATTTTGTTGTTGTTAAAATTCCCCTGTAATAATGCACTATAGCAAATGATTTGCTTGAAATTATTTTGACAACAAAGAAACATTTATTTATGGGATCTATGAAAAATATACTTTGCAGTATCAGTACAACCAAATAAGGATACTCCAATGTCCACGGCAATTCTCGAAAGAGCAGGAGGTAATAAAGACATAGTCCCACAGTAACTATTTGCAGGTACAACTACAAAAGAGAAAACAGTTCAACAAGTCATGCTAATTTATATAGTACATTGTTGTTAAAACAGACTTCTTAATTTAATGATGATCTGTAGTGATTATTGATGTTAAAAGTACACAAATTGCCAGTAATATCTGCGGTGTAAAATTATCACTATAGCCACATTTTAAGTTTTTCTTTTGTTAAACCAATTAATGTTATCCTGTGCTGTCTGTAATACTCCATCATGAAAATATATTTTTCAACTACAGCTTATAGAACTCTGAGTGCATAGAAAACAAAATGGAAGCAAACATACCTTTTTCTTCCTGCATGACCAGAGAGCTCCAAACGTCATATGAAGTACTATAGCAACCGGTAGCCATGGTAACAAGTGAGACAGCACATGGCGGCAATAGAGGAGTTGACATAATCCCAGCACAGCGGCACACCCACTCCATTGTCTTGTGAGTGTTATGTAGTGGTAAGAAAACCCTGCAATAACAAAGTGCATCTTTTTAACGTGTCCAAATTTTCATGTTTGAGCAAGTTTTAAAAGTTTGCATTATTTCATGGAATCGTGTGAAATGTCAACCTGGCCCAACTTAATTTATGCAGCAATGGTAAAATGTTTAAAATTGGACAATCTGCTATTTAGGCGTATCCTCTTGGAATCTAAGCAAAAATGCACACCAGAAATGTTGTTTCTGTGCTGTTGATGGTTCATGTAATTTGGTTAACTAATTATCATACATTTTCTCATCTTAGACCCAGAAGACTGCAAAACCTGATTCATTATACGCAAATCTCTTTTGTTGATTTCACTCGTGCACAGGGCAACGAAAGTGATAAAATCTAACCTGCTTCTTCCAGGAACTGGTGCAGATTGAAGAAAGTTGCCAGGAAAATTGACAAAGCTGTTATGAAGAAACACTCAACCTACAAAAATAAATAGCAACTATTCAGTGTGAGCCAAGACCAATATGGCATTGCAACTTGTAACCGAGTCATTATGCATATTTAATTGTCAAGAACATGCGTAAGAAATGTACATTACTTCTTGAATTCTGTTAGGCCATACAGAATTTGGCAACAACTATTATTACTAAAAATTGTAGTAGAATGCCAACCTTTCATAGGCGTATACAAAATACTACAATCGTAAGAAAGCTTTTTGGAATATATATTCAAATAAACACAAAATTAAAATTTCAGATTAATAAGTAAAAAATATATGTAATAAATAACTAAGAAACATGTTAAAAATGTCATCATTCACTACTATCAATAAACATTTCAGCCACAATACTAATCTCCCGCCTTGCACCAACAGTCATTACAAAACAGTTTCTGTAAGGTAAACCACATTTTCAGACAGCACTTTACTTACGGCAGTTACCACCTGAAGTATCTGGCTGACATCTGTGGCAGCAGTTATCACCAAGAATACACTTATAGGCATCCAACAGAAGAAAAGGGCAAAGCAAGCTGGGAAGACTGGGTCGAGCACGTTGCAGTCGTCCTTGCGGCCTTCAACCGGCTTGCGATACGATGACGGTGCAGGGATGAGATAAAACTGTAAAACTGCGAACCTGCAACAAAGTGTCGTCAAATAACATTGCTCGTTTTTGTTGTTGGTTACTATTTAATGCATACTCTATATATGTAATGATTTTTAATAACCTGATTTTTAATTATATTTAAAATACAATCATTCATATACAAAGTATTACAAACATAACACTCATCTTTTTTGTTTATTAGTTTGTGGGGTTGATATATATATAGTTATATATATATATGTATATATATATATATATAATATACAGTGTATATTTATATATGTACATGTATATATATATATATATATCTAATTAATACAAACTATGTTTGTATTAATTAGACACTATGAATATATAAATAATATTCCAAAGTGAAATTTCTAATTTTTCAGGAGTATAACACAAGTCCACGAAACATACACTTGGTTATGACAAGAGGAGGTGCTGTGATTTAATATAATTATAAATTGCTCTGGCATGAACTTATGCTGTGAGGGTGATGTAGAAGAATGAGGGTGTAACAGACGTAATAGAACTTACCCTGTGAGGGTGAAGATGTAGGGCGTGTAGACGCATGGGATGAGGGTGACACTGAGCCAGGTGAGGATGACGACACACAAGACAGGGTAGAGGGTAAATAGCAGCACCTCAATATACTGCAACATAACAAACCCTCATCACAGAATCAACATCAATATATCAGTGTTTATATGTCTAAAAACACCATATCAATATTAAGCTCAAAGTTATATTATGTTGATGAAGCTTGGATTTGAATAAAAGGTGGTTACTTCTTTTGGTGCTTAATACTTCCTCCGCGATTGATTTAGCCCGTTGCGAATCAGATCTGTTGATATTCTATTTTTGTGTATGAATAATTTAAGACATTAAGTAATATGTGAAGTTGGTTCAATAAGAATTGAAAGAATTTACTATGATTTTTATATTGGGTAACTTGCAAAAGTATAATGAGCTTTATATCATAGTACAAAAATAATTCCATAGTTTGTCCAATGTTGTTATGAAAGCAACAAATGTACTGGCATGTCACGGTAAATACTAAATAAGTATCCATATTTGCAAAATTAATCAGAAACAAGACAAGCAAAAATATCGGAAACACTATTTTTGCCTCGTAAAATTGACCTGTCAAACATTTCTGATTCTGATTCACATAAGGACTATGAAGAACATTACTTTGAGATTTATTGTTAAAACGACAACTACAAAATATGCACACAAATGATCAAAACATAACATAACATCAGACTGCCGATGTTTTTTTTGGGATTTAATTCAGGTTATTTTGCAACCAGTAATGGTAGACAAAAAATTAATAAATGGTTGGTGATATCTCAGTCAGACCCACACCCCAAGACCAATCTAATGTTGATCCTGCCCTGAAGTCTGCTACAACTGACTTGGTGAACGAACCTGGGCAAGTTCTGGATCATGGTGGACAAAGTTGTCAAATGTGAGGAGAAACCAAGCTCCCGTCATGGCACTGAACATGTTGATAGTTGGCACAATCACTGCGTAAGTGTACAAAGACTTCCTGGAATAATACAGACACAATATCACCCTTCAAACACAATACAAAGACTTCCTGGAATAATACAGACACAATATCACCCTTCAAACACAATACAAAGACTTCCTGGAATAATACAGACACAATATCACCCTTCAAACACAATACAAAGACTTCCTGGAATAATACAGACACAATATCACCCTTCAAACACAATACAGTCGCGCCACGTTATAACGCGGTTGTTGGGGTCCACGAAATGAATCCGTGTTATAAACGAGGCGCGATAACAGATTCCTGTATCTGCCACCAGGGGCGCTACGACGACAACGACCATCACGGCTGCTGCACTAAGAACGCCGTTGAAGACACAGTGTGCACATCGCGCGGTCTATACACGGTTCTGAAGCTTATTAAGATGCCAGCCAATGTCAATGTGTATTGTTTAAATGTCATACACTCTTGAATGTTGAAATGAATAAAATTCACTAATGGTGTACAGTTTTAAAGTAGATCACAGATCAACAGGCCATGGTCAACTGAACGATGATATGGTAATGAACATTGCAGCGAAGAGCTTATATGTTTATGCAGTTTTAGCATACCGATCTTCACTACTAAGCTGCATTAAAACATATTTATCCCATTCTTAAGCAAGGCATCTTTGTGGATTTCAATTGCCCTTTACAAGGGGTCGAAGCCAGGTGAAAGTGCAATCCACAGTAGCCAGGACTGGCAGGTGTGAGAAGAGAAAGGACTCAATTGAATCACTGATGTAAGCATGAAACAAATGTTGCCACTGTCCACACTTACTGTACTTAAAGTTAATCAGTCATAGTCAATGCAATTATAAGGTTTAACAAACACTGGGAGTACATCATACAAACAAAGCGTTAGTTATACAATAGATTGGTGTGAGACACTGGGTGTCATGATGCCTTTGATGGCATTGGCAGTACAAAACAAACAATGGCAACAAGGAGATACATAGGGACATGCCTCACACCAGATTCATTGCTCAGTTGTATGTCAATGTTAAATTTATTGTTTGTCAAATAGTCTTTTCAAAATACATCTGTAATGGGCAAACACGAGGTTAACTTTACACAAAACAAATGACAGTTATAACCGCATTAATATAGCATTGTAACGGGGTGTGTTATAACGAGGTGCGACTATACCACAAAAACATTTCTGCCACCTTGTCAAAACTTGGGCAATTTCGTTCACCCTACGTCTCTCCCCTTCCAACCTGCACCAGCTAGCATGGAAGGGTAGGCCAACAACACCAGCATGCGAAGTACAATGAAGCCAAGGCCCCCAGCCCCAGCAACATCGAAAGAGTCTATGACCAAGGAGGCGGTTCGGGTCAACTAGGGCTACATGCAGGGGGTGCTAAAAATCTCTGGGTCAAGAAGAGCTGCCGAGAGAAGGTAAGTAGACTGAAGATAGCAACATATAATGTAAGAACACTACTAAGAGATGAACAGATACAAGAACTGGAGGAAGAACTTAGGTTAGTATGGGATGTGATTGGGATCGGAGAAGTCAGAAGAAAAGAGGAATGCTTCATTACCTTACAAAGTGGCCATCTAATATACCATTCCATGGCGAACAAACGGCCAAGCTGGAGTAGGCTTTCTCATGAACAAGAAATGGAAAGACAATATAGAGAGGGTTAACAGCATCAGCCCCAGAGATAGTACAAGTATATGCACCAACAACACCATACTCAAAAGAAGACACAAATAACTTCTACAACAACATGGATGAGATCTTAGAAAAGCCAACCCACTACACGATAGTGAAGGGAGACTTTAATGCGGAAGTATGGAAATGAGCAAACATTTCGGAAACAGCTACAGGCAAATTTGGCCTAGGTGTGAGAAACGAAAGAGGTGACACCTTGGTAGAATGGGCAACATCAAGAAAGTACAAAATCATGAATACCATGTTCCAGAAGAAAGCAGGTAGGAGATGGACATGGTCACTGATGTAACTGTCATCAACCAAGTCAACATCGGAAGTGACCACAGAATGGTAATGAGTAACATCAAACTGGACATGCCAACGAAGGGGAAAACACGAGCCTCATCCAGCACAGACCAACATGATGACATGGCAGAATTGAAACAAGCAATATCGTTCATAAGTGATAAACTGGATGAACTGTTGCCCATACGACAAGAGATAACATCGTTACTGAAAGAGTTAAAAAAACTAGAAAGTAAAAATGCAGAAAAGGACAAACAAATTAAAGAGTTAGAGTCACGCCTAAACGATATGGATCAATATTCCAGACTAGAAAATATCGTCATCTCCGGTCTGGAAACAAAGCAACCATCCTACAGTTCGGCAGCAACTCCACCAGGCGAAAAACGACGAGACGATGACAGCAAGCAAGACAGTCTGGAAGACAGCATGATCCAGTTCTTCGCCAACAAACTGCAACTGACCATCGAGAAATCAGACATTTCAGCATGCCATACGTTGCGCAAATGATCTATCACAAATGGAAATCAACGAAACCAACGAAATGTCAAGCCAGACATCATTGTGAGATTTGTGAATCGAAAAACAAAAACACTGGTGCTGCGTAATGCCTACAAACTCAGAAAAAGCAATGTGTACATCAACGAACATTTGACAAAGAAAAAAACAAGCCAGGGAAGCCAGGAAGTTGAAGAAAAACCTCAAGATCGCCTCAACGTGGGTGAGGAATGGAAAAGTATTCATAAGAACACTGGGGTCACCTGAGGTGGCCAAGACATATGTGTTGCATGACGAAACTGACTGTGCTCGGCTTGTCGAGTCCTCGTCGACGTGATTGAAGGTTGATGGCTGTCATTTGTTTTCCTTATCACAATATAAGTGACGAAGAATTTAGATATATTACAAGCGAAAGTGACATAAATGAATCATTTTTTAACATTTATGATAAAACTTCCAAGTTTGATTTTAAAGGTTATGAATACACCGACTATTTACATCATAATTATGGCGACTATATCGATCCAGATAATAACTTGTACAACGGCTTAATAGTAGACTGTTCGTATTATACAGAAGCTAAATTTGAACATGAAACAAAACACAGCAATGATTTATCAATAATACACTTTAACGCAAGAAGCTTAAATGCAAACTTTCAGAATATCAAAGATTTTTTATATACATTGCATGACCCCTTTGATGTAGTTGTTATAAGTGAATCGTGGAGTCACGAAGGGAATTAAAACAGTTTTATTTTACAAGGGTTTGAATCCGTACAAGTCAGTCACAAAAATAAAAAAGGAGGTGGTGTAGTAATTTACGTTAGAAAATGCATTGACTTTAAGGAAATCAGTTGTATGTCATTGGCAGTAGACAACATCATGGAATGTGTCACAGTAGAATTACAACTAAATAGTAGGAAGAATATTATCATAGGATGTATATACAGAACTCCTGGATCAAATGTGGACACATTTAATGAAACTTTACAGCATATGTTTGAGAAGACAAGAAACACCAATAAGACTATGTTCTGGTGTGGTAATTATAATCTTGATCTTTTAAAACATGATACTCACTACGGAACTAAACAGTTTCTAGACGTCATGTACAGTTACGGATTATACCCATTGATTACAAAGCCAAGTAGAATCTCTGAATTCAGCGCCACTTTGATTGATAATATTTTCACTAACGAATTGACAAAGGAGGTTTGCAGTGGGTTATTAATTACAGATGTTAGTGACCATTTACCTGTTTTTGCATTGAGTAGAAGTAACATTGATAGACCTAAAGGACAAAGTTTTAAATATGTCAGGTGTAGAAACGAGCATTGTATACAGTCATTTAGCACGGCATTGGCCAACTGTAATTGGGACTTGATTATGCAACCGGAGGATATTAACACGGCATATAGTGAATTTGTTAAAATTTTCTCCGATCTATACAATACCCATTGTCCGTTAAGAAAGGTGTATAATAAGATTCACAACTCATATAAGCCATGGTTTACAAAAGGATTAGCAAATGCATGTAAAAAGAAAAACAATCTCTACAAAAAATATCTTGCAAGTAAATCAAAAAGCACAGAAAAAAGATACAAAATATATAAAAATAAGCTAATTAATATTCTAAGACAAGCCGAAAAAGATCACTATTCTAAATTATTGCAAAAAAATCAACATGATATTAAAGGAACTTGGAAAGTATTAAATTCAATAATAAAAAAGGGAAACACCTATAAATCTATTCCAGATTCATTTGTCGGTGACAATAAAATCCTTACTGATAAATCAGAAATAGCTAATGGCTTTAACGATTTCTTCGTAAATGTTGGACCACGGCTTGCCAAGAAAATCAAAACACCATTATATGCAACCAGTAATTACGAGGAAGTACAAATCAGAACGAAAGCCTCTATTTTTCTCCGTGCTACGGATGAACAAGAAGTACTAAATGTTGTTAACAATTTTAAAGGGAAATACTCCAATGATTATGATAATATAGACATGTATATCATAAAAAAGGTTATTTCTCATATTGTAAAACCATTAACTCAGATCTGTAATAGATCTTTTAAATCCGGCATATTTCCGGATAAAATGAAAATGGCAAAAGTCATTCCATTATTCAAAACTGGAGATAAAAAGGAGTTTTCCAACTATAGGCCTGTGTCATTATTACCTCAGTTCTCCAAAATTCTAGAAAAACTCTTTGACCTCAGGTTAGATAATTTTATAGAACTTAATGATATACTGAATGAAATCCAATATGGTTTTCGAAAAAACACATCAACCTCCATGGCGTTATTGGAGTTAACTGAGGAAATAACAAATGCAACTGATAAGAATAAATCGTCAGTAGGCGTGTTTATCGACTTGAAAAAAGCTTTCGACACTGTAAACCACAATCTGCTGTTAAAAAAATAGAATTGTGTGATATACGTGGGGTTGTAAATAATTGGTTGAGCAGTTACCTTGAAAAGAGGAAACAATTTGTATGTATTGATAATGTAAAATCTAATGTTTTAAACATATTATGTGGAGTACCGCAAGGATCAATACTTGGTCCAAAATTATTTTTGATTTATATCAATGACTTATGCAAAGTTTCTGATATATTAAAATTCATTTTATTTGCAGATGACACCAACATATTCTATTGTGCTGATGATCCAAATATGCTTAGCGCTGTAGTCAACCGGGAGTTGGTGAAATTACAATATTGGTTCGAATTAAACAAACTATCCCTTAATGTCGATAAAACCAGTTTCATGATACAGTACTGTATTTGGAAAAAAAAGAAATGCTCCAGGCATCAATATAACCATAAATCATAAAAACATAGAAAGAGTGTACCAAGCAAAATTCCTGGGTGTAATAATTGATGAGAATCTATCCTGGAAAACACAGATTCAATTGGTTAAATCTAAACTAGCAAAAATAACATCACTAATTTACAAAGCACGAAGCTTACTAAATGTCAAGTCATTATCCTTGT
Organism: Paraescarpia echinospica; assembly: GCA_020002185.1. Taxonomy (NCBI): domain Eukaryota; kingdom Metazoa; phylum Annelida; class Polychaeta; order Sabellida; family Siboglinidae; genus Paraescarpia; species Paraescarpia echinospica. The sequence continues at coordinate 7,193,780 of CM034542.1, forward strand.
TATACTTTTCACTTTTTATACCGTATATTGACTACTGCTCTGAGATTTGGGGCAACACGTATCGTTCCAACTTATGGCCGATATTTATTTTGCAAAAAAGAGTGATTCGTATTATATATGGAACAAAAGCTCAAGATCACACAAACAACTTGTTTGTCGATCTTAAAGTTATGAAGTTTTTTGATTATATTGAGTATAAAATGGCTATCACAATGTACAAGGTGAAATATCATTTACTTCCGAAAAACATTCTAAGCTGTTTTCACTCGAATAACGAATGTTGGTATGTAACAAGACAGAGAGGTGTATTTAAACAATTGTACGTTCGTACAACCCTGAAGGCTGTGTGTGTGTCTAATATTGGAGTCAAACAGTGGAATAGTTTACCTGAAGATTTAAGAAAGTGTCAGCATATTTGTATGTTTAAAAAAAAGTACAAATCATTCATAATTGACAGATATACAGCACTATTGTAATCGTGGTACTATGTGGAGAAATGAAGACCTATAAGAATGTCAAAAACCAAAATTTTATATAAACTTATTATGTTGTAGGCACCGTGTACACTAATTTTTGATTGGTAAATCTTTACTCTATAAAAACATATTGTATTTACATCGCAAGCAACTAAAATGGTTGGGGTGAACCACTGATAAGTATTACACTTCTGTTCACCCCTTTCCACATTCAACATTGTATTTGTTTAATTGTGACGTGTAATGTTAAATGTTGGAAATAAATGAATTACTTACTTACTTACATCATGGCTGAAAGGAAGAAGTTGATAAACAAGAGACCACCAAGTGTAGATACCACACAAATAGGATCAAAAAAGATCAAATTCCAACTCGAACTGCAAAATCGATTTAAGACACTAAAAGAACTAGATGACATTAACACTATGAGCGAAAACATCACTGAGATGATCCAACTAAGTGCGACAAGTGTAGCCAAAGCAATCAAAAGGCAGGTAGTGATGAGAATATCATCACAGACATGAGCATTAATGAAGAAACGATGAGAAATGGTGGATAATGGCGACCATAAAAAACAAATAGAGTACGCAGAAATATGCAAGACCATCAAAAAGAAAGCGAAGGAGGACATCAGGAAGTACAAACAAGAGATCATACAAGAAACGATTATGGCATCAAAGAACCTGAAGAAAGCCAGAAGAACACAGGCACTAGGCCGAGACAGACTGATTACACTTCTAGACAAGCAGGGTAGAGAAATACAAGACCAAAGCAGGAGGAGATACCATCTCGAAGACACTGGCTAAACTGTATATGCTTATCAGAAAGACAAATACCCACCACATGGAAGAACGCAAAGATGGTGATTATCTTCAAGAAGGGAAATAAGAAAGACTTAAAGAACTACAGACCGATATGTCTGTTATCAAACATCTACAAATTACTCACAAAGATACTAATGATTAGGCTAGAGAAGACACTAGATGAAAACCAACCACGAGAGCAAGCAGGATTCAGAAGCAGGTACTCAACGACAGACCACATACACGTCGTAGACCAACTAAAAGAAAAGTGCCGAGAATATAATATACCGCTCTGCATCGCTTTCGTCGACTACGAGAAGGCTTTCGATTCGGTGCAAACTCAAGCAATACTGACCTCCCTTCAAGAACAGAGGATAGAAGATGTGCACATCGAGCTCCTGAAAGACATCTACACTAACAGCTCAGTGACAGTCCACCTACACAAAACGACCAACAAGATCAACATCAAGAGAGGAGTATGACAGGGTGACACCATATCGCCCAAGCTGTTTACGGCAACACTCGAAAGCATATTCAGAAGACTGATCTGGGAAACCAGAGGCTTGAGGATAGATGGAGAATATCTCAGTCATCTTCGCTTCGCTGATGACATACTCATATGTGCTACTACACCCCAAGAACTACAAAACATGCTGCAGGAGCTGGCTGATGAAAGTGAAAAAGAAGACGAACATTTCGGCGACAAAAGTGATGCTAGAAAGTGACACACCAATATATATCAACACCACGCAGATAGAGAACGTTGAAAGCTACGTCTATCTGGGACAGTGATACAGTAGCAGAGACAAAAACCAAGACAAGGAGATTCAAAGAAGAATCACCGTCGCCTGGACAGCAAACACCTCGACATCTTCGAGGGTAACTTTGGAACCTGCTTGAAGAGACAAATCTAAAACTGATGCATACTTCCAGCGATAACAAACGACACGGAAACATGGGCACTCACTATACAGGCAAAGAACAAGCTAGCAACCGCACAAACAAAGATTGAAAGAAGTATGTTAAACATCACATATCAGGAGAGAAAAACAAACATCTGGGTAAGGCAGAAGACAAAGGTCATAGACGTGATAAAACGAATCAGAAGACAGAAATGGACCTGGGCAGGGCACATCAGCAGACTATGAGCTAACCGATGGACATCGCGTATCACAACCTGGAGACCTTACGAAGGGAACCGATCTAGAGGAAGACCGTCGAGTCGGTGAAGAGACGAACTAGACGAGTAATGGAAGGGCACCATCTGGCAGAGGACAAGGCAAGACAGGCAGATTTGGAAATTACATGCTGAGGCCTTTGCCCAACCACGGGATACTACGGCTGCACAATGATGATTCTCATCTTTAATAATAATAAGATAACTTCTTTTGCGCCTAAATCCTCAGAAACCAAGGTCAGAGGCGCATCAATACAAAAGGGTTAGTCAATATCAAAATTAATAAGCCATATTAAAGTCGTCAACAATAATAACAATCCATTGCCATATATTTCAAAATATGTCCACCAAAATGTATACAAACCATAGCACAACCTGGTTCAAGTCACTAAACACGTTCAGGTTTGTTTAAGAGTTGGCAAATGACTGGACAAGATGGCATGAATTACTGACTGCAACATTAAGATATCTCCAGACTATTTCTGTTGCAAGAACAATATATTGTCATCAGGTTTATTTTAGTATTCACTAGGTGGCACCACATACATCCTACAAATGAAGAAGACTTACCACAACAACGGTACGACGGAGTATAAAACAATCATTTGAACACTGATGAATGCAGCAACATAGGCCATGAGAGACCTGCAAAATATCACAGAGTTAGTTCAATCTATAAATCCCTCTATTGTAGAATACACTGGGTTTAAGGTGCCACAAAATGGATAGGAAAGTATTGAAAATCCCTGTGAATTTAAAGCTAATATGTAGGAGTATTGAAACATGGAAAACAGATAATATCGTGGCTGTTCATGCTTTTAATGATATACAGCCTGTACCGTTACAATATTTTTTTAATATGCATATGATGGATTACAAGTTGTTCACTACAGTTGCTATGTAAGCTGTTTAGAAATAAATATTAATTATCCAGGGGAATGTTCTGTAATTTTTAACGTTTACTATATAATTATTAGTGTATATTTAAAAAGATAATTCATAGCAATAGTGTACTTCATCAAGATTTGATAACTGTCAGAAATGGTTACATGTCGGTCATATTTGGCCTGACATTAGTTCTAGTTCTAGTATATTTCCTACTTTGGTATATTTCCTACTGAATTCTAAGAGTTTGTGTGCAACAACCGAAAAAAGTCCTCGTTCCAATGTTTGTTTCAACGTTGGGAATGATAAGCATGATTGACTGTTGCCATAGGAACCACACCAGATGACCCACTGACCTTGACTTGTTGCCAGACCTCAGACACAGGTGGACAACCAGACCACCACATGTTAACACCGTCAGCAGGCTGCGAGAACAAAATAAATTAAGTCAAACTTAATGGTTACGTTGGTAATACAGCCACCTCCCAAATAAGGTCACCCTATCATAGTCCCAAATTACTTCCATAAACAGTTAGTCCCATTAATATGGACACCTCACTATTCTGGTCACATTCGCCCAGACACATGGGTGATCTTAATAGTGAGGATCCATTGTGTGAATCAATAAATAATATCAATATATATATACATATATATATACATATACCTGGTATTTTCATATATGTATAATCCAGTAGGTGTCTTCACATCGCCAAAGCTTTCTACTTCGGTTCGCCATCATAATTTGCTTTTGCTATAACTCTGATCACAATTCTTATTGCGTAGTTTATTAATAAAGTTTTTCTTTTTTAGAGCTGGTGAGTCCACAACATTTACCTCCATGCGGGATCCTTTACTTCGCCCGGTGTAGACATTAATGATTAATGAATGCTCCCTAAAAAACGTACGTTTCACCGCCAACAGCGAGCACCAAGAGAAGACCCGGTATGGAGACAACGAATGTGCGCCCGTTGTACATATACGGTCCCTTCCTGAACCACGCAGGGACCGTATTGTCGTCGTCTGATGAACTGGATTGAGCCGGTTTCTCGAGGAACTCCGTGGAGTCCTCGCTGTACGAGATGCCTGATGTACTCGATGTTGAATAGACAGATGATGAGTCGTTGCTCATACCATCGTCGTCGCCATTATCATCAGACTCGTGAACTGCGCCCACTCGTCTGTGGAGGACAGACTCGCCCCCTGGTGAGAAAAAGATGCATATATTACTTATCCTCTTCGTGCCGTGTGGCACATAAGGCATATATTAGATCTGACTTAAGTTGATGCCGACTTTCCCAGAATCAGCTAAGGGTGGTAATCATTAGCAGGATGTTCACTGAATCAGTTGTCTTAAATGTGGGTACCATGTGTACAGAGGTTAGCCCCATCTGCCTCCAAAATGCTGCCAATAGCTCCATTGTATATATATATATGTACATATATATATATATATATATACACATATATATGTGACCCATCTTAACAAAATGAGTCGGATGTCGGCAAATCTGATATTCCATAAATGCCGTTTATGTGAAAAAATCGCGAATCCATTGATTTTAAGATTTCCCCTGAAAATTATTCTTTGGTATTCGTTTTATCGATTGCTACTCTAGCTACCTTCTAATTAACTCTGTTTTGTGTATTTTAAGGCGATTTTTGTAGACCTGTTCGAAGTATTCTGCTCGATTTCCTTAAAATAACGCTGAAAATGCCTGTAATTGCGCGCTTTCGCAACTGCTAATTTTGGGACACTCTTAACATATGGGATATCACCACGAAGCTTGACGTGTCATCTTCCCATATTAGGGCATAAATATGCTAATAACTACATTCTGTGACCTCCAGAGAGCTTGGAAGACGCCCCCCTGTTTAGGCCAGCTTAGTAAACAATTCGGATCACGTGGTAGCAACAGCAACTGCGTGACCCAGGCAGCTGTTCTGATTGGTTCAGTGATGGGTCATTTACATAATCTGTAAACACACGCATGCACACCATGTATTTCCTCCGCGTCACTGCTGACCCAGATAGCAATTAAGAAGACGCGAAGAATAGCGTTTAACGTTGCGAAGCTGTTAAATTCGGATGGAAGTGATCGCGCACAGATTGACAGTTTGATCGAGGAGTATTTTTTGGAAGACTTGACGGATGGAAGCGAAGCGGACAAGGATGAAATTTTAGCAAGATCTGTCCACGGTAACTAAGGTACATTTCATGAAACAACAAATATTTTGCATCAACTTTGACGTCCGTTTTCTGGGTTTGAAGGTTTCTACCCCACATGTGTTTGTTAAACCATAACTTCAGTTAGAATTACGATATCTTCTTACATGATACACCGTGTGTTTGTTAAGCCATAACTTCAGTTAGAATTACGATATCTTCTTACATGATACACCGTGTGAAAGCAGAGATTCTGCTCTTTCCAATGCTACTAATAACTCAGTATTAAAAATTTCAGACATGCGACTCATTTTGTTAAGATGGATCACATATATACATATATATATATACATACATACATACAATTTCAAACAACCATATTTAATAAAGTTCCCGACAGACGTTCAGTGCAGCTTGGGTGCATTAGTTTCTAAAAAATGGCATCAGGCAACACTTATCAAAGACACAGATTCAGCAAATTTACTAAACTGTCCAATGCACCATTGACACATGACAATAATTAACACAAAACTTTGCAGTTAAGTCCCACACACCTGACACCACACCACACCACACCACACGCCACGCTACGTCACGTCCTGTGACACCACTCCATGCCATACAACACCACACACACATCATGAATGATTTACAAGGTGCTGCCAGTAGCAGCCATCTAAACAAATCTATGTTTTTATGCATGTTTCACTAATGGAAAAAGGGTGTGCACTTTGACTAGGCAGTGTGCTTCTATCAGAATCAATATGATAGAATATTGTGCAAATAACAGTGTACACAATCTTAAAAACCTGGTTGTCCGGAGTTGACTGTTGGTATGTACTCGGGTAAATTGGTTAAATCCAGTCCCAACCAATCGTCCATGTCCAATCTACAACTCACAAACAAATATATTTTTAGGAGCCAACAATTGGCTCATGAAGTTTTACAATAAGGAGCCAGAACGCTAAGCATGCACGCGGAGCAAGTAAGATGGGTTCTCCAGCTGGACAATTCTGAAATACTAGGCAATGTATGAAATTAAGCATTACGGTTGTATCTAAGGGATCTTGTATAAAAGTGCATATGGCGTGGTAGCATAATCATAACATTTAAATATACTATTAAAATTACTATTAGGATTTGTAAGAATAGTATTTATGTGGGACAGTGTTCCCTGTTAATGTAGTGGTGTTACTGACTCAGAATCGTAGCTAGTTTGCTGTAAATAACAAGGCAGATGTAAGTTTGTACCAGAGCTTTGTATTAAGCCAAACATTAAACCATACAATACAATACGTACATGAAGTGCCTTAGCCTATATAATTCTAATAAATAATTTACCGCAAAGGTGAGGGGAACCAACCACACACAGGTGGTGGAACTCACCCATAAATTGCCAAACTAAATCTTTATGCAGAAGGGGAAAGCGTCAATGCGCCCAAAAACCCCTTCGCTACCTCATGTAGGGAGATGAATACCAGAAAACGCCCGTGAGGTCAGTAGGAATTGTCCAATGTCAACCTTATAACTACAAACATTCTATACAAAAATCCAACATGCATATACAATGTAACATGTAAAAACGCCAAACATAATTCTACCAAAAAACCTGCAATTGTAAACATGACATGTTAAGTTGACAAGACATGCTAGCGGTCAGATGCAGCAAACAAATCCCACTAGAGATTAATCACCTAGGTGCAGATGGGGTAGGCGGGTGGGAACAACAGATCTAGATGCAATGTAACCGCAAATTATCGCAGGATATAATAAACTCTCTCAAATCAGAGTAAACGATCAATATGTAAGAGACAAATGTAATACCTTTTCTCCGTGACAATTTCAAAGTGGGAAGCTATAGTATTTGCAATGCTGTAATTGCATCTCTGCTTTAACAAATTCATACAAATCTTAAAAGTATTTTCAAATTATATAATTATGATTCTACATCGTAAAAAGTGTATATGGGTTTGTTTTACATGGATTGAACAATAGACTATGCCAATACTAAGCCAATTGCCCACTTCACACGCACAGGATTCCACATCTTTGAATATCACTGGGATCACAGTACCACGGGTTCTCACTAGTAATGCACATATAAATCAAATCAAATACAACGTGATTCCACAACTTTCAATGAACACTACGCAACATATTATAGTGTAGATCAATGCCATGATTTGTCAGGATTAAACTTAAAGCGGGAGACAACCCCTGGCATTCAGCTATACATCCCAGCTACAATTAAAGCGGGAGACAACCCCTGGCATTCAGTTATACATCCAAGCTACAATTAAAGCGGGAGACAACCCCTGGCATTCAGTTATACATCCCAGCTACAATTAAAGCGGGAGGCAACCCCTGGCATTCAGCTATACATCCCAGCTACAATTAAAGCGGGAGACAACCCCTGGCATTCAGCTATACATCCCAGCTACAATTAAAGCAGGAGACAACCCCTGGCATTCAGCTATACACCCCAGCTACAATTAAAGCGGGAGACAACCCCTGGCATTCAGCTATACATCCCAGCTACAATTAAAGCGGGAGACAACCCCTGGCATTCAGCTATACATCCCAGCTACAATTAAAGCGGGAGGCCACCCCTGGCATTCAGCTATACATCCCAGCTACAATTAAAGCGGGAGGCAACCCCTGGCATTCAGCTATACATCCCAGCTACAATTAAAGCGGGAGACAACCCCTGGCATTCAGCTATACATCCCAGCTACAATTAAAGCGGGAGACAACCCCTGGCATTCAGCTATACATCCCAGCTACAATTAAAGCGGGAGACAACCCCTGGCATTCAGCTATACATCCCAGCTACAATTAAAGCGGGAGACAACCCCTGGCATTCAGCTATACATCCCAGCTACATTTAAAGCGGGAGACAACCCCTGGCTATACATCCCAGCTACAATTAAAGCGGGAGACAACCCCTGGCTATACATCCCAGCTACAATTAAAGCGGGAGACAACCCCTGGCTAT
>CM034542.1:7203282-7529326 GCA_020002185.1 Paraescarpia echinospica
CCATACGACAAGAGATAACATCGTTACTGAAAGAGTTAAAAAAACTAGAAAGTAAAAATGCAGGAAAGGACAAACAAATTAAAGAGTTAGAGTCACGCCTAAACGATATGGATCAATATTCCAGACTAGAAAATATCGTCATCTCCGGTCTGGAAACAAAGCAACCATCCTACAGTTCGGCAGCAACTCCACCAGGCGAAAAACGATGAGACGATGACGGCAAGCAAGACAGTCTGGAAGACAGCATGATCCAGTTCTTCGCCAACAAACTGCAACTGACCATCGAGAAATCAGACATCTCAGCATGCCATACGTTGTGCAAATGATCTATCACAAATGGAAATCAACGAAACCAACGAAATGTCAAGCCAGACATCATTGTGAGATTTGTGAATCGAAAAACAAAAACACTGGTGCTGCGCAATGCCTACAAACTCAGAAAAAGCAATGTGTACATCAACGAACATTTGACAAAGAAAAAAACAGCATCGCCTGGGAAGCCAGGAAGTTGAAGAAAAACCTCAAGATCGCCTCAACGTGGGTGAGGAATGGAAAAGTATTCATAAGAACACTGGGGTCACCTGAGGTGGCCAAGACATATGTGTTGCATGACGAAACTGACTGTGCTCGGCTTGTCGAGTCCTCGTCGACGTGATTGAAGGTTGATGGCTGTCATTTGTTTTCCTTATCACAATATAAGTGACGAAGAATTTAGATATATTACAAGCGAAAGTGACATAAATGAATCATTTTTTAACATTTATGATAAAACTTCCAAGTTTGATTTTAAAGGTTATGAATACACCGACTATTTACATCATAATTATGGCGACTATATCGATCCAGATAATAACTTGTACAACGGCTTAATAGTAGACTGTTCGTATTATACACAAGCTAAATTTGAACATAAAACAAAACACAGCAATGATTTATCAATAATACACTTTAACGCAAGAAGCTTAAATGCAAACTTTCAGAATATCAAAGATTTTTTATATACATTGCATGACCCCTTTGATGTAGTTGTTATAAGTGAATCGTGGAGTCACGAAGGGAATTAAAACAGTTTTATTTTACAAGGGTTTGAATCCGTACAAGTCAGTCACAAAAATAAAAAAGGAGGTGGTGTAGTAATTTACGTTAGAAAATGCATTGACTTTAAGGAAATCAGTTGTATGTCATTGGCAGTAGACAACATCATGGAATGTGTCACAGTAGAATTACAACTAAATAGTAGGAAGAATATTATCATAGGATGTATATACAGAACTCCTGGATCAAATGTGGACACATTTAATGAAACTTTACAGCATATGTTTGAGAAGACAAGAAACACCAATAAGACTATGTTCTGGTGTGGTAATTATAATCTTGATCTTTTAAAACATGATACTCACTACGGAACTAAACAGTTTCTAGACGTCATGTACAGTTACGGATTATACCCATTGATTACAAAGCCAAGTAGAATCTCTGAATTCAGCGCCACTTTGATTGATAATATTTTCACTAACGAATTGACAAAGGAGGTTTGCAGTGGGTTATTAATTACAGATGTTAGTGACCATTTACCTGTTTTTGCATTGAGTAGAAGTAACATTGATAGACCTAAAGGACAAAGTTTTAAATATGTCAGGTGTAGAAACGAGCATTGTATACAGTCATTTAGCACGGCATTGGCCAACTGTAATTGGGACTTGATTATGCAACCGGAGGATATTAACACGGCATATAGTGAATTTGTTAAAATTTTCTCCGATCTATACAATACCCATTGTCCGTTAAGAAAGGTGTATAATAAGATTCACAACTCATATAAGCCATGGTTTACAAAAGGATTAGCAAATGCATGTAAAAAGAAAAACAATCTCTACAAAAAATATCTTGCAAGTAAATCAAAAAGCACAGAAAAAAGATACAAAATATATAAAAATAAGCTAATTAATATTCTAAGACAAGCCGAAAAAGATCACTATTCTAAATTATTGCAAAAAAATCAACATGATATTAAAGGAACTTGGAAAGTATTAAATTCAATAATAAAAAAGGGAAACACCTATAAATCTATTCCAGATTCATTTGTCGGTGACAATAAAATCCTTACTGATAAATCAGAAATAGCTAATGGCTTTAACGATTTCTTCGTAAATGTTGGACCACGGCTTGCCAAGAAAATCAAAACACCATTATATGCAACCAGTAATTACGAGGAAGTACAAATCAGAACGAAAGCCTCTATTTTTCTCCGTGCTACGGATGAACAAGAAGTACTAAATGTTGTTAACAATTTTAAAGGGAAATACTCCAATGATTATGATAATATAGACATGTATATCATAAAAAAGGTTATTTCTCATATTGTAAAACCATTAACTCAGATCTGTAATAGATCTTTTAAATCCGGCATATTTCCGGATAAAATGAAAATGGCAAAAGTCATTCCATTATTCAAAACTGGAGATAAAAAGGAGTTTTCCAACTATAGGCCTGTGTCATTATTACCTCAGTTCTCCAAAATTCTAGAAAAACTCTTTGACCTCAGGTTAGATAATTTTATAGAACTTAATGATATACTGAATGAAATCCAATATGGTTTTCGAAAAAACACATCAACCTCCATGGCGTTATTGGAGTTAACTGAGGAAATAACAAATGCAACTGATAAGAATAAATCGTCAGTAGGCGTGTTTATCGACTTGAAAAAAGCTTTCGACACTGTAAACCACAATCTGCTGTTAAAAAAATAGAATTGTGTGATATACGTGGGGTTGTAAATAATTGGTTGAGCAGTTACCTTGAAAAGAGGAAACAATTTGTATGTATTGATAATGTAAAATCTAATGTTTTAAACATATTATGTGGAGTACCGCAAGGATCAATACTTGGTCCAAAATTATTTTTGATTTATATCAATGACTTATGCAAAGTTTCTGATATATTAAAATTCATTTTATTTGCAGATGACACCAACATATTCTATTGTGCTGATGATCCAAATATGCTTAGCGCTGTAGTCAACCGGGAGTTGGTGAAATTACAATATTGGTTCGAATTAAACAAACTATCCCTTAATGTCGATAAAACCAGTTTCATGATACAGTACTGTATTTGGAAAAAAAAGAAATGCTCCAGGCATCAATATAACCATAAATCATAAAAACATAGAAAGAGTGTACCAAGCAAAATTCCTGGGTGTAATAATTGATGAGAATCTATCCTGGAAAACACAGATTCAATTGGTTAAATCTAAACTAGCAAAAATAACATCACTAATTTACAAAGCACGAAGCTTACTAAATGTCAAGTCATTATCCTTGTTATACTTTTCACTTTTTATACCGTATATTGACTACTGCTCTGAGATTTGGGGCAACACGTATCGTTCCAACTTATGGCCGATATTTATTTTGCAAAAAAGAGTGATTCGTATTATATATGGAACAAAAGCTCAAGATCACACAAACAACTTGTTTGTCGATCTTAAAGTTATGAAGTTTTTTGATTATATTGAGTATAAAATGGCTATCACAATGTACAAGGTGAAATATCATTTACTTCCGAAAAACATTCTAAGCTGTTTTCACTCGAATAACGAATGTTGGTATGTAACAAGACAGAGAGGTGTATTTAAACAATTGTACGTTCGTACAACCCTGAAGGCTGTGTGTGTGTCTAATATTGGAGTCAAACAGTGGAATAGTTTACCTGAAGATTTAAGAAAGTGTCAGCATATTTGTATGTTTAAAAAAAAGTACAAATCATTCATAATTGACAGATATACAGCACTATTGTAATCGTGGTACTATGTGGAGAAATGAAGACCTATAAGAATGTCAAAAACCAAAATTTAATATAAACTTATTATGTTGTAGGCACCGTGTACACTAATTTTTGATTGGTAAATCTTTACTCTATAAAAACATATTGTATTTACATCGCAAGCAACTAAAATGGTTGGGGGTGAACCACTGATAAGTATTACACTTCTGTTCACCCCTTTCCACATTCAACATTGTATTTGTTTAATTGTGACGTGTAATGTTAAATGTTGGAAATAAATGAATTACTTACTTACTTACTTACATCATGGCTGAAAGGAAGAAGTTGATAAACAAGAGACCACCAACTGTAGATACCACACAAATAGGATCAAAAAAGATCAAATTCCAACTCGAACTGCAAAATCGGTTTAAGACACTAAAAGAACTAGATGACATTAACACTATGAGCGAAAACATCACTGAGATGATCCAACTAAGTGCGACAAGTGTAGCCAAAGCAATCAAAAGGCAGGTAGTGATGAGAATATCGTCACAGACATGAGCATTAATGAAGAAACGATGAGAAATGGTGGATAATGGCGACCATAACAAACAAATAGAGTACGCAGAAATATGCAAGACCATCAAAAAGAAAGCGAAGGAGGACATCAGGAAGTACAAACAAGAGATCATACAAGAAACGATTATGGCATCAAAGAGCCTGAAGAAAGCCAGAAGAACACAGGCACTAGGCCGAGACAGACTGATTACACTTCTAGACAAGCAGGGTAGAGAAATACAAAGCAGGAGGAGATACCATCTCGAAGACACTGGCTAAACTGTATATGCTTATCAGAAAGACAAATACCCACCACATGGAAGAACGCAAAGATGGTGTTTATCTTCAAGAAGGGAAATAAGAAAGACTTAAAAGAACTACAGACCGATATGTCTGTTATCAAACATCTACAAATTACTCACAAAGATACTAATGATTAGGCTAGAGAAGACACTCGATGAAAACCAACCACGAGAGCAAGCAGGATTCAGAAGCAGGTACTCAACGACAGACCACATACACGTCGTAGACCAACTAAAAGAAAAGTGCCGAGAATATAATATACCGCTCTGCATCGCTTTCATCGACTACGAGAAGGCTTTCGATTCGGTGCAAACTCAAGCAATACTGACCTCCCTTCAAGAACAGAGGATAGAAGATGTGCACATCGAGCTCCTGAAAGACATCTACACTAACAGCTCAGTGACAGTCCACCTACACAAAACGAAAAAAACAAAATCAACATCAAGAGAGGAGTATGACAGGGTGACACCATATTGCCCAAGCTGTTTACGGCAACACTCGAAAGCATATTCAGAAGACTGATCTGGGAAACCAGAGGCTTGAGGATAGATGGAGAATATCTCAGTCATCTTCGCTTCGCTGATGACATACTCATATGTGCTACTACACCCCAAGAACTACAAAACATGCTGCAGGAGCTGGCTGATGAAAGTGAAAAAGAAGACGAACATTTCGGCGACAAAAGTGATGCTAGAAAGTGACACACCAATATATATCAACACCACGCAGATAGAGAACGTTGAAAGCTACGTCTATCTGGGACAGTGATACAGTAGCAGAGACAAAAACCAAGACAAGGAGATTCAAAGAAGAATCACCGTCGCCTGGACAGCAAACACCTCGACATCTTCGAGGGTAACTTTGGAACCTGCTTGAAGAGACAAATCTAAAACTGATGCATACTTCCAGCGATAACAAACGACACGGAAACATGGGCACTCACTATACAGGCAAAGAACAAGCTAGCAACCGCACAAACAAAGATTGAAAGAAGTATGTTAAACATCACATATCAGGAGAGAAAAACAAACATCTGGGTAAGGCAGAAGACAAAGGTCATAGACGTGATAAAACGAATCAGAAGACAGAAATGGACCTGGGCAGGGCACATCAGCAGACTATGAGCTAACCGATGGACATCGCGTATCACAACCTGGAGACCTTACGAAGGGAACCGATCTAGAGGAAGACCGTCGAGTCGGTGAAGAGACGAACTAGACGAGTAATGGAAGGGCACCATCTGGCAGAGGACAAGGCAAGACAGGCAGATTTGGAAATTACATGCTGAGGCCTTTGCCCAACCACGGGATACTACGGCTGCACAATGATGATTCTCATCTTTAATAATAATAAGATAACTTCTTTTGCGCCTAAATCCTCAGAAACCAAGGTCAGAGGCGCATCAATACAAAAGGGTTAGTCAATATCAAAATTAATAAGCCATATTAAAGTCGTCAACAATAATAATAATCCATTGCTATATATTTCAAAATATGTCCACCAAAATGTATACAAACCATAGCACAACCTGGTTCAAGTCACTAAACACGTTCAGGTTTGTTTAAGAGTTGGCAAATGACTGGACAAGATGGCATGAATTACTGACTGCAACATTAAGATATCTCCAGACTATTTCTGTTGCAAGAACAATATATTGTCATCAGGTTTATTTTAGTATTCACTAGGTGGCACCACATACATCCTACAAATGAAGAAGACTTACCACAACAACGGTACGACGGAGTATAAAACAATCATTTGAACACTGATGAATGCAGCAACATAGGCCATGAGAGACCTGCAAAATATCACAGAGTTAGTTCAATCTATAAATCCCTCTATTGTAGAATACACTGGGTTTAAGGTGCCACAAAATGGATAGGAAAGTATTGAAAATCCCTGTGAATTTAAAGCTAATATGTAGGAGTATTGAAACATGGAAAACAGATAATATCGTGGCTGTTCATGCTTTTAATGATATACAGCCTGTACCGTTACAATATTTTTTTAATATGCATATGATGGATTACAAGTTGTTCACTACAGTTGCTATGTAAGCTGTTTAGAAATAAATATTAATTATCCAGGGGAATGTTCTGTAATTTTTAACGTTTACTATATAATTATTAGTGTATATTTAAAAAGATAATTCATAGCAATAGTGTACTTCATCAAGATTTGATAACTGTCAGAAATGGTTACATGTCGGTCATATTTGGCCTGACATTAGTTCTAGTTCTAGTATATTTCCTACTTTGGTATATTTCCTACTGAATTCTAAGAGTTTGTGTGCAACAACCGAAAAAAGTCCTCGTTCCAATGTTTGTTTCAACGTTGGGAATGATAAGCATGATTGACTGTTGCCATAGGAACCACACCAGATGACCCACTGACCTTGACTTGTTGCCAGACCTCAGACACAGGTGGACAACCAGACCACCACATGTTAACACCGTCAGCAGGCTGCGAGAACAAAATAAATTAAGTCAAACTTAATGGTTACGTTGGTAATACAGCCACCTCCCAAATAAGGTCACCCTATCATAGTCCCAAATTACTTCCATAAACAGTTAGTCCCATTAATATGGACACCTCACTATTCTGGTCACATTCGCCCAGACACATGGGTGATCTTAATAGTGAGGATCCATTGTGTGAATCAATAAATAATATCAATATATATATACATATATATATACATATACCTGGTATTTTCATATATGTATAATCCAGTAGGTGTCTTCACATCGCCAAAGCTTTCTACTTCGGTTCGCCATCATAATTTGCTTTTGCTATAACTCTGATCACAATTCTTATTGCGTAGTTTATTAATAAAGTTTTTCTTTTTTAGAGCTGGTGAGTCCACAACATTTACCTCCATGCGGGATCCTTTACTTCGCCCGGTGTAGACATTAATGATTAATGAATGCTCCCTAAAAAACGTACGTTTCACCGCCAACAGCGAGCACCAAGAGAAGACCCGGTATGGAGACAACGAATGTGCGCCCGTTGTACATATACGGTCCCTTCCTGAACCACGCAGGGACCGTATTGTCGTCGTCTGATGAACTGGATTGAGCCGGTTTCTCGAGGAACTCCGTGGAGTCCTCGCTGTACGAGATGCCTGATGTACTCGATGTTGAATAGACAGATGATGAGTCGTTGCTCATACCATCGTCGTCGCCATTATCATCAGACTCGTGAACTGCGCCCACTCGTCTGTGGAGGACAGACTCGCCCCCTGGTGAGAAAAAGATGCATATATTACTTATCCTCTTCGTGCCGTGTGGCACATAAGGCATATATTAGATCTGACTTAAGTTGATGCCGACTTTCCCAGAATCAGCTAAGGGTGGTAATCATTAGCAGGATGTTCACTGAATCAGTTGTCTTAAATGTGGGTACCATGTGTACAGAGGTTAGCCCCATCTGCCTCCAAAATGCTGCCAATAGCTCCATTGTATATATATATATGTACATATATATATATATATACACATATATATGTGACCCATCTTAACAAAATGAGTCGGATGTCGGCAAATCTGATATTCCATAAATGCCGTTTATGTGAAAAAATCGCGAATCCATTGATTTTAAGATTTCCCCTGAAAATTATTCTTTGGTATTCGTTTTATCGATTGCTACTCTAGCTACCTTCTAATTAACTCTGTTTTGTGTATTTTAAGGCGATTTTTGTAGACCTGTTCGAAGTATTCTGCTCGATTTCCTTAAAATAACGCTGAAAATGCCAGTAATTGCGCGCTTTCGCAACTGCTAATTTTGGGACACTCTTAACATATGGGATATCACCACGAAGCTTGACGTGTCATCTTCCCATATTAGGGCATAAATATGCTAATAACTACATTCTGTGACCTCCAGAGAGCTTGGAAGACGCCCCCCTGTTTAGGCCAGCTTAGTAAACAATTCGGATCACGTGGTAGCAACAGCAACTGCGTGACCCAGGCAGCTGTTCTGATTGGTTCAGTGATGGGTCATTTACATAATCTGTAAACACACGCATGCACACCATGTATTTCCTCCGCGTCACTGCTGACCCAGATAGCAATTAAGAAGACGCGAAGAATAGCGTTTAACGTTGCGAAGCTGTTAAATTCGGATGGAAGTGATCGCGCACAGATTGACAGTTTGATCGAGGAGTATTTTTTGGAAGACTTGACGGATGGAAGCGAAGCGGACAAGGATGAAATTTTAGCAAGATCTGTCCACGGTAACTAAGGTACATTTCATGAAACATAACGAATATTTTGCATCAACTTTGACGGCCGTTTTCTGGGTTTGAAGGTTTCTACCCCACATGTGTTTGTTAAGCCATAACTTCAGTTAGAATTAAGATATCTTCTTACATGATACACCATGTGTTTGTTAAGCCATAACTTCAGTTAGAATTAAGATATCTTCTTACATGATACACCGTGTGAAAGCAGAGATTCTGCTCTTTCCAATGTTACTAATAACTCAGTATTAAAAATTTCAGACATGCGACTCATTTTGTTAAGATGGATCACATATATACATATATATATATACATACATACATACAATTTCAAACAACCATATTTAATAAAGTTCCCGACAGACGTTCAGTGCAGCTTGGGTGCATTAGTTTCTAAAAAATGGCATCAGGCAACACTTATCAAAGACACAGATTCAGCAAATTTACTAAACTGTCCAATGCACCATTGACACATGACAATAATTAACACAAAACTTTGCAGTTAAGTCCCACACACCTGACACCACACCACACCACACCACACGCCACGCTACGTCACGTCCTGTGACACCACTCCATGCCATACAACACCACACACACATCATGAATGATTTACAAGGTGCTGCCAGTAGCAGCCATCTAAACAAATCTATGTTTTTATGCATGTTTCACTAATGGAAAAAGGGTGTGCACTTTGACTAGGCAGTGTGCTTCTATCAGAATCAATATGATAGAATATTGTGCAAATAACAGTGTACACAATCTTAAAAACCTGGTTGTCCGGAGTTGACTGTTGGTATGTACTCGGGTAAATTGGTTAAATCCAGTCCCAACCAATCGTCCATGTCCAATCTACAACTCACAAACAAATATATTTTTAGGAGCCAACAATTGGCTCATGAAGTTTTACAATAAGGAGCCAGAACGCTAAGCATGCACGCGGAGCAAGTAAGATGGGTTCTCCAGCTGGACAATTCTGAAATACTAGGCAATGTATGAAATTAAGCATTACGGTTGTATCTAAGGGATCTTGTATAAAAGTGCATATGGCGTGGTAGCATAATCATAACATTTAAATATACTATTAAAATTACTATTAGGATTTGTAAGAATAGTATTTATGTGGGACAGTGTTCCCTGTTAATGTAGTGGTGTTACTGACTCAGAATCGTAGCTAGTTTGCTGTAAATAACAAGGCAGATGTAAGTTTGTACCAGAGCTTTGTATTAAGCCAAACATTAAACCATACAATACAATACGTACATGAAGTGCCTTAGCCTATATAATTCTAATAAATAATTTACCGCAAAGGTGAGGGGAACCAACCACACACAGGTGGTGGAACTCACCCATAAATTGCCAAACTAAATCTTTATGCAGAAGGGGAAAGCGTCAATGCGCCCAAAAACCCCTTCGCTACCTCATGTAGGGAGATGAATACCAGAAAACGCCCGTGAGGTCAGTAGGAATTGTCCAATGTCAACCTTATAACTACAAACATTCTATACAAAAATCCAACATGCATATACAATGTAACATGTAAAAACGCCAAACATAATTCTACCAAAAAACCTGCAATTGTAAACATGACATGTTAAGTTGACAAGACATGCTAGCGGTCAGATGCAGCAAACAAATCCCACTAGAGATTAATCACCTAGGTGCAGATGGGGTAGGCGGGTGGGAACAACAGATCTAGATGCAATGTAACCGCAAATTATCGCAGGATATAATAAACTCTCTCAAATCAGAGTAAACGATCAATATGTAAGAGACAAATGTAATACCTTTTCTCCGTGACAATTTCAAAGTGGGAAGCTATAGTATTTGCAATGCTGTAATTGCATCTCTGCTTTAACAAATTCATACAAATCTTAAAAGTATTTTCAAATTATATAATTATGATTCTACATCGTAAAAAGTGTATATGGGTTTGTTTTACATGGATTGAACAATAGACTATGCCAATACTAAGCCAATTGCCCACTTCACACGCACAGGATTCCACATCTTTGAATATCACTGGGATCACAGTACCACGGGTTCTCACTAGTAATGCACATATAAATCAAATCAAATACAACGTGATTCCACAACTTTCAATGAACACTACGCAACATATTATAGTGTAGATCAATGCCATAATTTGTCAGGATTACACTTAAAGCGGGAGACAACCCCTGGCATTCAGCTATACATCCCAGCTACAATTAAAGCGGGAGACAACCCCTGGCATTCAGTTATACATCCAAGCTACAATTAAAGTGGGAGACAACCCCTGGCATTCAGTTATACATCCAAGCTACAATTAAAGCGGGAGACAACCCCTGGCATTCAGTTATACATCCCAGCTACAATTAAAGCGGGAGACAACCCCTGGCATTCAGCTATACATCCCAGCTACAATTAAAGCGGGAGACAACCCCTGGCATTCAGCTATACATCCCAGCTACAATTAAAGCGGGAGGCAACCCCTGGCATTCAGCTATACATCCCAGCTACAATTAAAGCGGGAGACAACCCCTGGCATTCAGCTATACATCCCAGCTACAATTAAAGCAGGAGACAACCCCTGGCATTCAGCTATACACCCCAGCTACAATTAAAGCGGGAGACAACCCCTGGCATTCAGCTATACATCCCAGCTACAATTAAAGCGGGAGACAACCCCTGGCATTCAGCTATACATCCCAGCTACATTTAAAGCGGGAGACAACCCCTGGCTATACATCCCAGCTACAATTAAAGCGGGAGACAACCCCTGGCTATACATCCCAGCTACAATTAAAGCGGGAGACAACCCCTGGCATTCAGCTATACATCCCAGCTACAATTAAAGAGGGAGACAATCCCTGGCATTCAGCTATACATCCCAGCTACATTTAAAGCGGGAGACAACCCCTGGCTATACATCCCAGCTACAATTAAAGTGGGAGACAACCCCTGGCTATACATCCCAGCTACAATTAAAGCGGGAGACAACCCCTGGCATTCAGCTATACATCCCAGCTACAATTAAAGCGGGAGGCAACCCCTGGCATTCAGCTATACATCCCAGCTACAATTAAAGCGGGAGGCAACCCCTGGCATTCAGCTATACATCCCAGCTACAATTAAAGCGGGAGGCAACCCCTGGCATTCAGCTATACATCCCAGCTACAATTAAAGCGGGAGACAACCCCTGGCATTCAGCTATACATCCCAGCTACAATTAAAGCGGGAGACAACCCCTGGCATTCAGCTATACATCCCAGCTACAATTAATGCGGGAGACAACCCCTGGCATTCAGCTATACATCCCAGCTACATTTAAAGCAGGAGACAACCCCTGGCTGTACATCCCAGCTACAATTAAAGCGGGAGACAACCCCTGGCTATACATCCCAGCTACAATTAAAGCGGGAGACAACCGCTGGCATTCAGCTATACATCCCAGCTACAATTCGCTTATGACAACATCATGCAACAAAATACATTTTTTGTGCAATCCAATGCAGTGGAAACACATTAAATATAAGAACACAACATGCTGCTACCTCAAAATAATAATCGCCATGCTGTGATAAGAAAAAAGAAAGCGAAACTTGTCGGCGGTGCCATTTCATTGTTGTTAGTGTTGGAGGTAACATCAAATTATACCAAAACTGTAATTAGTAGTGGTGCCACAACGTGTCGCTTTCAGTTGTCTAAACCTACTACCTGTGTTGTTGCTACTTTATAACAATCATGGTCGTCAGAATCAGTAATATTTTTTCTCAGCTCAAATTTATGCACCTGTACCGCACTACTGTAATAGTGGCTCACAACATGTCACCTTTTGTAAGCGTTTAATTAATTTATTGATTCAAAATGTGATATCTTGTAAACATCTAACGCTATGCGTAGAATCATAATCGGCAACAGTGTATCACAACTGCCGCTTTAATCCCGCTGTGTTGTTACTATCACTGTCCTGAAGCTGCAGTGTCACTATCCTGAGCCTGAGGCCATTTCACATGTGTACACCTCCTGGGCCTTTCCCCGGAGAGCCACGGATTCACTGCAAGCCGGGGCTCAGTCTTTGACGGGAGGTCCCACAGTTGAGATGCAGATCATTTTATCCAGAGTTGATGCCGACAGTGAAGAACGTTCATCAATTTCTGACATTGAGATTTAGCCAGTATATTTTTGTAAGTACTTTACTCAAGATGACTTTTCTAACAGTTTGCTTCTACAACAATGAACACGTGCTACAGATCTAGAATTTGGCTATATTACGAGATATGCTTATAGTTATATTTTCACACCTGAAAGTTGTCTGCAAGCCATGCTGCTTGTCTTGGTCAAGTGGGAATTTTATTCGCCAAGGAGTTAAGTTCGCCGAGGAGAGCGATCTCTGATTGGCGGAGACATCATAATAATACTTATAATATTAATAGAATGTACCGACGGCTGGGGGACTGAACAAAACATTATTATATACATCTCTAATTAAAACGTTTGCAAATGACACGACCGAATTATATTAAAGTGTACTACATAAACCCACATGCTTGTCGACATGTACTTTGCTGTTGCGAAAAATTCCAGTTGTACGTTGTCAGGATATGACATCATGATATGTATACTAGTCACCAGACGGAGCCATGTGTTCGAGTTTTCGGTGGTGAAAGTGCATGAAACTGCGGTCAATAAATGTTGGGGTTTATGTCAATTGTTGTATGGTGAAGTTTAATAAGTAAATAAAAAAAAATGATTCATCATAGGCATAGGTTGCATTCCGGATGCTCGCCAACAGGTAGTTTATAGTCGCCAACAACAATCTATAAACTGAGGCACCAAAAGACACAAGTCGCCAGTTGGCTCCTGCATATTTATTTCTACTAGCCATGTGATTTTTTCGTTGCCTATGGCGACCTACAGCTCACAATCTTGAGCCCTGACAAAATGATTGATGTAAACAAAAGAAATCTAGGTCTCCTTATACATGTATGATATGTACATTAGCCTAACGTAAAATTAAATCTAGGTCTCCTTATACATGTAAGATATGTATATTAGCCTAACGTAAAATTAAATCTAGGTCTCCTTATACATGTATGATATGTACATTAGGCTAAGATATGTACATTAGCCTAACGTAAAATTAAATCTAGGTCTCCTTATACATGTGTGATATGTACATTAGCCTAACGTAAAATTTAATCTAGGTCTCCTTATACATGTGTGATATGTATATTAGCCTAACGTAAAATTAAATCTAGGTCTCCTTATACATGTATGATACATACATTAGCCTAACGTAAAATTTAATCTAGGTCTCCTTATACATGTATGATATGTACATTAGCCTAACGTAAAATTAAATCTAGGTCTCTTTATACATGTAAGATATGTACATTAGCCTAACGTAAAATTTGTGTTTAACTGCATAAAAATCTACTAGTTAATGCAACTGGTTTTTAACATAATTTCATTGGAGGATTATCTATTCTGTTTTGAAAAACAATGCTGTTCCAATATTGTTGCTAAGTAAATGGGATACTTTATGTGATAGCAATAATATTTGGTTGTTGCCGCAGGTCCAGATCCAGACCTAATACAAGACAATTGTTGGTTCAGCACTTGATTGTTAACCTTGCATTCTTCAGACTGCTCTGATACAAATGATGTTGTCACATTTCAAGACACAATATCAGTCACATTGCGTTCACCAATGACCAAGTAATAACTTATTATATTATAACTGTGTATAGTTCTACGGCTACGCGTACGGTTTGGTCAATTACTTAATTTTAATAAGTAACTCATCACGAACCCCAAAGGCAAAACCTGCCAAGTGTACTAGCTGTATTATACTAGGCTACTATGCCTAGGCCCGGGCTATGCAACTCCAGTCCAGCCTAGACTCTAGACTAGAGTGACTAGACCAGTGCTGGTAATATGTTGAACTGTCGTTGATGAGCGTTTAGATCTGGAATAAACAACAACAAAACGCCGAGTCCCGTGTGTTTGTTTTCTTTTGACGCTAACGGTGCCACCTAGCGGAACGCATATCATTACCGGAAGTTCACACGCCATGGCGTCGAGTAATCAAATCGTTCAAGTGTGACAACTAACAGTAAGTAAGCCTTGAACTTGAAGGCTTGATAATCCAATCACATTTTCAAAATCAAACCAAAAACTATGCCGGCTAACTATGCATTTGTACGCATATGATAATTAAAGTAAACTCCTACATAACAACATCTAAAATTTATCATACTTACATACTAAACTCCTTCTAGCTTAACGGAAACGTAAAGAAAAGCCTGTGTTTTGACAGCCCACATGCTGTTTCGCGGGATTCCTGCCATTTTGATTGGGGAATCCCTCACATTCTGGTGAATCACTGAATCGTGGGCTCAAACATTGATGACGTCAGAAAGAAGGCGTGCAAGATGGAGGCTGTCGGTAGCGTGCAGGGAGATAATAGCGTCCACGAGAACGATGATTCCTCTGACAAAGCCTGGTCAACCGTCGCAGAGATGTGTAGAAAAAATGGAGTAAATCGTCACTGTCTGTGTGGTGAAAAATCGAGCAGATCGATCGAGGGAAAAGTGACAAAAGTGGGTTGTATCGTTAAATTGAATGGAGTATGTAAAATGCCAATCAAACCATCTATACCGACTCTGCGCTCGCGGGGTGTACAGGGCCGTGTAATGTTGGAGTCGCCTCGTAGTCGTCGCAGATCTACAAAATCTGACCAGCCAGAAAACACGCCATGGTAAGACACTTCAGTAACCAGTTGTATTCTTGTGAATATGTCTGTTATTTGATGGAATAACGTGCCATCTGCGGCAGGTTCAACCACCGCTATCACCCGCGAGCGAGTGTGGATGTGACAGTTCTCTTCCTGCCTTTGTACTCAGCCTCAGGTACCGCAGCACTTGTTTGCATACTCGCTTTGCCTGCGATATACTCCCGTTAAAGTTCAGCGGGCACGTTTGTTTTAATTTTAAACACATCCAATTGTGGTGGGTATTGGTGTTAGCTATAATGACCATCATTTCACGTACTTGACATCACATAACAATTAACCAAAACCAGTAAAATCAAAGAATGGAATGGCATAGCTCCACTCCAGGCTTAGCCTTAGGCCTTAGCCAGTGCCAGGCTGACGCTAAATAGATTGAATGTGTATTGGTGGCTTTATTGACAGAGTAATTAACATCTTCTCTTTGATCTTGAAATGGGTTGAATGTTTTCATTAAGCTATTGAATGAAGTTGTGTTGTGCTTTTTAATTATGATTTATTTTATTAATATGTTCGGCAAATGGTGCTCTGTGACAATATTATAATAAATTTTTTTGAAAAGTGTGGGTAATTTTATAAAGAAACAAAGGCATATAGTTATATATCTAGATGTACTAATCGTGGTATCATACTTGCTTAAACATAAAAATAACAAGCAGTGATTGACATAAACATTCTGTTAATATGTCTGTTAATTGTCAGTTGCACACTTGCACTGAATATTTTGTTAAATTGTTTGCAGAACTCTGAATTGAGTTCAGACAATAAGTAAAATGTCATGCTCACAATGCAGCAAGACAGGTAAACCGGTAAACTTTGAAATGTTGCGTTTTACGAAATTTGGTTTTAATTACTAATTAATTATTGTTATAATACTTACATGGTAACTACTTTTCAAAAAGGTAAACATGAGTTACTTATTGTGTTAAAAGTTGAAGACAAATCAGTCATTCATTTCGAGAGGTAGAACTTTTATTGGACATAACTCCAGTCTTTTTGAATAAATTAATTATTAATTAAATTATTATAATATGTCAGATGCAATGGCGCAGTACTCAGTGTGTTTCTTGTATGCTAACTAATGAAGATCTATTGGTCAGGATTAACAGTTAACACTAACACTGAAATAACAACACATGGGACATCTTATCACAACTGGTGCTACAGCGGTGCTCGCTCAATCTTTGAGTCTGATGTTCAATCCTAGCTCAGTACAAATTGTGGGCTTTTTTGTTATACATGCCTGTTGCTCCAATTTACTTAGCCAATAGACACAGTGATATATTGTTTTGGCAAGGATAACTTGTCCAAACCTAAATGCATTGAAGGCAGTGCATGCATAGTTGAAAACACCTGAAGATGTTGACTTGGCGTTTGAATGAATGAACATGTCAGTCCAGCACAGTGGAAAGTGTGAAGTGCTTCTACCAAAGTCTATCAGTCAACACAGGGTGGGAAATATAAGGGGTGAACTGTACAAGGGACTTGTACCCTGGTTGACCTTTCAAAGTACAGCTCTGTGTCAGTTATGTGCCCAAACGTGCAATTACAATGCATTTGCACAAAACGTGTCACGCTTACAAGTACAACATCTTGGGAGTGGAACTCACCGTTAACGACATATGCTATTGCTGATGTTAAATATCTCTCACAAGTGATGCAAGACTGTACTTAAAAACTGGATCTAAACAAGTGCAGTAGGAATACTAACAAAGCATTTATGTAAGATAATAATTTTGTCTAATTTGTGTACATGTCGTAAGAAACATATGTTAAAAATATACAATGTTTATAATTATATGCTAGCTAGATGATCATAACATGTTGTGCATTCTGATGTCTGGCATAGATTCAGAGTCAGTTTCTGTCGATCTATAAATCTGCCTGCTTGAGCAGAATTATTACATTCTCCCTGGTTATAATTTTATTGAAACAGTGTCCTATTTGGTTTTATATAGTTGGTATGTGCTTTTAATCTAAGTGAGCATGAAAATCTGCCACAAGGAAATGTGTAAAAAAACGGTGATTTTTTTATGTTAACTGATATGATTAGCATCACAGTAAGACCAGCATTGTGTCAGTGTTGTGATCCTTTTTCAAGTTTAGTGAAACAAAAAATTTAATTATGAAAATGTGTTTAAATATCATGATAAATCAATTATTAATATTAAAAATATACAGTCTTTGTGCACATAAAACTACTTCCTCAGTTGTTTTAACATATTCACACCAGTAGTGCAGTGCGTGAATGGTTAGACTGCTGTTCACCTGTATTTGGTTAAAGGTTTCAATATTTATAAAAGAATGTATTTTTGCTAGAATAATCAATAGAACACATTTGCGCCCATGAACTAGCATGTCTTAGTCAATATTGAATATAGAAGTTTCTGTTTGAGTATTTTGCAAAATATGCCAGAAACAAAACATGCAAAAATTTAATTGACGGCCCTAAGGAGATAAATTTAGCAGGAAATTATTTCAAAATATATGACAGTACATGATAAAGAACACTGTGATACAGAACTTTTAAATGCACAACACAAGGAGCATGTATAAATTTATAACTATTTTGGATTTATTTAATTAAAGGCATACACACTGTAGCAAAACAGTAAACAATGCCAGTGTACGTGCATAGCCAGCTGCCAGTGCACCTAGACTGAGTTCAGAAGCCTTGTGGTCTTCAGAGGGAGCAGGTAACTCATGGCAGTGTTACAGACTACAGCTTTTTATAACTACTCACAACATTCTTGTAGTCGGCTGTAATGATCCAAAAAGCCTGTGATGAGTCCCAGGACCCATCTATACTCCACTGGTGGAAGGTGGTCTCTTGTTTTGGAGTTGCTAAGATAAAGTATTACAGTACTTCGTCTAATCTAGGTGTTTATATCACTCAGGGTAATACTCATAATGAAATGTCTGAATGACATGAGAAGCTGTAACGTAAATTTAGTCATTAGTTGGAAACTGTTAGGTTAGGCAATTAATTAAGAGGATTCATGTGTAATTAAATTTGTATTGCTTGATTTCTTTGTGTATTTCAATATGTGCCAGTTTAATATATTTAAATTTACAATAGGCCAATAGAATAGCTGACGAAAATGGCATATTTTGGTAATGTATTGTAATGTAATTAAACTGGTCAGTTATTCACTTGTTCTTTTTTGCAATCCAGATTAGATATTTCATTTTTGAAGAATTGTGGGTCTGGGGAAAGAACTGAAATACAAGGCATTATACACTAAGAAAACATGAATCTTAAGTTAATTAATTATTTAATAAAAGACAGAAGTTTTAAGGAACAAAATTGCTCCAGTCTGGTCTGTTTCTTATTGTGATGGCCTGATGCTGTTTATGGTGATTGGATTGCCCTGATGTGATGGTTGTCAGCCGTATGAAATAATCAGATCACCCCTGATTACAGCCAACTTTTTACATGTATATAAATTATATGGGTATTCAAAGAATAAATATAAAATTAAATGTGTGTGGGGTGTACAATTCTAGGACCAGCATGCACAACTGTACAGTTCTGGTAAAACAAATTACTAACCATAATAATTATTTAACTTTACTTACACATTACTGTCTAGATATTAATATATTGTTATTAATTGTAGGAATATACAGGGCTATACCCCCCATATATATATATATATATGGGGGGTATAGCCCCCATATATATATATGGGGGGTATAGCCCTGTATAGTTAAATAATTATTATTGTTATTAATTTGTTTTACCAGAACTGTACAGTTGTGCATGTTGGTCCTAGAAATATATATATATATATATATATTATTAAGAAACAAGCCTCCCATATAGTTAATTAATAACAATGATCAATGATGGAAAAGCCCATAAAAGATCTAGATAATATTTAATTATTATTTGTAGGCCTCACTATCTGTAACAAAATACATATTAGAACATTAGTTATTAAAGACAACTTATAAAAATTACGAAAAAGCAAAACAGATTTTAGACAGTAGTTCTCAGACATTGGTAGTTGAAGTATAACCATGAATGCTTAGCCATATTTGGCTAAGTGCCCCACCCCCTCGGTTAGATGAACTTAGATCACTTAGGGTTGTTTCCTTGGTTGGCGAATCCTAGGTTCACCCAGTATATTGAGATGAATGCAAAGATAGAACCTAAGACCATCAATGAAGACATGTATGGTTTTGAACTTGGTCTTGATTGATACGTTGCAGATACCAATACTGGCTTGATTGCAACGCAATGTCTGTGGTGCTATATATGTTTGTCTGTGGCAAGCCGTCATATTGATTGCATTGTGGATGTGTGGAAAGCACCTGAATGAATTACTGTATGGAGAAATCTTATCATCTGTCATAGACATCAACATTGTGACATCTTCAACAATGTTTCATGCATCCAATGCCCATATCAGTTAATTATGTAGTTTGCTTTCTTGTTGCAATCGCTGGGATTAATTTTGTCTGGTATCACAGAATGGTGTCTTTAATATATAGATATCCGTTCATCAATGCACGGTTTGCACACATACATTTAATGACCACTCAACTGGGCTTGTTCTGCGTTCTGGCCCACCTGATCTACTTGGCACTGGACACAGCCACCTTTGCTACATCTCTCTGGCTGCAGAAGCTGTTCTTAGACACGTAAATGGCAGGCGCGTAGCAGCAATGGAAGCGATTATTAACGTATCCTTTGCAGTTTCCAGTTTCATAATTACCTGTCCCTTTTGGCAAGGTCCCTCAAGCCGCAGACTGTCTAGTATGAAGGTCACGGTCAGCTGCTAAATGTAGGGCCGTCTAGTTGACCTTTGTGTCTGGGTGTTGGATCTGAATTGAGGCATAGGGTGTAGGTGAATGCTCTGTAACCGTGCTAGTAGTAGTAGATGTCCTATCACACTGGCCCAATTTGTCTACACACATTTCTTTATAGCTGCATGTAAAACTCATTGAGAAGCTTGGTTTTTAATAGATGTTAGAGCAGGGAAACAGATTTTCCAGTACAAGAAAAGTGCTCAATTTACAACCCGCCTACATGCGCTTATGTATGCAGATATGTTGAGACTATGCATAATCTAAGACCGCAACACCAGCAAGACATTGAAGTTGTGATTGAAAATGTTAATGTTATTGGCTGCTGATAGTCCATCCGAATGGAATCAAAATGGAAATGTAGACATCTTATTTTTATTCTTAATTGTAAAATGCTGTTGATGGTTGTGAGGTCTACAATTTTGACTCGTTTACCAGGTAGTGACACTCAAGTGTGTCTGTTAAAGTTGTAAAGGAATCATTTGTTCCTAAGTAGGGCAATTGTTAATCATGCAGACTCATTGCAAACCCTGTACAGAACATCAAAGCGGGAATTTGCAAGCCTGTTCTCTATCATCCATGTAACCACCAGTGTTATCTAGATGATTATGTACAGCGACTGAGAGAAGGGAACACTGTCAAAAGGGAAAGGTCAACCATGCCATTTTATTTACATAATTTGTATTTCTTAGTGTTAAAACACCCTCATTTACGTTACATGCATAGTTTGTTTCATTAAAAAAATGTGTAGTTAAAGTTTGTGAAACTCACAGAAATAATTTACTTTTTAGATCCCATAACGTGTGAATGCCTAAATTGTATGCAATATTTATGTTGTTTGCAGTGTGAATGCCTAAATTGTATGCAATATTTATGTTGTTTTTAGTGTGAATGCCTAAATTGTATGCAATATTTATGTTGTTTGCAGTGTGAATGCCTAAATTGTATGCAATATTTATGTTGTTTGCAGTGTGAATGCCTAAATTGTATGCAATATTTATGTTGTTTGCAGTGTGAATGCCTAAATTGTATGCAATATTTATGTTGTTTTAAGTGTGAAAGTGTGAATGCCTAAATTGTATGCAATATTTATGTTGTTTGCAGTGTGAATGCCTAAATTGTATGCAATATTTATGTTGTTTTTAGTGTGAAAGTGTGAATGCCTAAATTTTATGCAATATTTATGTTGTTTGTAGAACAGAATCACTTCATTCTGTACTTGGCCCAAACAAGACTAATTTTGTAGTTTTTCCAATCGACAAATTCATCAAAATAACATATTTTTACAAATGAACTAGCGTAGCATTTCATTCTTGAAATTATTCTAAAATGAGACAAGAAAAAAACAAACCTGCAGTAACATGCTGACAACTTGTGCAACATTTCTATGAAACAGTGGCTTGACAGGTCAAAGCTCTGGGTGTCTTGTTGTAACATGCTCCACCTTTGAGCTAACATGCCAGTCAATGAAACAGTTGTGTGAATCAAGATGCGAGCAGTCTACTGACAAACCTATGTCGTATTCACTGAACTATGCTAAAATTAGCGCGTATTGTGAACAGGCAAACGGTGATGACTATATAACTGACCTAATGATGCTTTCATATTATGACTTACGAGGCGTGTGTATTGATCAGTGTGGAATTTTATGTTAGTGATGTGGTGCATTTAACAGAAGCAAGTGCCTGTGTATTCCTGTTTACAGGAGCCTGTAAAAAATTATGGGTAGCAGTCTTTTTTTGGTGCTGCCTGTTGTGGCCGTCATGTTGAGACTGTCAACTCATACCTCCTCCAGTCTCTCTAGTCAGTGTAGAGTCATGTACATGCATCCTTGCAAGCCAAGGTGTGCTGAGTACATCAGTATTTAATTCTCCTCGCATATCGAACTGTTGAAGTGTGCAATGATGCCCGACACCCAAATTGACTAAATCAGAAAGCAGGTAATATGATTGGTTAATGCCGTAATGGATAAACAAAGAACATGCGGAAGATCGAACAGCTAATTATGTTTGTTTCCTGTAATTTCTATTTGGTGCTGGATGCGCTGAATCTGTCCACCGTAGTATGTCAGGTATATCTATATGTTCTATTTGGTGCTGGATGCGCTCAATCTGTCCACCGTAATATGTCGGGCATATCTATATGTTCTATTTGGTGCTGGATGCACTCAATCTGTCCATCGTAGTATGTCAGGTATATCTACATGTTCTATTTGGTGCTGGATGCGCTCAATCTGTCCACCGTAGTATGTCAGGTATATCTATAGGTTCTATTTGGTGCTGGATGCGCTCAATCTGTCCACCGTAGTATGTCGGGTATATCTATATGTTCTATTTGGTGCTGGATGCACTCAATCTGTCCATCGTAGTATGTCAGGTATATCTACATGTTCTATTTGGTGCTGGATGCGCTCAATCTGTCCACCGTAGTATGTCAGGTATATCTATAGGTTCTATTTGGTGCTGGATGCGCTCAATCTGTCCACCGTAGTATGTCGGGTATATCTATATGTTCTATTTGGTGCTGGATGCACTCAATCTGTCCATCGTAGTATGTCAGGTATATCTACATGTTCTATTTGGTGCTGGATGCGCTCAATCTGTCCATCGAGTATGTCAGGTGTATATCTATATGTTCTATTTGGTGCTGGATGCACTCAATCTGTCCACCGTAGTATGTCAGGTATATCTATATGTCCTATTTGCGTGCTGATGCACTCAATCTGTCCATCGTAGTATGTCAGGTATATCTATAGTGTCTTACTTGGTGCTGGATGCACCAATCTGTCCATCGAGTATGTCAGGTATATCTATATGTTCTATTTGATGCTGATGCACTCAGTCTGTCCATCGTAGTATGTCAGGTATATCTATATGTTCTATTTGGTGCTGGATGCACTCAATCTGTCCACCGTAGTATGTCAGGTATATCTATATGTTCTATTTGGTGCTGGATGCACTCAATCTGTCCATCGTAGTATGTCAGGTATATCTATATGTTCTATTTTGTGCTGGATGCACTCAATCTGTCCATCGTAGTATGTCAGGTATATCTACATGTTCTATTTGGTGCTGGATGCGCTCAATCTGTCCACAGTAGTATGTCAGGAGTATCTAAAGGTTCTGGTTGGTGCTGGATGCTCTCAATCTGTCCACCGTAGTATGTCAGTTATATCTCTATGTTCTATTTGGTGCTGGATGCTCTCAATCTGTCCACCGTAGTATGTCAGGTATATCTATATGTTCTATTTTGTGCTGGATGCACTCAATCTGTCCATCGTAGTATGTCAGGTATATCTATATGTTCTATTTGGTGCTGGATGCACTCAATCTGTCCACCGTAGTATGTCAGGTATATCTATGTCCTATTTGGTGCTGGATGCACTCAATCTGTCCATCGTAGTATGTCAGGTATATCTATATGTTCTATTTGGTGCTGGATGCACTCAATCTGTCCATCGTAGTATGTCAGGTATATCTATATGTTCTATTTGATGCTGGATGCACTCAGTCTGTCCATCGTAGTATGTCAGGCAGGGTGCACGGCGGATTTAGTTGACAGGTAGTCCGTCGGACTAGCTGACTCAGAAACAACTAGTCCTCATATTGTTTTACTAGTCCTTAAAAATCAATCATATTGTAGTATCATATATGTGTGACAGTTGTGGCACATAGTAAAAGTGGCTTTATTTCATAAAGAAAACAAGCCGTTTCCCATTTCAATTAAATGTTCAACTAAATGTGTCATTAATAGGAACAAATACATGTGATTTCGTAGATTCAATTGCAAAGTTATCAGAAGAAATGACTAGTTTAATCAGGGGCAGCAAACAGGAGTCGTGGACAAGGCGATTCCAGCAGAATTTGAAGCCTTACGGCGACAAGTCACAAAGGACCGACATTGTTGGACTAAGTTGCATCATTTGCCCTTTACTTTTCAGAAGCCGACTAAACAATCAGTAACATTGCTGGCGTTTGGTAACTTATTGCTAAAATAATCACCCAATGCAGGAATGACGCAACTACCATCACGACGGGATAGCACGTAACGATGTCTATAACCCACGCATGTATGTTTGTTCATGTCGCTCATCACTCATGGTCGCTAGGTGGCACTACGCTAACCGGATGTAAACAGCCGCCATTTACATTCACTGCGTTCAGCAAGTTTCCCATCCGACGGTCGTACGGAATATTTAGCTGCCTGTGATCAAATGCTACCTTACTGTCTGATTTTGTTTTAATCCATCACAACACCCAACTAGCGTATACATAGTGTAAATTAATTTACATAATAACAGCTAGTCCGATGGGACTGCTCCACTAAAAATGAACTAGTCCGTTCACTGAAACTACTCGTCCGGGACGATCGGACCGGCCTTATTTCGCAGCCTGGTCAGGTATATCTATATGTTCTATTTGGTGCTGGATGCAATCAATCTGTCCACCTTAGTATGTCAGGTATATCTATATGTTCTATTTGGTGCTGGATGCACTCAATCTGTCCATCGTAGTATGTCAGGTATATCTATATGTTCTATTTGGTGCTGGATGCACTCAATCTGTCCATCGTAGTATGTCAGGTATATCTATATGTTCTATTTGGTGCTGGATGCACTCAATCTGTCCATCGTAGTATGTCAGGTATATCTATATGTTCTATTTGATGCTGGATGCACTCAATCTGTCCATTGTAGTATGTCAGGTATATCTATATGTTCTATTTGGTGCTGGATGCGCTCAATCTGTCCATCGTAGTATGTCAGGTATATTTATATGTTCTATTTGGTGCTGGATGCACTCAATCTGTCCATCGTAGTATGTCAGGTATATCTATATGTTCTATTTGGTGCTGGATGCACTCAATCTGTCCACCGTAGTATGTCAGGTATATCTATATGTTCTATTTGGTGCAGGATGCACTCAATCTGTCCACCGTAGTATGTCAGGTATATATCTATATGTTCTATTTGGTGCTGGATGCACACAATCTGTCCACCGTAGTATGTCAGGTATATCTATATGTTCTAGTTGGTGCTGGATGCTCTCAATCTGTCCATCATAGTATGTCAGGTATATATCTATATGTTCTATTTGGTGCTGGATGCGCTCAATCTGTCCACCATACTATGTCAGGTATATCTATATGTTCTATTTGGTGCTGGATGCGCTCAATCTGTCCACCATAGTATCATAATATGTCAGGTATATCTATGTTCTATTTGGTGCTGGATGTGCTCAATCTGTCCACCATAGTATCATAGTATGCCAGGTATATCTATATGTTCTATTTGGTGCTGGATGCACTCAATCTGTCCACCATAGTATCATAGTATGTCAGGTATATATCTACATGTTCTATTTGGTGCTAGATGCACTCAATCTGTCCACCATAGTATGTCAGGTATATCTTTATGTTCTATTTGGTGCTGGATGCGCTCAATCTGTCCACCGTAGTATCATAGTATGTCAGGTATATCTATGTTCTATTTGGTGCTGGATGCGCTCAATCTGTCCACCATAGTATCATAGTATGTGAGGTATATCTATATTTTCTATTTGGTGCTGGATGCACTCAATCTGTCCACCGTAGTATGTCAGGTATATATCTATATGTTCTATTTGGTGCTGGATGCACACAATCTGTCCACCATAGTATGTCAGGTATATCTATATGTTCTAGTTGGTGGTGGATGCTCTCAATCTGTCCATCATAGTATGTCAGGTATATATCTATATGTTCTATTTGGTGCTGAATGCGCTCAATCTGTCCACCGTAGTATGTCAGGTATATCTATATGTTCTATTTGGTGCTGGATGCACTCAATCTGTCCACCATAGTATGTCAGGTATATCTATATGTTCTATTTGGTGCTGGATGCACTCAATCTGTCCACCGTAGTATCATAGTATGTCAGGTATATCTATGTTCTATTTGGTGCTGGATGCTCTCAGTCTGTCCACCGTAGTATCATAGTATGTCAGGTATATATCTATGTGTTCTATTTGGTGCTGGATGCGCTCAATCTGTCTACCGTAGTATGTCAGGTATATCTATATGTTCTATTTGGTGCTGGATGCACTCAATCTGTCCATCGTAGTATGTCAGGTATATCTATATGTTCTATTTGGTGCTGGATGCGCTCAATCTGTCCATCGTAGTATGTCAGGTATATCTATATGTTCTATTTGGTGCTGGATGCACTCAATCTGTCCACCGTAGTATGTCAGGTATATCTATATGTTCTATTTGGTGCTGGATGCACTCAATCTGTCCACCGTAGTATGTCAGGTATATATCTATATGTTCTATTTGGTGCTGGATGCACACAATCTGTCCACCGTAGTATGTCAGGTATATCTATATGTTCTAGTTGGTGCTGGATGCTCTCAATCTGTCCATCATAGTATGTCAGGTATATATCTATATGTTCTATTTGGTGCTGGATGCGCTCAATCTGTCCACCATACTATGTCAGGTATATCTGTATGTTCTATTTGGTGCTGGATGCGCTCAATCTGTCCACCGTAGTATCATAATATGTCAGGTATATCTATGTTCTATTTGGTGCTGGATGTGCTCAATCTGTCCACCATAGTATCATAGTATGCCAGGTATATCTATATGTTCTATTTGGTGCTGGATGCACTCAATCTGTCCACCATAGTATCATAGTATGTCAGGTATATATCTACATGTTCTATTTGGTGCTAGATGCACTCAATCTGTCCACCATAGTATGTCAGGTATATCTTTATGTTCTATTTGGTGCTGGATGCGCTCAATCTGTCCACCGTAGTATCATAGTATGTCAGGTATATCTATGTTCTATTTGGTGCTGGATGCGCTCAATCTGTCCACCATAGTATCATAGTATGTCAGGTATATCTATATTTTCTATTTGGTGCTGGATGCACACAATCTGTCCACCATAGTATGTCAGGTATATCTATATGTTCTAGTTGGTGGTGGATGCTCTCAATCTGTCCATCATAGTATGTCAGGTATATATCTATATGTTCTATTTGGTGCTGGATGCGCTCAATCTGTCCACCGTAGGATGTCAGGTATATCTATATGTTCTATTTGGTGCTGGATGCACTCAATCTGTCCACCGTAGTATCATAGTATGTCAGGTATATCTATATGTTCTATTTGGTGCTGGATGCACTCAATCTGTCCACCGTAGTATCATAGTATGTCAGGTATATCTATGTTCTATTTGGTGCTGGATGCACTCAATCTGTCCACCGTAGTATCATAGTATGTCAGGTATATCTATGTTCTATTTGGTGCTGGATGCTCTCAGTCTGTCCACCGTAGTATCATAGTATGTCAGGTATATATCTATGTGTTCTATTTGGTGCTGGATGCGCTCAATCTGTCTACCGTAGTATGTCAGGTATATCTATATGTTCTATTTGGTGCTGGATGCGCTCAATCTGTCCACCGTAGTATCATAGTATGTCAGGTATATCTATGTTCTATTTGGTGCTGGATGCGCTCAATCTGTCCACCATAGTATCATAGTATGTCAGGTATATCTATATGTTCTATTTGGTGCTGGATGCGCTCAATCTGTCCACCGTAGTATCATAGTATGTCAGGTATATCTATGTTCTATTTGGTGCTGGATGCGCTCAATCTGTCCACCATAGTATCATAGTATGTCAGGTATATCTATATGTTCTATTTGGTGCTGGATGCGCTCAATCTGTCCACCGTAGTATCATAGTATGTCAGGTATATCTATGTTCTATTTGGTGCTGGATGTGCTCAATCTGTCCACCATAGTATCATAGTATGTCAGGTATATCTATATGTTCTATTTGGTGCTGGATGCGCTCAATCTGTCCATCGTAGTATCATAGTATGTCATGTATATCTATATGTTCTATTTGGTGCTGGATGCGCTCAATCTGTCCATCGTAGTATCATAGTATGTCAGGTATATCTATGTTCTATTTGGTGCTGGATGCACTCAATCTGTCCATCTTAGTATGTCAGGTATATCTATATGTTCTATTTGGTGCTGGATGCTCTCAATCTGTCCACCGTAGTATGTCAGGTATATCTATATGTTCTATTTGGTGCTGGATGCGCTCAATCTGTCCATCGTAGTATGTCAGGTATATCTATATGTTCTATTTGGTGCTGGATGCACTCAATCTGTCCATCGTAGTATCATAGTATGTCTGGTATATCTATATGTTCCACTGACTGTTTTCGTTGTTCTTGATGCCCAACATGGGGCAACATCAAATAGTGATTCCAAGAAAAAACTAGCTACCAGGATTAACCCATCCTACTATTGGCAAACTATTTGGTTATAGGTGATTTGACACAATATGCATTGGGGCACAGTATTATATGCATATAATGTTCTGTTAGCTAAGACAGATGTCTCATTCTGTAGCTTATGGTCCACCTGTAGATTAACCAGGGCCTGAGAGTCCAGAGATGCACTAGTTAATACCTGGTGAAAAGAAGCTATTCATCTCATTGTTAAATCTCAATTAAAGGCAGACCTCAGCATAGTTGTTATTTGTTATGCTGGCATCTGGTAGCCTTGTTGGTATTTTGAAATTTGAATGATTGCGAAGTATCTAGCCATATCGCCTTAGATTGCAGCATTTCAAGGCCTGAGTAAAACAGTAATGTGCATGCTAACATTGTTGGATAATTAAAATAAAATAAAACTAAAAAACAGGTAATATATAAATCCATCCAAGACATAGAAAGATGTGTAATTGCAGTCTGAATGATAAGAAACTATGTTATAAAGGCCATGTAATCCAGTAGGTTGGCCATTGAGAGATACTAGATAGGCCCAGACATGGAATGTGATGTACACAGTTTGTATGGGCATGGAATGGGTAGGTAAGAGTAAGACCACCCAGTTTATCAGCTTGTATGATATGCATGTTTGCTTGGAAAAGTTAACCGATAACACGTTTTTTTATCCAGCATTGAAGAGAAACTACTACCATTACCTGGTGCACAGACAGTTTTCATAGAGCGCAAGTAACATTCATTAGTCACAAGATATGCCCAAAGCTTTTAAGTTTTTCAGCTCTAAGCAAATTTAAGTGTTACACATGTATGTATTTGGAGTGTAGCAGCATATTAAAATAAATAAAACAAATGTACATGCAATATAACAATTTTAAAATAGTAATAACAGTTATATCAGTTAAATAAGTTAAAATATGTTAAATAAGTTACACAAGTTAAATCATCTCACACATCACAAATCATCTCAGGCTCACTCAGTGTGAAACTGGCAGAGATGGGGGGAACGAAGGACAGTTACTCATTCATTAGTTTAATTGACGAGGGAACAAATGAGTTTCAACTGCCGATTCAGTTTACAGTGAGGGAGTTGTAAGCGGCGGCCAGAAGGAAGTAGTTTATAGCATGGAAACAGGGGATGTTCGGGGTCTGAGGAGACCTTCCTTCCATTTCTCTCTGCCCATTGCCTGTACAGATCCTCTATCTAGACTGCTTTTCGCCCACCCTGATGGTCCGTGTCAGAGTTGTTGTGATGCACAACACTCAAGCCGCCATACAAGAACCCCAAATGTAATAGAGCTTTCGATGTAGCATCTGTAGAAGGTTTGTAGAACACGTGTGCTGACACTGAGTAACCTGAACTTGTGTAAGAAATACACCTTTTGCTGGCACTTTCTTTTAATTACTGCTGTATTTTCACCAAATGTGAGCTTGGCATCAATGATGGTGCTGAGGTACTTGTATTCTTCTACTCTCCTCACACACTCTCCGTTGATGAATAGTCCCTTGGGAAGAGTTGGATTCTTCCTAAAATCTATTATGAGTTCTTCAGTTTTATAAACATTCAGGTCAAGGAAATGATTGCCGCATCACACTGTGAAATCAGCTACAGCATACGCACACACTTGATCAGAGCCGGATAAGTCGACGATAGCTGTGTCATCGCTGTATTTGATTAAATTGACGATCTCCTGCTGCTGCGACAGTTGTCTGTGTAGAGTGAACAGAACAGGGGAGATCACCGAACCCTAGGGAGCATCGGTGAAAGTAAAGAGTGAGCTCGACACAGCACCATTATAGCGCACTACTTGCTTACACTCAGTAAGAAACTAGTTTACCCCCAAGATGATGTGTGGGTTCACATGCATATATATATATGTATATATTAACAAGTTGACTTATCATGATATGTGGCTGAATATAGTTGAAAGCAGAAGAAAGTCAATAAAGACTATTCTAGCAAACGACTTGCGCTTTTTCACACTATGACATAGAGTGAGGACTGGATCCTCCACACGTCGATTGTGTTTATATGCAAATTGGAGGGGATCCAGTTGATCCCCAACATGCTGCAGGAGAGGACGAAGTATGATTCGCTCAAAGCACTACATGACGACTGAGGTAAGCGCCACTGAGCAGTAGTCATTGAGAACAGATGGCACAGGCTTCTTGGGGACAGGACAGATGACTGACGATTTCCAGGAGAGGGGGATGCAATGCTACTTTAGAGACCAGTCGAAAAGGATGCTGAACACTGCACCAAGCTGAGCATGGCACTCCTTGAGGACCCGATCACGGTCACTGACGTTGTTAGGCCCAGCTGCCTTGTGAGGGTTAACATGCTTAAAGGTCTTATTGACGTCATCAGGAGTTGTTTCCGGGGTGTCACCCTCGGTGAGCTGAGACTCAATGTCATCCACCCCCTCCTGACGGCTCACGTGAGAAATCATGCACACGGCGGTACAGACCAAACCAATATGACCTGTACTGAATCTTATCAGTAACATCCGCATGTCTTTGTGCTATCTCAACAGCGAGACAGTGCTAGTGAATAATCATCTAGAAAAGATCTTGTAAATAAAAACTGGGTTATTTCCGTGTCATTGTTGAGCTGCTGTTTGTATTGTAAACAAGCCACTCTTGTAAGGTAGGTTGATGTTACTAGGCTACAGATACTAGTCATGCTAGTCATTATTCAACAGTAATGCCAGGCATACACTACTAAACTTGTGTTGCCTGTTGTGTTTTCAATAAATCAGTCATGCAACATATGCCAGCATGCAAGTGAGGGGTGATAGGGACTACAATACCCCTAGTTACTAGGAAGTAACTCGACTGCAAAGAGTACTTCAAAGATTCTGCATATCATTGTCCGTCTGACAAGCGACTGTGGGTGATGGCAGCCGTTACTAGTTAGTCCCAAAATGGTGAAACATAAAAGGCTGTAAGTCAATTGGATTGCACTCCTTGTGATAAACACACACACACGCATGTTGGTGGCTAGTATTGAGGATATATTGGGGATTCACCGTAGAGATTACAGTCATAGAGAATCCATTTACAGGGACTTGGGTATGTCAGACAATATTTTGAAAAGAATAACATTCTTCAGGTGCATAGTGTAATTATTTTGTTAATAAGGGGAAAATAAGCAAGTCGAGTAAGAATGTCGTAGGTAAAGAACACAGGAAAACGCTAACTGAAAATTATATCAAAGATGTGATTACAAGAGAGCACTAGAAAAAGTGCCATAAAAAGAATATATATATAGCACTTCATTTGTGTAATTTGTGGTTGATTAGTGAAGTATCTAACAATTGCAGTATGTTGCCAATACTTGCCATGTGTGCATTGATGCTGAATTCAAGGTGCTGACAGAAGAACTTAATAAAAAATCAGGTGGAAATTTTGATAAAAAAACTCCAAGATTTATGTGGGCATCTCCATTGTCTTGTAACCAAACTACATGTACAAATGAACTGAGGGCACTAGATGATTCAGTATTAAAGCATGTTTTGTAAACATACCCATCTCACAGTGACCTCAACGTCCTTGAGTTACAGTGGTAGGTCGCTTCCTGATATTTATTGTGCTGTTTCCCTGATGACTGACAGTGACAGCACACTACTGTCAGACCACACGAGAAATTACACTGGTCAATACTTGTGTAATATCCAGCAGAACAGCCGTCTGAGTTGTACAATGTATGTGTCTGTTGTGGGTGAAATCTTCATTTGTCTGTCAGTCTGTCTTGTCTGTCTGTCTGATGTTACGTTGCAAAAGGGTAGCACCAAGGGGAGTACTTAGTAAAGTACAAGGAAATGAGGGGTAGCACCCAGGGGGAGGGGTAGTACCAAGGGAGAGGGGGGCACCAAGAGGGAGGAGGGGTGGCACTCAGGGGTAGGAAGGGACTGGGGAGGAGGGGTGGCATCCAAGGGGAGGAGGGGTAGCACCCAGGGGGAGGAAGGGTAGCACCCAGGTGGACATAGGCATTACTTGCAAGAGCCAATACCAGCTTCCTTTGTTGCTGTGGCTGTCAGGACTTTATTTGATCGCTGGTAGTGTCTTACAACAATGTCAGCATGCTGTTAACTTTTTCCATCTTCGCTACATGCCTTTGGCAGTGTTGATGATGGAACGATTTGTTTATCGACTAACAAGTTTTTACCACATCTTCTCTTCCATGGTGTAATTTGTATACATAATAATGCTTTTTGATTTGCTCTTCATCAGTAAACAAATCATTTCAGAAAAATCTATTCATCATGCGATATCTATCACTTTTTTTTTCAGAGTAGGATGTATTTCTGTAATTGTGTTCTCGAATGTTGCAAAAAAGCGTCATGAATCATCATCAGTCATTGGCATTTGTGCATGAAATAGAATCATTGTATTATCGCTAGTTAGTGCCAAGTTATGGCGTACTTCTGTGATTTCTTGTACTATCGTTGTGTTTAGCTTCCTGTCTATTTATACTGTATTAGCCGTACTTTAATGTAACAATATCACATTGCAGTGCTAGGTTCATTCAGTTCAACGAGTAGCCTCCTGTAACAATATCACATTGCAGTGTTAAGTTCATTCAGTTCAACGAGTAGCCTCCTGTAACAATATCACATTGCAGTGCTAGGTTAATTCAGTTCAACGAGTAGCCTCCTGTAACAATATCACATTGCAGTGCTAGGTTCATTCAGTTCAACGAGTAGCCTCCTGTAACAATATCACATTGCAGTGCTAGGTTCATTCAGTTCAACGAGTAGCCTCCTGTAACAATATCACATTGCAGTGCTAGGTTCATTCAGTTCAACGAGTAGCCTCCTGTAACAATGTCACGTTGCAGTGCTAGCTTCGTTCAGTTCAACGAGTAGCCTCCTGTAACAGTATCACGTTGCAGTGCTAGGTTCATTCAGTTCAACGAGTAGCCTCCTGTAACAGTATCACGTTGCAGTGCTAGGTTCGTTCAGTTCAACGAGTAGCCTCCTGTAACAGTATCACGTTGCAGTGCTAGGTTCGTTCAGTTCAACGAGTAGCCTCCTGTAACAGTATCACATTGCAGTGCTAGGTTCATTCAGTTCAACGAATAGCCTCCTGTAACAATATCACATTGCAGTGCTAGGTTCATTCAGTTCAACGAGTAGCCTCCTGTAACAATGTCACGTTGCAGTGCTAGCTTCGTTCAGTTCAACGAGTAGCCTCCTGTAACAGTATCACGTTGCAGTGCTAGGTTCATTCAGTTCAACGAGTAGCCTCCTGTAACAGTATCACGTTGCAGTGCTAGGTTCGTTCAGTTCAACGAGTAGCCTCCTGTAACAGTATCACGTTGCAGTGCTAGGTTCGTTCAGTTCAACGAGTAGCCTCCTGTAACAGTATCACGTTGCAGTGCTAGGTTCGTTCAGTTCAACGAGTAGCCTCCTGTAACAATATCACGTTGCAGTGCTAGGTTCATTCAGTTCAACGAGTAGCCTCCTGTAACAATATCACATTGCAGTGCTAGGTTCATTCAGTTCAACGAGTAGCCTCCTGTAACAATATCACATTGCAGTGCTAGGTTCATTCAGTTCAACGAGTAGCCTCCTGTAAGTATCACGTTGCAGTGCAGTTCAACGAGTAGCCTCCTGTAACAGTATCACGTTGCAGTAGGTTCAGTTCGGTAGCCTCCTGTAACATCACGTTGCAGTGCAGTTCAGTTCCGAGTAGCCTAACAGTATCACGTTGCAGTGCTAGGTTCGTTCAGTTCAACGAGTAGCCTCCTGTAACAGTATCACGTTGCAGTGCTAGGTTCATTCAGTTCAACGAGTAGCCTCCTGTAACAGTATCACGT
Organism: Paraescarpia echinospica; assembly: GCA_020002185.1. NCBI lineage: Eukaryota > Metazoa > Annelida > Polychaeta > Sabellida > Siboglinidae > Paraescarpia > Paraescarpia echinospica. Next base: position 7,237,849 of record CM034542.1, read on the forward strand.
TGCAGTGCTAGGTTCGTTCAGTTCAACGAGTAGCCTCCTGTAACAGTATCACGTTGCAGTGCTAGGTTCGTTCAGTTCAACGAGTAGCCTCCTGTAACAGTATCTCGTTGCAGTGCTAGGTTCGTTCAGTTCAACGAGTGGCCTCCTGTAACAATATCTCGTTGCAGTGCTAGGTTCGTTCAGTTCAACGAGTAGCTTCCTGTAACAATATCTCGTTGCAGTGCTAGGTTCGTTCAGTTCAACGAGTAGCCTCCTGTAACAGTATCACGTTGCAGTGCTAGGTTCATTCAGTTTAACGAGTAGCCTCCTGTAACTATATCACATTGCAGTGCTAGGTTCGTTCAGTTCAACGAGTAGCCTCCTGTAACAATATCACTTTGCAGTGCTAGGTTCATTCAGTTTAACGAGTAGCCTCCTGTAACTATATCACATTGCAGTGCTAGGTTCATTCAGTTTAACGAGTAGCCTCCTGTAACTATATCACATTGCAGTGCTAGGTTCGTTCAGTTCAACGAGTAGCCTCCTGTAACAATATCACTTTGCAGTGCTAGGTTCATTCAGTTTAACGAGTAGCCTCCTGTAACTATATCACATTGCAGTGCTAGGTTCATTCAGTTTAACGAGTAGCCTCCTGTAACTATATCACATTGCAGTGCTAGGTTCGTTCAGTTCAACGAGTAGCCTCCTGTAACAATATCACTTTGCAGTGCTAGGTTCATTCAATTTAACGAGTAGCCTCCTGTAACTATATCACATTGCAGTGCTAGGTTCATTCAGTTCAACGAGTAGCCTCCTGTAACTATATCACATTGCAGTGCTAGGTTCATTCAGTTCAACGAGTAGCCTCCTGTAACAGTATCACATTGCAGTGCTAGGTTCATTCAGTTCAACGAGTAGCCTCCTGTAACAAAGGAATGTCACTGTAAATATATATCCACTAAATGCTGCTATGGTGTTTAGCATTGTGACACATCTGCAGTTTTAACCTGTTGGATTATCCAGTTCATGATCGAGATAATCAGCAGTCCGTGATTATCCTGTACATATCACTGGACCGAAGAAATTTATTACTGTTTTGCAACCCATAAATCACGTGAAACTTTTGTGGGTGAACTGTACTAAATGGGCCATGCGCTCTCATTACCACCAGGAACACTTCAACAGATCAATCGAGTTGTATTTGTTGGCTTCAAAATAAGTCAGATTATTAAATATTCCTCCACTGGGCTACTGTAATCGGTATAGATGTTCAAAGCCAAATAGCAGGATGACATATTACCTGGCAGTCACAGACAGATGGGTAATTCACATGGAATAATTTCCTTCTCAAGTGTTGACATTATTTGTGGCTATTTTCAATCGTTTATTTATTTTTCATGTTATTTTGTTTCGACTCAAGTGGTCATTCTGGGTAATGATATAGCCATGTATGTGTTTTAAACCTTAAGAACACCTCAAGTATTATTTTTGCAATAATCTAACTAAAAGGAAGTTTAAATACATTTCAAATTCACAGTATTTGCATGACACTGAAACAAATCTAAACTTCCTTTAATGTTTTAATATTCTATTATCCTGTCACTGTTTAGATGCCCAATTAGTAGAATAATAGATTACAACATCAGTCTAGATAAGTGAGTTTGCTCTATGGTCACTCTTACTGAGACAGCTGTTGTACTCGGACGTAGCTATCACTGCCAAACAGGGTGTTGGTATGTGTATTAACTTGGCGTGCTATGCAGGTCTTTCTTACACGTCCAACAAAGCAGTGCTAACCAGTGCGCTGCAACCCATCATCCAAGAAATAGACTTCCTAGAAATGTCAGACTAATTTGATTAAATCTCCTATTTGTGCTTTCCTGTGGCTGCCTGGGCTGGTTTGCTGCTGTCAATTACTTGTAGATGTTTGTTTTATAATTTGTAGCAACATTCACCTGTAAGACGTATATCTAACACCACAGGCAGCCAAGTGACAGTTCATGACATTATAAATAGGGCACATTCACAGTAAAATAAATATTGGATGACATTTTGTCCTGGAAGTGGAAGTTCATATTTGCTCTTCAGCCGCAATAAAAACATGACAATTTGACGTCATTGCAAAATGGACAGGTTTAAATTCTGTTCAAACACTTCCACAGCATTACGTCGCTCTTAAAAGCGATGATATGAGGATAGTTATGAATGACACATGATCAACTGCCTGGATGTCATGGAGGCCCACTTAAAGAAAGGGTCAGTTAAAGTAGATCATAGGTTGAGTATAACTAGTCTACAAGAAAACAACAACCAGAAAACTGTTACTTTATGTATTCCTTATTATAGATGGATTGAAGTCTGTACCTAGAGAGAAAGTATGGTTTGTGACAGGGTACAGTGTTGACAGGTTTGTGTTATTAGTGGTTGGTGTCAATTTTGTCATTAGTGGTTGGTGACACATGCTGTAACAATAACGTCTAGATAGGATGTCACTGGCAGGCAGGAAGAAGTACTTGCCACTGTGAAGGGGGTAGTTTATTAACTGTTATGTCAGTTAGTGGTCACAGTGCAGCCCCCAGGGAACCTCAGACCACAAATAGAGGTATCACTTACACCCTACTCTCTCTCTCTCTGGCCTGTCTTCTGCTATCTATTTGTCTCTCTTTGCTCACATTCTTCTGTCCCACTCTCAGCCTTTCTGTCTTGTAAAGATGTAATCACTCCTCTTGCGTCTCTCACCTGCAATTCTCCTTCTCCCTCTTTCCCCTCTCCCACACTCTCTTGCTCCCCCTCTCACTCTCTCTTGCTCCCCCTCCCACACTCTCTTGCTGCCCCTCTCACTCTCTCTTGCTCCCCCTCTCACTCTCTTGCTCCCCCTCACTCTCTTTTGCTCCCCCTCTCACTCTCTCTTGCTCCCTCTCTCACTCTCTCTTGCTCCCCCTCTCATTCTCTCTCTTGCTCACTCTCTCGCTCCCGCTCTCACCCTCTCTCGCTCCCCTCTGACTCTCTCTTGCTCCCCCTCTCACTCTCTCTTGCTCACCCTCTCTTGATCCCCCTCTCACTCTCTCTTGCTCCCCCTCTCACTCTCTCTTGCTCCCCCTCCCACACTCTCTTGCTCCCCCTCTCACTCTCTCTTCTTTCTCACCCCCATCTCTCATTGCTGTTTCTCTCCCTCCCTGCCTCAATCTTGTTGTGCTGTCTCCTTCTCTCTCTCATTCTTTCTCTCCCTCCCTGTCTCAATCTTGTTGCGCTGTCTCCTTCTCTCTCTCACGCTTTCTCTCCGCCTCTCTCTTGCTGTTTCTCTCCCTCCCTGTCTCAATCTTGTTGCGCTGTCTCCTTCTCTCTCTCTTGCTTTCGCTCTCTCCACCTCTCTCTTGCTGTTTCTCTCCCTCCCTGTCTCAAGCGTGTGCTGTCTCCTCTCTCTCTTGCTTTCTCTCTCCGCCTCTCTCTTACTCTATCTCACCCTTCTGCTCTCATTCTTGATGCTCTCCCTTTCTCTTCTTGTTCCCGCTTTCTCACTTTTCCCTCACTCCCTGTCTCCATGTCACTCCTCCCTAATTTCAACCCATTTCTCCCATCCCACAGGTCACCACCTTTTCCTTCTAATATCCGTGCATACATAACAATTTTATGTATCATTCATGCCAGATACATTTAATAACAATATAATGACATGTTTATTATTGGCATTTTATCTAGAAAATACCTATCCAGTGGTGTTGATATAGTTAGCATTATTTACCATGTAGCAGTTATTGCTTGCAACTGAACACCTTATTTATGATTATCCGATAACTATGTAAATCGGCCGACATTGGCAATTCTAGTCAGGTAAGAGTTATGGGCCTTGTGGCACATTTCAGGTGCCGCTGACTAACCCTGCACTGTGTGACTGACTTTGTGGCTGAGACATTGTGGCAGGAATACATGTCAACTGTGCTACACCAGGCATCATTTTACCACTGGCTGGCTCCAGGAAGGCTTCCTCTGTGTGACTGAGCTCAATGCCTGGGGTGACTGAGTATTGCACTGACTGATCCAGGAGTTGGTTTATTCAACTGGTTCATGCCCTGCTCTGTGTAATTGCAAGTAATTATTAATTGCATCCAGATGAAGGAGTACATAAAACAGTGATGCAGGTTATCTCCTGTATCTGGTCTGGCCAGACAGACACACATGTTTATGATAGTCCTTTTAAATGGAGGGAGTTGTCCATTTTTGTTAGAATGTTTTCATTTGTTTTCGAGGACAATTTCCTCACATTTATGTTTGTTTTTGTGTGTTTTTTGTCATGAGTTTGGAGGGCGTATTTACGTATTTAAGCCAGGTTTTGATTATGAAGCTGTAATTGGCTATGTAGTTTACATCAGAGCCCTTTCAGAGGTAATCGGGTACATAGTTTACATCAAACAAAATGATCTTTGTTCAGGTAAACAGTAAACGCCAGTGAAATCTGTAGCAGAATACTGCTTTGCAGAGCGAGAGATGGCAGCTTAGATTACCAAGTGTAACACAGTGCAAATAATGTTTTTAAGTCCTGAGAAAAATACCTTTAAACCCTGAACACAAAAGCAGTTGCTCTGACATAATCACTGTTGACAATGAGCAGGCTAACACTGTCACAGGTAATTCTGGTTGGTGAAAAAGAATTCAGAGACACCCAGTGAAATAACCGCAAGACGACTGGCAAAGCTATTCACTGTGTTTCTTAGGCTTCTTTCAGTCCTTTAAAAGTTGCCAAACTGAAAGATGACATCATTATACTGTAACCCAAGATCAAGCCTACAAACAGAACATCTAGCACGCGAGTCAAAACAAAAATGTGATTAGCAAAGGCACCACAGATAGCAGGTTATCTGTTTGAAAAAAGGTGAGAATTTACCAGTGCTACTAAGTACTACGGTCTGTCGGCAGTGCATATTTTGCCTGTTGACACAACATTGTGAAATATCTGGCAATAATCTAGTTCAGTATCCGTTTTGTTGTACAACAAGAGTATGCAGAGATAAGAGGTAACTAGTGGAAATTATCAGTTGTCAGCATGGGTTATCTAGTGTGGAGCTGTCACGGTTCACTGAACATGGTGTCATCATTCTGGATGTATGCCACTTGTTATCTGGCTGAGTGTGTTTATGTGCTGCTAGCCGACTTGATTTATTAGCCTGTTGTCCTGCCTGCTCAGTCCTAGTTTTTGTGGCCTGTCTGTCTGCTAGAACCATTGATGAAACAAAGCTTCTGCCATCGTTAATGCCTGTAAATGACATTTCATCTGCTCTGTTAATCAGTGTTGTGTTTTGATAAGCCGTTTATCGGGCTGTAGTTGAGTTACCAACTGTAGCAGGCAATCCGTGTGGGTGCGTAATATGTATGTGCACCTGTTTTTTAATGGTTGGTACGTACTTAGGACTTCTCTGAAATAAACTTTGTAAATAGGTGAACAGATGAATAACTAGGAAATATGATGAATGGATGCGGCATGGTTGACAGATCAGTCACTTTGTCATCGGGTTGCCTGTAAATACAGTCTATGGGAAAAGTTTAGAATTCCTACTGGGACAACAGAACACCATCGCAAGGTTATTTTACAAAACTAAATCTGCTGAATATATAGAACTTTATAATAATAATACTTATATTGTGGTATTTAATAGATTTAATAGATTAATTAATGATACTTATATTTATTATGTATGCGATTGTGGTATTTGATTGGATAAAAGCTAGCAGAGTGATGGCTAATGGCACAAACATAGTGATTGTGTAAACAAGACTTGATGTGTGATACAATTAGACAAGATGTCAGTGAAGAGACAATTAGGTTGCTCTGGGGGTCTGCTGATAGTTCCTGGCCTGGGGCTGCCCCATTGTCAGGGACCATAGCTGAATGGTATGATGGCCAAGTATAATTTTGAGCAGTGGATACAGCCAGTGAAGTGCCTCATTAGGAGAGAATAAGCTCAAGTTCCTTAGGGTTCGAGGGCAGAGTTAATTATGATGTAGGGGCTGCTGCCCTTGGCTGGGTTGAGGTTTCTATAGAGACTGTCAGTGTGTGGATAGGGTAAGGATGAGGTTTGATAGACATGTTCATGTAAGTGGTGTTCTAGTAAGTAGTGTAGGCAACCATGGGTTTGTGGGGATGCTAATGTGGTGGGCCACTGCCCACACGAGGTGATGTAATAGTTGCAGATTAGCTGCTCCCTGGCAAAGCCCCTTTGTGGGGTATATAAGGGCAGCAGACAATGTACATGTTGCTGTTACTGTGATTAAATGACCTAAGATACAATGTTGAATCAATGTCTGAGTATAGGCCGTCGCAGTACAGTCACATGTAATTCGCACGTGGGCTAGGAAGATGACAACATACAGCAAGTATACCACTTACATAATTTTTTATAGCTATGTTATTGTCTTCCCGGACACTGGAACTGCCCACAACACTATCAAAATTATGATTTGCCATAAAAAAGAATGCTTAAAGCAGAAATGATGTGCCTGGGTGTATCAATTCAGCGATGTAGTGATCATATTGCTAGGTATTGGACCGTGGATAACAGATACCTTAGGGGTGAATGACCTGTCTTCAATTTTGTTGTTGACAGCAGAACTTTGTTATATTGGAAGCAGAATTGCTGTAGCTTTGCAGGGATTTTGCCGCCCACAGGCTTGTCGTTTCATACTATTTTTTCAGAGTCATACGAGCCTAGTGTAGTAGATCACTGGATGCGTGGGACATCTCAATGCTTTTCACCACTTACCTCCAGTGTTGCCTCCAAGACCAAACAAATGGTTATAAAAACAGATAAATTGCTAAACAGTAGATATGTGAAGTGCTTTCTGAATTGCATTCATCAGCTACTTCAGTAAAAAATATATATTAATACGCTAACATTAGGGGCAGTCTGGTTGTATCCCTTCCCCAGTGCTGAGGTCCAATCACATCTATAAGTTCTATGTACATTCTCTTCATTAGAGTCGACCATTGGCCTCTGATCTACCAACTGGCAATATGTTCAAGAAAAACAGAAGGGTAGTTTTTTTGTAGTGTACCCGGTATGCTTTCTACCGGTTGAAAAAAGATGGAAAGATGAGTTATGTGGTCAGAAGAAAGAAGAGTGGGATGAAAATAATGTAATGATAATAACTGTTGTGCTCGACGCATAAGAAGTCAGTGTTATTATTACTATTTGTTGCACCTTGGACGGGTGTAAGAGAGTAGATACGTCGATGATCATCAACCACACTCGAATAAGCAGTATTCAGCCTTTTTAACCATTTCAGTACGACAGGCCTGTTTTCCGGCATTGACGATGTCTGCTATTCAAATCGTTTTTATTCATAATAATCCACTACGTGGAGCCTCTTGTTGTGTCAAGGCGAATAAATTAGCTATTCGGCTGTGGTCATTGTTTATTATCGCTCAATAATAGTTTACGGTGATTTTCACGGTTTTTAATGATGGATTATCAAAATCTACAGCGGTCACAATGGCGGACCGCATTACTTCAACTAGCGATTTACCACCGTATGTTTTGGACAGATTATTTGATAGTTTTATCGAAGAATCTTTGTCGGATGTTGACGATCGACATAATAACGATGTCGGCGAACTTAGTATACAACCGAGTTCAGCAACTACAAAAACGTTGAAATCTTGGATTGTTGGTTACCATGACGACAGAATATAAAATAATATGGCTCATTGTATTCGCTGATTATCATACTTTCCGAAAATATATAACATTCCTATTCATAAAATGCATTTTTGTTGCTCAAATCTTGACTTGAAGTGAGGTAGTCCATTATATTGCATATTCACTGGGAATGCAGTATTCAGTGGTCACAGCTGATCAGGGCTGTAGTACTGAAATGGTTAAATGTGACAGTTTCTCACTATTGTGCCAGCAGTAAGACCATGGATGTAGTGGTTTCCACGATGATTCCACCAACTAGCAAAAATGCCAATCCTCTGGATGGTGCTACGAACACACAAGTGCAGAAGGTGTTTTCTCAAGGTGTTTGTCAATTACATTAATTGTGGTGGAAATTTTCAAAAAGTTTGTTCACGTTAATGTAAGAAGTAAGACGTCCCAATTGATTGGTGCTCCTGGGAAAAATTGCAGAAAGTATGTGTCACATTATAAACGGTTGATTTGTATTCATTTAACATGTCGTACAAATCCTAAATCTGGTAAGAACTCTTAAACAATGGCAAATTTTGAAAAAATAATGGTGTTACTTTCTCCTGTGGAAGGGTCATAGATTAATCCATGAAAGTTTGGTACTTGATGCAGACCATCTAGGAAAAAACATTAACATGCCCGCACACACATACACACATATGTTAATTCGATTATGGTTAGATGGTAGCATTTCCCCATTGGATATTCCAGCCTCTGCAGCTGCCAGGAGCTGCGTCCTTGGCTTAGTGATGTAGGCTACTGTGCTGGCATTAAACACTGGTGATACAGCTGTATATGCAGAATGCTTCATTTCTCTGTCAATGCACTGATGGTAGATATAGAGTGATTAGTTGTCTGTCTGGGCCTCTCACCTGTTATATTTTATGCACATGAGATTGTAGTAAAGTCGAGACAGTGTGGAGGGTCGATGAGGTCGGGGGGGGTTTCCAATAATAATGTCACTGGGAGGGTTTATTTTGATGTGTTGTGTCACATAACGTTTTTGCTCTCCTCCTCTTTGACCCTGTAGTCCAGTGTGAGGCTGGTCTCAATACTGGTTCTCTTTGACCCTGTAGTCCAGTGTGAGGCTGGTCTCAATACTGGTTCTCTTTGAACCTGTAGTCTGGTGTGAGGCTGGTCTCAATACTGGTTCTCTTTGACCCTGTAGTCTGGTGTGAGGCTGGTCTCAATACTTGTTCTCTTTGACCCTGTAGTCTGGTGTGAGGCTGGTCTCGATACTGATTCTCTTTGACCCTGTAGTCTGGTGAGGCTGGTCTCGATACTGGTCCTGTTTGTCCCTGTAATCTGGTGTGAGGCTGGCCTTGATACTGGTCCACTGTCCCTGTAGTCTGGCATGAGGCTGGTCTCGATAGTGGTTCTCTTTGTTCCTCTAATCTGGTGTGAGGCTGGCCTTGATACTGGTCCTCTTTGTCCCTGTAGTCTGGTGTGAGGCTAGTCTCGATAGTGGTTCTCTTTGTCCCTGTAGTCTGGTGTGAGGCTGGCCTTGATACTGGTCCTCTTTGTTCCTGTAATCTGGTGAGGCTGGCCTTGATACTGGTCCTCTTTGTCCCTGTAGTCTGGTGTGAGGCTGGTCTCAATACTGGTCCTCTGTCCCTGTAGTCTGGTGTGAGGCTGTCCTTGGTACTGGTACTCTTTGTCCCTGTAGTCTGGTGTGAGGCTGGTCTTGATACTGGTTCTCTTTGTTCCTGTAATCTGGTGTGAGGCTGGCCTTGATACTGGTCCTCTTTGTCCCTGTAGTCTGGTGTGAGGCTGGTCTTAATATTGGTCCTCTTTGTCCCTGTAGTCTGGTGTGAGGCTGGTCTCAATACTGGTCCTCTTTGTCCCTGTAATCTGGTGTTAGGCTGGTCTCAATACTGGTCCTCTTTGTCCTTGTGGTCTTGTGTGAGGCTGGTCTCGATATTGGTCCTTGATTGTTTCATTTTGTCTGCCATTGCTCCTACACTGCCGTCTCCACTCCTCTTAACACTCTCCCTACTTCAATCAACTCCCCTCTAGCTTCTTTGTGAAATTTACCCACCCACCTCCTCCCTTACGTCCTCCATTCTGCAATTTTCTATTCTATAATTAGTGTAAGTGAGATTTATTTGGCGTGTGTTATGATCTCGGTGTGACAGTGTGTGGCTTTGTGTGGGAGACATTGGTGGCTGTATCAGATGAGAAGGCAGCATGTAGGTGGATGGTGCTTACCAACAAATGTGACCATGTTGCATTTGCTTGACAGGGATGTTGCTAAGACAGTGACGAATGGCCTGGAATTAATATTAACACCGAATGAAGATATCAGTAGAGTTGAGCTCATTAAAATGGTCAGTGCTCACTGTGTAAAATTCCAAGTCCAATTTCAACACTTAAAGGAAACATTTACATTTTGTATAACAAAAATTACAAATGAAGTGCTTCAAAAAGTAAGTTACAGTGTCATATATAATTATATTAAGGGTTCACTGCAATAGTTTATAGGTGAGTACAATTATGTTGTTTTACAAGGACGATTACAGTGCTGTTCGTTTTTATAGGTTGAGTACAACTACCCAGGTATGTTGTTTTACAAGAAAGATTACACTACTGCTGGTGTTTATAGGTTGAGTACAATTACCCAGGTGTGTTGTTTTATAAGGAAGATTACACTACTGCTGGTGTTTATAGGTTGAGTGCAACTACCCAGATTTGTTGTTTTATAAGAAAGATTACACTACTGCTGGTGTTTATAGGTTGAGTACAACTACCCAGGTATGTTGTTTTATAAGAAAGATTACACTACTGCTGGTGTTTATAGGTTGAGTACAACTACCCAGGTATGTTGTTTTATAAGAAAGATTACACTACTGCTGGTGTTTATAGGTTGAGTACAACTACCCAGGTATGTTGTTTTATCAGAAAGATTACACTACTGCAAGTGTTTGTAGGTTGAGTACAACTACCCAGGTGTGTTGTTTTATAAGAAAGATTACACTACTGCTGGTGTTTATAGGTTGAGTACAACTACCCAGGTGTGTTGTTTTATAAGAAAGATTACACTACTGCTGGTGTTTATAGGTTGAGTACAACTACCCAGGTATGTTGTTTTATAAGAAAGATTACACTACTGCTGGTGTTTATAGGTTGAGTACAACTACCCAGGTATGTTGTTTTATAAGGAAGATTACACTACTGCTGGTGTTTATAGGTTGAGTACAACTACCCAGGTATGTTGTTTTATAAGAAAGATTACACTACTGCTGGTGTTTATAGGTTGAGTACAACTACCCAGGTATGTTGTTTTATAAGAAAGATTACACTACTGCTGGTGTTTATAGGTTGAGTACAACTACCCAGGTGTGTTGTTTTATAAGAAATATTACACAACTGCTGGTGTTTATAGGTTGAGTACAACTACCCAGGTATGTTGTTTTATAAGAAAGATTACACTACTGCTGGTGTTTATAGGTTGAGTGCAACTACCCAGATTTGTTGTTTTATAAGAAAGATTACACTACTGCTGGTGTTTATAGGTTGAGTACAACTACCCAGGTATGTTGTTTTATAAGAAAGATTACACTACTGCTGGTGTTTATAGGTTGAGTACAACTACCCAGGTATGTTGTTTTATAAGAAAGATTACACTACTGCTGGTGTTTATAGGTTGAGTACAACTACCCAGGTATGTTGTTTTATCAGAAAGATTACACTACTGCAAGTGTTTGTAGGTTGAGTACAACTACCCAGGTGTGTTGTTTTATAAGAAAGATTACACTACTGCTGGTGTTTATAGGTTGAGTACAACTACCCAGGTGTGTTGTTTTATAAGAAAGATTACACTACTGCTGGTGTTTATAGGTTGAGTACAACTACCCAGGTATGTTGTTTTATAAGAAAGATTACACTACTGCTGGTGTTTATAGGTTGAGTACAACTACCCAGGTATGTTGTTTTATAAGGAAGATTACACTACTGCTGGTGTTTATAGGTTGAGTACAACTACCCAGGTATGTTGTTTTATAAGAAAGATTACACTACTGCTGGTGTTTATAGGTTGAGTACAACTACCCAGGTATGTTGTTTTATAAGAAAGATTACACTACTGCTGGTGTTTATAGGTTGAGTACAACTACCCAGGTGTGTTGTTTTATAAGGAAGATTACACTACTGCTGGTGTTTATAGGTTGAGTGCATCTACCCAGATTTGTTGTTTTATAAGAAAGATTACACTACTGCTGGTGTTTATAGGTTGAGTGCAACTACCCAGGTGTGTTGTTTTATAAGGAAGATTACACTACTGCTGGTGTTTATAGGTTGAGTGCAACTACCCAGATTTGTTGTTTTATAAGAAAGATTACACTACTGCTGGTGTTTATAGGTTGAGTGCAACTACCCAGGTGTGTTGTTTTATAAGGAAGATTACACTACTGCTGGTGTTTATAGGTTGAGTGCAACTACCCAGATTTGTTGTTTTATAAGAAAGATTACACTACTGCTGGTGTTTATAGGTTGAGTACAACTACCCAGGTATGTTGTTTTATAAGAAAGATTACACTACTGCTGGTGTTTATAGGTTGAGTGCAATTACCCAGATTTGTTGTTTTATAAGAAAGATTACACTACTGCTGGTGTTTATAGGTTGAGTACAACTACCCAGGTATGTTGTTTTATAAGAAAGTTTACACTACTGCTGGTGTTTATAGGTTGAGTACAACTACCCAGGTATGTTGTTTTATATGGAAGATTACACTACTGCTGGTGTTTATAGGTTGAGTACAACTACCCAGGTATGTTGTTTTATAAGAAAGATTACACTACTGCTGGTGTTTATAGGTTGAGTACAACTACCCAGGTATGTTGTTTTATACGGAAGATTACAGTGCTGCTCGTATTTAGACAGGGTTTTAGATTAATATTCATGCTGCAAGGGTTGTGTACAGTTACAATGGTCAATAACAATTACACAGTATCATGAAAATGCAATTGCAGAGTTCTAAAACAGTCAATTGCAATTACACAGTAATTAAGTACAAATTACCCAATAACAGGTAAAGGGAACCCTGGACTGCAGACATTGAGCACAAGGCCACATTGCACCTGGGCAGGTTCTGAAACTATGCCAGGGTTTCATGGTATTGCCAGGAAACATTACTCACTTATCTAGTGCAGTCAACAAGAGATGGGGTGATTGCATCACAAATTATGTAATTGATTGTGGTTACCATTACTCTTTACATGTACTGAGTACAACTACAAGCAAGATTTTAAATAAAATTAGTATAACTGATTATGACTACTTTTACATGTAATCATGATCATAATAATGTTTTAATGGACTTGACCCATATCTGACTGATTACATTGTAGTTGGGACCTACATGGGCAACATAGATATGCAAAGAAAATTATAACCATGATTGCAATAATAATAATGACAGTTTAACAATGTAATCGAGTATGATTGTGATTACTTTTGTGTTTTTAACTAATGTGGTTGAAAAAGAGTATGATTACTCAAATCTCTGCAACATTGTCATGATATGTGTGGTCCTGGAAGCAGCAGAATGTCTCCCGGTTGGTACAGAGACTGACAAGGAGATGAATGGACTATAAACTACAGGAGTAGCCTGCAGCCCCACAGATGAAACAATCACGTACACTATATGTTTATTCTTATGCTTATCCTCATCATGTCCAAGACTGGCACACGAGGCATGCTCAAGATCTCGCCAGAAATTGTTGCTGATTACTGATTACTGAGTATGATTATTCCGTCTTTATCTAGGGTTCTCCTTACCCATCAGACTAACAGTTGTAATCTATGTTAAGCAATGATGGAACGTAGAGGAAATCTAGTCACAGATGTCTGTGAATCTGTCATTCTTGGGGTTTAGGTATGTACTGTGTATGAGATAAAAACTGTTATTTTGATATCCTCGATGACATGGGCAGACTGCAGCCTTATATATATACACTAATTCATATTCGTCAGCTTATCATTAGTAAACAAAAGCAATTATTGTTTGGAAATGCAGCATGATTTATGTGTGATTTCCTGGAAACAACAAAAGTTGGATTGATTTTTGTGTTGTTTATGCCGTCTGGTTGCTAGTGACTAGACAGGAACTGTACCAAGATGACCTTACAAAATGATAGCTACTTGCTGGATGTTTGGACAGACTGTCCAATGATAATGCCAAACAACTAATGCTATAAAACAAGTGTTCTAGTTTGCACTGCCCATGTGCAGTGTTAGTGCTTGAAGATAACCGGGGTTGATTCAATCTGTTATTACAAAATATCTTGCCAATCTGCCACTCCTAGAGATTCAATCACCAGTCACGCAGCAGTTATCTGTTTGATAAATTGCGGAATAATAAATGTTTGCTGAATTGCCGAATACTAAATTTACGTTATTATATCACAGCAATAACAGTGCCGTTTTCTTGAAAGCTCAATGCACTTTAGATCAAAAGCATGAAACCACAAATAAAAATAAATTATACATATTACCACCCTACTTTAAAACTACTGCAATTTATTTAAAAGTAAACTAATTATATACTTATTTAATTAGTTTTCCTTAACACTAATTTCATTAGTTATAACACTGTTTTTATATACTTTCCATGAATATTACTAATTGGCTAACATTTATCTGTAAAAAGAATTACAAAATTCTTTCAAATACAGTTGTTTTACGTAAGAACTCACTGATAAGTAAAATCATACAGAACTTCGGCACAAACGAAAAATTTATATAATTCTACAGATGAAATTAACTAAAATATAAATTGTTCAACGATGGTCTTGACAGGACAAGATGCAATTGACATTTGAAGTAGATAAATGAGCTGAACTGTCCTGTGTGGCATCACACTGGGCTTCAAGAGGAGGTGACTTGGTACTACTGCATCACCTGTGGAGAGTGGATTTGTTTTTTAAAGGCTGTAGTTACTACCAGACAGGGTCTTGGTGATTTGACACTAGTATACTACAGAGGTTTCACTACAGAAGATCAGGCTCAAATTACCAAGTATCCAGGCCTCAACTCAGGCAGTGGCCATGCAACCATTTGCTGCAATACCCTGGCAACTGGTTATCTTGCCTCGGGAATCAAACAGTGGTTTGTGGCCAAATTGACCATCTTTTATTATGGGGACACAAAAAAATTTGTAAAAATCACTTTGAGGTCAACTGGTGTTGACCTCAAGTTTGCAAAAAAATTAGCCTTGTGTGTCAATATACATCGGTGCCTGGTCAATACCCTGGAGACTGGGCACAATTTGTATTGAAATCACGCCTTGGTAGATGCTGACACAACTAATATACACCTTGTATTTTACTTTAATAGTTCATTTATAAATTGGGCAAAGTTCAAAAGAACATCTGTAGGGTGGATGAAGCAGGGGTGGGTACAGTACCACCCTCGGTTCAAAGGGGTTGTGAGGATTACCCTCTGATTGTGATCATTGTTAGTGCATTTCTGTAATTTAATTCACTCTGATTTTGTAAAGTGCTGAGTTTTAGAGATTAGTCTCCCACTTCTTGATATGTTCTTAAAAAGTCAACTTTCTTTCCTGCCATGTCTACCGGTAGTCCACGTTTCTTTAGAGCTCAGCAAAAAAATTATCGATGGTGGTTTCTTGTGGCAAAGTCTTCACATTGGTCAGATGGTACAATCTACCATTAATTACTTGTGTATACACACCAAACTTTCTACTATATTAGATGTGCGTAGATAATTTAATTTGAGGCAATATATACTGCATGATGATAAATAACAACGCAACTTGTTGTCTGTTGCAGTGGTCTGACACATAGCATAGTACGGCACCACATGAATGGCACCATCAGCACCACAAGTGGTGCGAAATGCTCTCACAACAACAACAACATTGATGCCATTCCGTTGCCACCAGATGGCGCCAATCTCGGCATGCTGACGGTGTGCGTCGCCGCCGGCAACCATGTCAAGCCTGTGGTGGTGCCACCGAACGGCGCAAACGGCGCACTGTGTCTAAAACTGCACTCGCCGTGTCCGGGACCAAACGGCTGCTTCCTCCCGATCTCCCCCGATACATCTCGATCATGTACGCCGGTGTCATGTTCACGAGCATCCTCGGCGCAGTCTGTCGATACCTCATCCACGCAAGATGCGTCGGCCACCGCCGCCGCTGTTCCAGAGACGCAGAAAGTAACGTCGTCATCATCATCAAACTCATTATCATCACTGTCATCATTGTCGTCATCATCTCAGGGATATACCTCAAAACCGCAGCAGACGTCATTGTCGTCATCACAAACATCGTCATTACCGTCGTTATTGACGTTGCAAAGTAAAATGCCGTCGATGTCGGATAAGAAAGCGCCAGTAACGGTGCAGTGTCAGTGGCTGCGGTGTTCCGCGGTGCTCGAGACGGCGGTGTTGATCGACCACATCCGCACGGCACATGTGGACTCACAGACAGACCGGGAGACGTTTGTGTGCAAGTGGACCAGCTGTAAGGTGTACGACCGGCCGTCGTGTTCGAAGGCGTGGCTCGAAAGACACGTGCTGACACACAGTGGTGATAAGCCATTCCGTTGTATTGTGGCTGGTTGCGGTCAGCGGTTCACATCGCAGAGTGGACTTGAGCGACACGTCAATGGACACTTCAACACGACGTGTCACAACGGGGCACACCCGCGATCATCACGGTGCGGCCCCAATGGAAGCAGGGATGACACACCGTCAAAACTGACCAAGAGGCGCAAATACAAACTACGGAAACGAGCTCGTCAACGTAAGTGTTATATATATGTGTGTGTATCAAGCCATTGTCTCATTGTGTGTGTAGCGTGCCAGTATAAATATTGGCATGTGTGTAGCATGCCAACGCAAGTATCAGCATGTCTGTGGCATGCTAATTTTAGTGTTGTCGTGTGTACAGCATGCCGTGTAGCATGCCAACGTAAACTTATGTTGTCAAGTATGTAACATGCCAACGTAACTGTTGCCAATATGAAGCATGCTAACGTAGATTTGTGTCACATCTGTGTAGCACGCCAACGTAAATGTTCTCTTGTAAACAGTATGTAGCATACCAACATGTGTGTAGCATCCAATGCAGTCAAAGTAAGTGTCATCATGTGTTTAAACATCAATGTGACACATAAGGCTATGTCTGAAATGTATTTCACAGAATATATCTGTCTACACAATGTAGTCACTTAATTAATGAGAGAATAACCTCTAGAGTAGAAAAACTAAAAATAACAACCAACGTACATTTATACATGCGTTAAATTAAGTTAACTAGCAAGTACTTTACTTTAGCAGGGCAGGTAAATAATAAATGAAAACTAGGCTGCTACGGAAATAGACTAAATAAGAGATGACTTAGGTCATACTTTTGTGATGCATCGCTGCGTTTGAATATATGATCAATGATGTTATTAGTGCAAGATTGCTCATCATTTTGGACATCATCGCATAACAAAAGTACCTGTTGAAAGTTAACGTCAGACTCTGACACACATCTAGATACTTATGTACATGTATGCAAAAGTTACTAATAAGTATACAATGTATATTTTGGGAAATCATTGGACCATTACTGCTGACTGTCTGTATCGGATATGTAGATGTAACAGCTCAATTGTTATACCTGTTGGCTATTCAACTTCCTAGTTTATAAACAATTCTAAGTGTGCAACAGTAGTACTATACACTGTACTAGTAAGCCTTTCGAGCAGCAAAGTCGGCACACTACATGTGTAATGTATATTTAAGGAAATATTTCTTTATTCAACCAATGGTGTTCAAATTTTATGCAAATTCATATAAATGTGAGATTTAGTTTCTCAAGTGATAGCTACTCTTGTATCTCTTTAATAGTATTATTATTGATTTTGTGTTTTACTGTAAACACTGCTGAACAGAGTTTTACCTTAGGTTTTAGTTATTATTATTACTCTTTTTTAATAAGATTGAACTAATTTGCCAGTCAGAGAATTAACTCCAGATGGCATGTAGATGAGGAAGCCTTTGGCATATCAGGAGTCCAACTACTTTTTATCTACAATGTAAGTGTACCCCATCTGAGGATAGATGAGGTTCTGGCTTTCACAGACAAACAATAATGCAGACATCCCATTTCTAAACCCATTCAAGAAGTTGATTTAAAGCCCATAAAACTAGAAAGGGACAGACGTCTAAAAGCAAACTGCTACCTTTGTTGCAGAGTTTATATTATTCAGTTTCCTGCGAGGTGCACTTTGCATTTGTATGGCCAACTGTTGCACATGTTGCACGAAATGTGCCATTAGATTGTGTAGTTAAATTAAACCTTCAGTACCTTTTGTTACCATTTAAATGCAAGTTTATTTAATTTGTTTAATGTATTGATGAAGCTCAAGACTTAGCACTATCAGACCTTGCTCAAATATCTCTAGATAAATTTATCTGCCAGTTCTAAAATGCTTCTGTGTGGCAACATAATTCAAAGTACTATCTATCATTGTTTATGATATAAATTAATTAATAAAAAATATAATCCCTAAAAACTAAGTTTGCAACATTTGAGCAAATTATGCTTTGTTCAATTGTCACCATACAAGATTTTGAGGAAAGTTTACACCTACTTTAAAACCAGCAATTATATTTAATCCAGCAAAACAAATTTGTCACATTAATCAGAACTGTCTTTTGGTGTTTTTGCAAAGTACATCCATCATGGAAATATTTGTTTAAAATGACAGATGAGATCTAACAAGAATTCAGAGATCGATCTGGAAAAAGACATACATGTGCCTTTCGGACACATCAGAGATCTATAGAACTAATTGTCTTTTCAAAATTTGATATGCCCCAAATCAGATGATTAAAATTTTATTAATTTGCATGATAGTATGATCGAATAAATAATGAGGTAAATGTGAATATTACATATTTTTTAATATTAGGCATGTTATTATTTATCTTGTTTTGAATTATATTCAGGACTGCCTATGCGACATATTTCTGGATACAAAATATATAACCATCAGTATCAACGTGATCAGAAATGTTCAGTGTTTTCAAAACCTGTAAGATTACAAAACTAGATACATTCTGGGTAGGTGTGCCCCATTTTCTGTGGATTTATCATGCTACTACAATCTACTGCTCCAAGGATAGGGAGATTTTAACTGAGAAATATGATGCAGCAGTTTGTGACATTGAGTGACAATGATTCACATATGAGAGAACACCAACTAAAAATATTTATAGAACCATGCTGATTAAATTCATTGATATGCCAATGAACAGATGAGCTTCATTCAGTGTGTGGATGAGATTGTCTTTTGAAAGGAAATTAGATAATCAGTTTAGCGAAAATCACCTAATTAAATTATACTATACAGTAAGACTATTACATGTATGACTAGAACATAGCGTTGTCTTTGTTCTAAAGTTTATGACCCAAGGTGACGGGGGGCATTTGTAATGAATGTACTATTCGTGAACCTTGGTGACAGAGGCATGATTTATAAACATGCTTTAAAAAACATTTATTTTTGTTTATAATGTACTCCAATTGTGATATTTTGCAAACATATTGAATTTTAAAAACGTGCATATAGTGTACATGTATGGATGAATATTATTTTGCATAGCTATGAATGGATTGCAGTTTTTTCGGCAAGAGTTGAAAGTTAACGATGGGTGATAATATGGTGTCGGTGGCAATAAACGCTGCTCACAGTGCTCAACAACAGTGTCAATGACAGGCAAGGGGTAGGCAAGGCACAAGGGTATTAATTAGACCGTTCTCAGTTTCCAGTCATCCATGTAAGATGTGATTTAAATAACTCCATTTAGGCCATTGTTCTGTTTGTTGTCCGCACGGCCGGTGTCTGTGTTTCGGGCGCAGCAAACATGACCACTATTTGGGCCTCAAAATGCGCTAAGTCTAATGCTAGGCACACACCAGCCAATTTTCGGCACACACCAACCGACTAGTCGGCGTAAAAACCGTTGGCCGACCGACGGCAGTCGGTTGGTGTGTCCCGAATTTAAGCCCGACGGTCGGCCTTATAGCGCCAACTAACGCCGATTCAAATGTTGAATCGGCGGTCGGCGTTAATCGGCAGTCGGCGTTAGATAAGGAGGTATCCGGTGACAAGTCGGCGCATATCCGATGACGAGTTGGCTGGTGTGTGCAGGTTTTTTGTCATAACACGACGGTCGGCGGAAACTTGGCCAATAAGAAATCATAGCGCGATCATGTGATAGTCCTCGATACAAGTCAAGGCTATGCCCGGCGTCTTTTTTGAGTTTTCAAACCATTTTGCTTTCGGTCCACATGCTTTAATTTTTTAATTTCATATTTTACTGACCTGGCGGGTAACCAACGTTTCAGAAAGTGATAGATTATTTGTTATCTTATTATTATGACCATCATCATTTTTTTCCGCTTGTTCATAAAACAGGCGCCACAAATAAACCTAATTTCCACCTGACATTGTAAGTTTGTTTCACGCTTCCGACAGGAATCGCCATCTTGTTTTGAGAAAAACGCTACCTCTGGTGGCACCGCTACCGGCGCATATATTAAGCCTTAAAAATCCGCAAAGCGGCACTAGCGGTGGAAAACGTTTTTGAGGAATTCGTTGGGTGCGACTGATTACACTTCAAGTTTCAACATAACTATTAACTGAAACGGCTAAATATAACGTTCTGCGTACTTTTATAAACCATAGCTCGACGCTATGCGTTTCTTTGCTGGAGGATATGCTAAATGCTCAAGCCATATCGTCGTGAAGGCTGACGACGAAGCTCCGACTTACTATGTAACAAGTTTCGTTTTTCTGATAGCCGTTTTGGCCTAATTTTTTTATAAATGTTTCATGTATTTATTGTAGGTGTATCGAAACACATTGTTAACTCCGTAGTAAACACGCGTATTTATAGTGGATTTTTTTCACAAGGATCAAGCCGAGCACCGACGGTCGGCACGAGTCGGTTGGTGTGTGCGGGCAGAAGTCGGCGCTAGTCGGCGGAACTAATTGGCATTTAGCACCGACTGCTTTTTGCGCCGACTGGCAACGCAAGTCGGCATTAGTCGGTTGGTGTGTGCCTAGCATAAGCCTGGGATAATGAGGAATTATTAAATTTTCGTATCGAAGTGTCAAATTTGGACAAAACTAGTTAATAATGGCAAAATCGAGGAGGGCCCGAATTATATGCAAGTGCCTCGCAATTTTCTCAGATTTCTTAGACACGTTTTTGTATGCGTCTTATGGATACATGCAGAAAATAAGTATGCGGCATTCCAGGGTACAATGCATCATTGACGTTTTTCCGCGCTCCAAGGGAATCCCTGAGAATTGTTCATAAAATGTGTCTAACGTTATTTTCATCTCAGATGGATTAAATATCCACCAATCACCAACAGTGACACTATAACATGTTATTTATCTGCTTTTCAAAACACATTTTACCAGACGTTCTGAAGATACTGTACATTGAGGAAATACTTGTTCTGTCTTTCACTTTGTAATCTTCCCATTTTATCTGTGATTGAAGTTGTAGATCTGTAAAGTGGCACAGTAACCCAGATATTGAGTTTGTTTTGTTTTGAGTATCCTATAACAACTCTGTCTGGTGTAGGTGACCTTCACTGATTATTGGACAGTCTCTGTCCCCTAGGTGTGTAGTTGGTCTTGTACAATTGTATTTAAAAATATGACACCTTGCAGAATGATGCCCAGTAATGGGTATCAAAGTCGGTCCAATTTACGTTCCCTTCTGCTAGCCTAACATGGCTCTAGTTTGTTATCATGCAAGCTACCTGTTTGTTTATGAATATTTTTCTGTTGTAATAATGCCATCCTATAATGGGTCAGCCTTCTGTGGCTACTACCTGTATGCAACTTCAGCAATTTCATAATTGCCTGGTGATACTTTAGTTGTTGTAGTGCAATTTAAGCGATATAATAATTTTTAATGTGATCAATTCTAACTTCTCTCCCAGTATGTAAACAATGTTTCTTGAATAAATTATCCCTTAGCAAGTCATCATTCAGTGTGTAGCTTCTTCCACCAGGCAGTTGATTCACAGAGAAATTAAGTCTGAACAAATTCTTTGCATTTCCTTTCGGATGCATGCACAAGGCCGTGGGTATCTGTTCTCTTAAGCATTTCAATCAATCATACCCACACATAATATTAACAGAATGCAGAGATAGTCTCTTGTCATATATGTCATTTGCATGCACTTGATTCAACTATCATGATGAACCTGCTTGTAAAATAGCAATCTGCTCCCTTTTATTTTCTCTGCTGGCACAGTGACATCACCACCACTGGCCTCTGGAAATTGCACACAAGGGAGGTGGTGTGGATTTACATAATGTCCAGTCAGGAGAGGCAATTACCATTGACCAGTGGTCAGACTCAGAGCACTGACCTCTTAAAACATGCCAGTGTCTTTGTCCTTGCTGCCTTTGTTCATTCTCTAGTGCCTGGCCAGAGATTATCCTCAGATTCATTCCTATGGTAGCATGTCCAGGGCAGTGTAATTCCCATTTGCTTGAGCCACAAAGAAATGTGATGTTTAAAAACGACACCTGCGGTCAGCTATTAACACATACAAACAGCAGAAGACTCTAGTCTAAAGGCGAACCAGTGACACAGCTGAGCCAATCTTGTTTAAGATCTTAAGATCTCTGCAAGAGAGCACTATTACAGATCACAAACCTCTCAGCTGTAATGGTATTGACCGTTATTTCAACGGGCCTGGTTGAAATCTGGTATGCATGTTTTTTTCTGTGAGATTCCCAGAACACGCATGGTTCTATTTACTGCTGACATTAATCTGCACAATTAATCATTAATTTGAGGATCCATGCTATCTATAAATATCCTTAAATGCATTTGAAAAACATGTAGCACAAGAGTAAATATCTGCAATTAGATTTCACACTTGGCAGTGCAGAGAAGATTTTCGAATCACAGAAAACGTGATACTTATTAATGTTTGACAAACTAACAATGATTTCATCACTGTTACAGTAACTTAAAACGTGATACTTGTTAATGTTTGACAAACTAACAATGATTTCATCACTGTTACAGTAACTTAAAACGTGATACTTGTTAATCTTTTAACAATGATTTCATCACTGTTACAGTAACTTAAAACGTGATACTTGTTAATCTTTGACAAACTAACAATGATTTCATCACTGTTACAGTAACTTAAAACGTGATACTTGTTAATCTTTGACAAACTAACAATGATTTCATCACTGTTACAGTAACTTAAAACGTGATACTTGTTAATCTTTGACAAACTAACAATGATTTCATCACTGTTACAGTAACTTAAAACGTGATACTTGTTAATCTTTGACAAACTAACAATGATTTCATCACTGTTACAGTAACTTAAAACGTGATACTTGTTAATCTTTGACAAACTAACAATGATTTCATCACTGTTACAGTAACTTAAAACGTGATACTTGTTAATCTTTGACAAACTAACAATGATTTCATCACTGTTACAGTAACTTAAAACGTGATACTTGTTAATGTTTGACAAACTAACAATGATTTCATCACTGTTACAGTAACTTAAAACGTGATACCTGTTAATGTTTGACAAACTAACAATGATTTCATCACTGTTACAGTAACTTAAAACGTGATACCTGTTAATCTTTGACAAACTAACAATGATTTCATCACTGTTACAGTAACTTAAAACGTGATACCTGTTAATCTTTGACAAACTAACAATGATTTCATCACTGTTACAGTAACTGAAAACGTGATACTTGTTAATCTTTGACAAACTAACAATGATTTCATCACTGTTACAGTAACTTAAAACGTGATACTTGTTAATCTTTGACAAACTAACAATGATTTCATCACTGTTACAGTAACTTAAAACGTGATACTTGTTAATCTTTGACAAACTAACAATGATTTCATCACTGTTACAGTAACTTAAAATGTGATACTTGTTAATCTTTGATAAACTAACAATGATTTCATCACTGTTACAGTAAAAAAAAATATCAAATAAATATACTTATATAGCGCCAACTCTAGTTAGAAACTATTCAAGGCGCTTTACATGTAAAATAGTAATAAATCCAAAAAGTTATTAATTAAATAAAAAAATGATATTAAAAAAAAATATCTTTAAATATTAGTATTATCATGTTATATAAACAAAAGATAATTGATAAAAGCTTAATGCCAAGTCTAAAAGTCACAATTGCAGTTAAAATATTGATTAAAAGAGAGTGTTTAAAAGTGCTCTTAAAAGTGTCAGTGTTCATTACATGCATTGAAAACAAGTAGATCACTCCGCAGATCCGGGACTGCTGCGGCTGGTGGAGTTAAAATATCGATTAAAATAGAGTGTTTTTAATGCGCTTTTAAAAGCTGCTTCATTGTTTAGTTCACGCATTGATGTGGGTAAATCGTTCCAGAGGTCCGGAGCTGCTGCCATAAAACTTGCGTCTCCGACTTTGCATCTTGTTCGCTGTCTCGCAAGTTGACGATTTCCCGTTGACCGAAGGGACCTGGTGGGCACGTAGAGGCAGACAAACTCGCTCAGGTACACGGGCCCACACTTGTTGACAGCTCTGTGCACGAATACCAGGACCTTGAAACGAACGCGTTCTCGTACCGGCAGCCAATGTAGGTCTTGGAGCACTGGCGTGATGCTTGCGTATTTGGGCACTCGCACGATCATTCTGGCTGCAGATTTTTGGACACGCAGTAACCGTACAAAGTTCTTGTCCATGGTGCCGTACAGGAGGGAGTTGCAGTAGTCGAGCCTTGATGTCACTAATGCGTTGACTACTCTCTCCCTCGTCTGTCTTGGCAGGAACTTGTTGATTTGGCTGATGTGATGTAGGTGGAAATAGCAGGACCGGATAATCGCTGATGTGTTGGCAGACATGTCCATATGACAGTCTAAGACGGCACCAAGGTCTTTAATCTGATGCACAGCTCGGATGAGAGAACCACCAACATTGATGCTAAGATCGTTTACTAACTTCTTTGCAGAAACTGGGACAATCGGAAGGAACTCGGTTTTCTGGTCATTCAGTTTGAGGTAATTAGAGGTCAGCCACTCCCGAATCTCCATGACGCAGGCTTCAAGACGATGTAGGGCCTCGAGTAGTGCCGTAGGATTAAGCGCAAACGCAGGCATCAGCTGCATGTCATCAGCATAATGATGAAACGTTACACCGTGCCTTCTGATGACATCGCCAACTGGTTGGACATACAGAGAGAACAGTATAGGCCCGAGGACGGATCCCTGCGGCACTCCTGTTTTAAGAATGTGATGTTCAGATGCACTCTGGCCAATTACAACACGCTGCTTGTGGTCTTGCATATATAATTCCATCCACTGGAGGGCGTAACCTTGAATACCGTAGCGCTTGCTGAGCCGATTGAGTAGAGTAGTGTGGTCAATCGTGTCAAAAGCTGAACTCAGGTCAAGAAGCACGAGCAGGGTGCCTTCTTTACAATCCAATGCCACCCGGACATCACTGCAGACTTTCAACAATGCGGTTTCTGTAGAGTGAAGCTTTTTATATGCCGACTGAAAAGGTTCATTCATATCTTGTGAGTCAAGATGATCAGACAATCGCTTTGCTACTATCTTCTCAATAACCTTGGACAGATGAGACAGACTGCTAACAGGTCTGTAGTTATGTAGCACGTCACGGTCCAGAGATGGCTTCTTCAATAATGGACGAACACGAGCCTCCTTTAAGGACGCTGGCACTGTTCCTTCTTCAAATGACTTGTTGGTAATAGCGGTAATAACTGGTACCAAAGATGACAGGCACTGCTGAATTTGTTTGCCTGGCAGAGGATCGAGTTGACAGCTCTTTGTTAATCCAGACACAATCTTGTGTATTTCGTCTTCCGATGTTGGCACGAGCAAAACGAGAGGTTCATTGAAACATGCCTTCTCTCTCACTGGTGTGTTTGAGCGGTACATCGTTTCTAACTCTGCTCGAATCTGTTGCACATTGTTAGTGAAGTGTAGCGCGAACTTACTGCAACCATCATCAGTGGATTCAAAGTCCGGATAAATGTTCTTCTGTTCAGTCCCGAGGGACCTCACGAGCCAGAACATCGATTTGTTGTCAGCTCTCTGCAGAGTGTCTTGATAGTAGTTACTCTTAGCCTTAGCTATGCAAACTGTCGAAGCATTGCGGGCTTCGACATAGAGCTGCCGGTGAACTTCGAGTTTGGTCGTCCTCCAACGATGTTCACACTGGCGTCTCTTCTCTCTAGTAACTTAAAACGTGATACTTGTTAATGTTTGACAAACTAACAATGATTTCATCACTGTTACAGTAACTTAAAACGTGATACTTGTTAATGTTTGACAAACTAACAATGATTTCATCACTGTTACAGTAACTTAAAACGTGATACATGTTAATCTTTGACAAACTAACAATGATTTCATCACTGTTACAGTAACTTAAAACGTGATACTTGTTAATCTTTGACAAACAAACAATGATTTCATCACTGTTACAGTAACTTAAAACGTGATACTTGTTAATCTTTGACAAACTAACAATGATTTAATCACTGTTACAGTAACTTAAAACGTGATACTTGTTAATGTTTGACAAACTAACAATGATTTCATCACTGTTATAGTAACTTAAAACGTGATAATTGTTAATGTTTGACAAACTAACAATGATTTCATCACTGTTACAGTAACTTAAAACGTGATATTTGTTAATCTTTGACAAACTAACAATGATTTCATCACTGTTACAGTAACTTAAAACGTGATACTTGTTAATCTTTGACAAACTAACAATGATTTCATCACTGTTA
This sequence comes from Paraescarpia echinospica, assembly GCA_020002185.1. NCBI lineage: Eukaryota > Metazoa > Annelida > Polychaeta > Sabellida > Siboglinidae > Paraescarpia > Paraescarpia echinospica. The sequence goes on from CM034542.1 coordinate 7,264,354, forward strand.
CAGTAACTTAAAACGTGATACTTGTTAATCTTTGACAAACTAACAATGATTTCATCACTGTTACAGTAACTTAAAACGTGATACTTGTTAATCTTTGACAAACTAACAATGATTTCATCACTGTTACAGTAACTTAAAACGTGATACTTGTTAATCTTTGACAAACTAACAATGATTTCATCACTGTTACAGTAACTTAAAACGTGATACTTGTTAATCTTTGACAAACTAACAATGATTTCATCACTGTTACAGTAACTTAAAACGTGATACTTGTTAATCTTTGACAAACTAACAATGATTTCATCACTGTTACAGTAACTTAAAACGTGATACTTGTTAATCTTTGACAAACTAACAATGATTTCATCACTGTTACAGTAACTTAAAACGTGATACTTGTTAATGTTTGACAAACTAACAATGATTTCATCACTGTTACAGTAACTTAAAACGTGATACTTGTTAATGTTTGACAAACTAACAATGATTTCATCACTGTTACAGTAACTTAAAACGTGATACTTGTTAATGTTTGACAAACTAACAATGATTTCATCACTGTTACAGTAACTTAAAACGTGATACTTGTTAATGTTTGACAAACTAACAATGATTTCATCACTGTTACAGTAACTTAAAACGTGATACTTGTTAATGTTTGACAAACTAACAATGATTTCATCACTGTTACAGTAACTTAAAACGTGATACTTGTTAATCTTTGACAAACTAACAATGATTTAATCACTGTTACAGTAACTTAAAACGTGATACTTGTTAATGTTTGACAAACTAACAATGATTTCATCACTGTTACAGTAACTTAAAACGTGATACTTGTTAATGTTTGACAAACTAACAATGATTTCATCACTGTTACAGTAACTTAAAACGTGATACTTGTTAATCTTTGACAAACTAACAATGATTTCATCACTGTTACAGTAACTTAAAACGTGATACTTGTTAATCTTTGACAAACTAACAATGATTTCATCACTGTTACAGTAACTTAAAACGTGATACTTGTTAATCTTTGACAAACTAACAATGATTTCATCACTGTTACAGTAACTTAAAACGTGATACTTGTTAATCTTTGACAAACTAACAATGATTTCATCACTGTTACAGTAACTTAAAACGTGATACTTGTTCATCTTTGACAAACTAACAATGATTTCATCACTGTTACAGTAACTTAAAACGTGATACTTGTTAATCTTTGACAAACTAACAATGATTTCATCACTGTTACAGTAACTTAAAACGTGATACTTGTTAATCTTTGACAAACTAACAATGATTTCATCACTGTTACAGTAACTTAAAACGTGATACTTGTTAATCTTTGACAAACTAACAATGATTTCATCACTGTTACAGTAACTTAAAACGTGATACTTGTTAATCTTTGACAAACTAACAATGATTTCATCACTGTTACAGTAACTTAAAACGTGATACTTGTTAATCTTTGACAAACTAACAATGATTTCATCACTGTTACAGTAACTTAAAATGCTATTTATAATCATGAACATACAAAACTATAGAAGTTTTACTAAATATGAAAAATTCTGCTTTTGCAGCATAGCTAAATTGTGCATTTTTAACCATTTTGTGATCCAGGAAGTCTGACATGTTGCATTGAAAAACATTTGGAATGTACACATGTGCACACGTGTGCATAGATTCATGCATGCACACATCATGTACACAAGTCTATGAGTCGTGAATTTGCATAACATGCTGTGTTAATGATCATTCATCGTCATGTAGCATTGCCATAAACAGTATAAATGCACACTTTGGCAGTAATACAAATATCAGCTTAAGATAAGCAGGCATAAAACTAACATAAAATAGTTAATTGAAGGCAACTTGCAGGTCCTAACATCATCACAAAGAATAGAGTTAGGGACCACCTCAAAATGTTGATTGCCAGGGAACTGTTCAGTTGCAAAATTGTGCAGTAAATTTCTCCCAACTATGACAGCAAGAATTCATTAATTTTGTAAAAAAAATACTCTGCTTATAAATGATCATTTATTAAACATACACTTAATAGATTGTTTCATTGTAATTGTTTTTTTTGACGCTATGTAATCACATGATTTGAAGTGTCGTAATTATAATTGCTTTTTTAAGTACCATAATTGTTATTGATTGTTTTGAAGTAATGTAATTGTAAGTGCTTTTTAAGTGCTGTAAATTAATTGAGCTTTTATTTATGCAGTGTAATAATTGTAATTGACAAAAAACTTTGTATTTGAACCAAATACCTTTTGAACTCAACTCATTTCATTGTTAATGATATTGATGTTGTGGGATTTTACTTATTTTGTGCATCTATTTTGTGGGAAAATAATATGAATGGCAACACAAATTTTCCATTTACCCAGTCTGGTTGTCCGCATCCACACGGAATTATACTTGGTATGTTTAATGATAGGATTACAATTCTAAGTTTGTACTCTTCAAGTTCAGCAGTGTAAAATTAACAACACTTTCAAGACATTGAACCTGACTAGTTTTACAGGGGCAGCTCTGAATTAATGACAGAAAATAATTGGACTGGACTGTGTATGTGCGTGCGTACGTGCGTGAGTGCGTGCTCGCGTGTAACTGAGCACGCGTACTTGCGTGTACGTATACTTTTACGATGCACTAAATCTAATATTAAGTTCTTACTATTTTCAGCAAAAACCGATGATTTTGTCGACTCGTGTACGATGCTCTGCATACAGCACCACCTAGTGACATTAGCAGACCAATGCGGCGGCACTCCAAGCAATTCCATTGTATTCCACAGTACTGTGAGTATACAGACAGTTCATTCAGATTGTCCTACTCTTTGTATGTTGGCCATGTTCTAATGATGCTGCACACATGGGTCTGGCTGTCATGTCCCTGTAAATAAATGGAGAATGACATCTTTACTTGTCAGTTGAACATTTCAATGATGTGTGATGAGTTTTATATAGTGAATATACTGATATATTTATAGCTAAGGTATCAGGTCAAAGATTTCCTGTTTGTTCGTTCATTCGTTCATTTCGTTTGTTCATTCGTTCATTTGTTTTTACTACAAGGTTCAAATCGTTCTTGCCTTTTCCAGGTTTGTCTGTACTATCCAACACTGCCTTTCCAGTACACACCACAATACACACCATACATGACAAGGTATCACTCCAGACATTGGTTATTACTGGTGACAGTATCATGCATCAGCAGTATCCCCCTCATTGTCTGTCGGTTCTGAGTGGCAGTTCCCTGGGTCTACTAGGTGCATTGGGGGCAAAGTGGAGGGTCATGGGCACCTCCAGGGGGGTGTTTACCCTTTACCCCAACAGTATGTTATGTTATTTATTTCTAGCCTGCAGGCTAGAAATAGGCTAGGGTGCAAGTGAGCCAATGCACAAGGGGTTGTCTGGTGACAGAGTGACCTCTGACCTCCAGACAGGGTTAAACCAGCTCCTGGACTGTGTCAGAGGGAGACGATCACTGGACCCTGTCTGTCTCTCTAGGGCAGTTTCTCTAGTAAAGAGTTGTGCTTTTCTTGTGACTTTCCGTCCTGTGACTTTTGTGATATTTCTCATGTGATTGTTTTCCTACATCCTTTGAAACAGCACACATTATCAACTCGACTCGGTAAAATATCGACCGTCCACCCACGGATGTTTGTCTCACATGTAAATGTGCCATAATAAAATAATTAATGCCAAGACATGGTACCTACAAGCAACAAACATTCTGATATTGGTAGACTGCATCTAAGGCTAAACACTACTGTACTATGCTTTAGTACTGTTTCCTGGAACAACCAGCACCCCTTGGATCCTTAATGGCTACTTAGGGGTTCCTTCCTTGGTCACCTTTGTAATTATCCCAGCCATTAGCTTCAATGAGCCCACATCCCAACCACAGAAGGTTTTTATCCTTTAGAGACTGACCACAGCAGCATGAGAATGTCAGTGATGGAGTGTCAGTGCCCGGCTGTGGTCTGTAGGGCCAAAGTCCTGTTGTTATATCCCTAGGTGTACATTGACACTAGGTGATACACAGATAGTGGTGTGCTCTCATGTCATAGTCAGTGTTATTGCTCCGTTGGTCATTTCATCTCTGAAATAAATTAGATTTATGTGGTTTTTCTACCACATCCTGCTTTAAGGTCCACTATAGAAATAATACAATTAAACTTGTGTAATTTCTCTCTAGTTCGTCCTATTAAAGAATATTTCAGTTGTCATCCTTGGTCCATTATAGAAATGCAATAATTTCAGTTGTGTAATTTCTGTCTAGTGTTTCTTTTTATGGTATATATCAGTTTCAGTATTATAAATAAAATAGTATCTGCATATTTGCATTGCACAAAGTACGGTATATGGTAAACAAAATTATGAGTCTGTATTTTAAAACATTTTACCAGTAGCAAGGCAGCAACCTGAAACAGTCAGATGAACCATGGATTACGCTAGGGAGCAGGGCACAATGTTTACTTTCAAAATTTATCCTTCGTCTAATGTTCAATTATAGCATACTAATTATTTTGAATAGATTGTAATATTATGTAACTTGTAAAGCGCTGCAGAACCAAGAATTCTATCATAAGCTAAATATATTTAAACTATAAGCATATTTTAACTAGTTTTGGCCCTGTCGTATTCAACTTAATAAAACCGTTAGCCAATATCAATGATTATCGCCCACTTTCACCGGTCGGCAATGTTTATTTTTCAAAATGTTGTCCTTTGCACCCATTACACTGTTAAATGGTTAAGTTACAAAACATGCTGTGTCTGTGGGTTTTTTCTATTGACCCTTTAGGTTATTATTGGCCTTTTATATTATTACAATAAAACCTTATTTAAAACGGAATCATGGTGCAGTCGAGTTGTGAACCGATTCACTAAGGCATTTACACTGCAGTCAGTTTCTGCCTGTCTAAGGCTATGGCTAAGTGAATTTTAATAAATCTAAATAGTTCTCCCTCCCTCAACTTAGTTACCAGAGTTGGCACCAGTTCAATGTTTTCTAATTAAATAAATTAGGCTTTATTTTTAATATTGAGACTCTACTGACCTTGTAAATATAATTTAGTTTTTGACTTAAGCCTTAGCCTTAGCTCTGGGCTTAACATTCTTTACTATTTATTATCTATATGATATATAATTATACGTTTTTGCTCAATTAATTTCTGCTGAATATGATAATAGTCTGACATAATTATGTCACCATTTATTGGGTGTTTTCTGCTTGTCCTGCTCTGTTGCTGTAAGGGATAAAGATTTTGTTTTATGCAAACCATTGACGTCTAATCATTTTAATGTATTTTTTCCTAATCACACCAGAATACATAATTCTATTTCAATTTTGCATAGCTTGCCATGTCTTAATGCTTGTTATAATAGAAAGTTACTGCCAATCACCCGCTCTACGCCAACATTGAAATTAGCAATAATTCTGTTAATAGCAGGAGATGTAAGTCTCAATCCTGGGCCAATTGTCAGACAAAACATTCGGGTGGCCACTACAAATGTTGCATCTGTAGGAGATAAAACAGCCTGACTTTGTGACTTATTAATTTCAAAGAAAACAGACATCCTTGATGTAACTGAGACCTGGCTCAGACACATGATACACCTGCATGCAGTGCTGATGTTTCTCCTTCTGGTTACACCTTTCACCATGGACCAAGTTTAGACAGACGTGGAGGTGGTGCTGGCTTACTAGTATCGCAGCAGTTCAAAGTAAAACTACATTCCAACCCTGAATACATATATATGTATATATATACTGTATATAGATAAAAAATAGTTTTGTATGAAATGCCATATCGATTGTGTGCAGAAACATGACTTGTATCATTATAAGTATTGTCTGATATATATTTAAGGAAATTCAGTTTTAACTCTAGTTATTTAAATCACGGCTACACATTTACATTATTGACACATCTGTGCAAAGTGCTTAAAATAAATCTCAATCGTGTGTCAGTAGAGAGTAAGACGCACCACCAGGGGCATAAAAACTAAATCATTTTGCCATATAAAAGTTTAATCTGCTGTATATATTCAGTCATCAGGGACAATCAGCTTGCCACCAGAAGGTCTATGTTTTACACATATGACTCATGTTCGATCAGAAAGCGAGGATTTATCTTGGGGCTTGTTTAAAATCGCTTCCGTAATTCATTTTGTGTTCACCATTTTGAATCATTTAAAAAAATGTTAGTTTAATCATTTGTGAAAATGTATTACTTAGTTTAGATATAATCATCGGACAGACTAATAAATTATTTACAACTTGGCCGGGTGATGAATCGCCAAGAAATTGCCTATGTGGCCTGGCTCGATGCAGAAACATAAGGCTGTTATTTGTGTTAACATTTTCGCAAGTTACCTGACCTATCAACCAGTATCAATTCTAAATATTGATGATTTTCTCAAAACTACATGTGCTCATAATAAACCAACTGATGCACCACTATAGATAGGAACGTCATGATTTGTGACGGACTAAATGAGTTGCAGAGTGACCTTGAAGCACGTATGTCCTGAGGTTATAGAAACCAGCTAGACTGCATTGTAATATTTTAGGCCAATATTGTGAGTCATATTTGTCATAAATAATGTAGTCGTACTATGTTTTTTATTCCTAATGAAGGAAGTTGTATCACATTGTCAGGCCCCCCCGGGTGGGTGAGTGGTCGAGGGCTGAACTCTATGAGTCACGCATAGTTGGACGTGAATGATTTGCGAAACTCTGCCATAATATTTATTTTATCACTTCACTCAAGGTTATTGTCAGAGATGTTTATGTCAAGATTTTGCAAAGATTCTAGTGTTTTGAGCATAATAACAAAATAGGAAGAGGCAGCCTCCATTGAATTGGTGGTTAATTTTCTTCATCAATGTCTTCCTACCAGTGTCGGAGGACATGGAATAGCTGAAGAATGTTTATTCAAAGACAGGGTTGTGTGATTTATAGGTTCTAAGAAGACAGTTGGTGCCTTAAGTCATAGTCTGACTTCCCAAGGAGGGGCTAGTATCCCTCTCAGGAAGTCTGTCAGCTTGTTTCTCCCCAACTGTAGAAGGGTGAAAACTGGGGTTCAGTAATAAATGACTTGTTAAGGAGCTCTTTTAAACTGAATTTGAAATATCAGGAATTAAAATAGTTCCTGTAAACTGTACTGAAATAGAGTAGTTATCTTACTGACTTGATAAAGAAATTTAGGTTTAATGGATTTTGTAATTATTTATATTGAGTAGAATATTGTGTTGCCACAACCAGTATATATCACAGAGTAATTCCTTTGATCTGATATATTATTGTCAGCAATAACAATGTTGTGCTGTTTGTACTAAATTTAACCGAGCTAATCTAAGCCATTTGCACCATGTGAAACCCATTCGAGTGGAGTCAACCCATCAATGTGGTGCTGCGGAGGAGACCATGATGGTGGCACTGTAATCACCACTGTCTTACACACCTGTGTTCACCTGCCTTCCTGTGGTGGAGTCTGGAGACAGTCAGTGGTTATACCTGAGTAGGTGGGTAAGGGTCAGTATTGTATCCACCAGCATTTAGACATGCTTGACAGGGACGCATATTACTCTGACAGAGTTGTGGTTAAATATTAGCGGCGAAGTGAGTGGGCTTCCTTGATCGTAATGTAATGAAAGTTGTACAGTGTCACTACTGAGTATGAATTCATTCACAGTGTCTATTAAAAGAGCATTGAGGTGGGCAGTGTGCTGAATAATTCCAGAAGGGGGCCCGTAATAAGGACAGGATGTGGGAAAAAATTACCGAGAATTTATTAAGTAGGGGTGGACATTATTGGTTGAATGAGAGCCTTTCTATGTGACTCATAAATGTTTGCTGTTTTCTGTGGCTTTGCGGTCTACGCTGTGTCTTTAGGGAACACGGTGCTGATTTGTGGCTGATAAAATATTTACCAGTTCTGTCGGTGGTGTGGTCACAGCAAACAACAAGGGATATGAATTAGTTTGTAGACTTGGGAGGTGAATGAGTGTTGATGTTATAGTGCAGTGCAACATGAAAGTAAGGAGGTTTAATCTATGACAAGTAAGTGAGTGATTAATGATGATAATGAAGGTGATATGTCAGTGGGTGTCCTCGGATTGCAATGATGATATAATGAATTTTCTGTTGATGTAGTCACCATGGTTGCAACTTCTATGTATAGCATTGTTTGTTATCACTACCAGAGAGTTCCTTCTCGTTAGCTGGCAAGTCCACGACAGGTTACGCATTTACACCCTGTGTCGGGTCTTTTATTCCTCTTGACATAGACACCAGATGGAGGAATAATCTTCCAAAAGACAGGCAGTGGAATAAACAAAAATTACAGTTTTGAAACAGCAACAGGTGAACTCAGACCCTGTTCATCTTGACTTACAGTTTGATATTCTACTCAAGCTACAACAGTCAGTGATAGAAAAAAGCAGTAACCACAAAAGTAAATAAAATAACAGTACACAGTAACAGGTAAGAAGTCATGACAAAATGTCAGAAGTCCCTAGTAAACACTTCACAGTTCTTGAGTGACGTCTCTTGACTGAACAACATTTCAGCTTTGTTACTGCCCCAGTTTATATTTGAATATGTGGACATATTAGAAGCATCCTCGTAAGCAAAGGCTGGTAGTTGACTACATTATCACCAGGTGGCATTTATCCCACGTTATATATGGAAGTTTGCTGAATAGTGTCCGAATTGTTGTTCTCTCCCACAATTCCTGGAAACAACTCAACTTCAAACAACAATTCCAGGAAATGTCTGTCATTTCAAACAACAAGAGGTAATGAGAGTCAATTAATCACAAAATAGAGAAATCTAATAGGTGGTCAGGTGATTGGCTAATAAGCCCAACAATAAACCCAAGTTTCGACAGATCGATATGTGAAAGGTACTGATACTGATGTTAGTCGGCAGTACAGCTGCGCCCCATCTTGTGAGGATGTACTAAAGAGTTACCATCAATGCCAATATGGTTAGCTGTAGGGTACCTATTCATGTTAACATCTGTAGTAATGCAGGTTAGCTTTATAAGACAGCGTTGTGTTCAACACCTCTCTGTCAGCCATTTCTTCTCTCACTTACACATTAATGTCATAGAACTGTAAATTGGACTACAAAGGTGAAATACTAGTTGCGAGACATGTAGAACAAGAATGTCTGTGGCAGCTAATGTGTACCTGTGCTCTCCAGAAGTCAGCCTACAGTGTTGTTTGAATTACTTGTGATAACAGGAATACATTAATGTCTTGTCCTCATCCCCTGTGCATTAGGTTATACTCTTTGACACAGACTCCAACATACACCAGTCAACACTGGCCCAATCAACAGACTTGACACTTGCATCCATCAATCCTCAAATGAGCACCTGTCAGTCACCTGTCAGTCACCTGTCGGTGTCCTTCTGGGGACTGTTTCAGTAACATTCTTATCAACTCATAAACCAGATTTTCCTCTTTAAAATCACCTTCATTCCTTCATTTTGTATACTGACAACTGTCAATATCAGTTTGCACCACCAGGACACTTGCCAGTGTGTCACGGAAATTATATCCTCAGTGATATAGGGACGACTGTACATTTTGATAACTTTTCTTAAAAGTTTAACAACGAATTGATGGATGGATTTTCTTATTATTTCAGTGGAACAGTCCCCTAGTCAGTTTTACCCAATTAGCGTATTTTTAAAATATCCATTATCTGACTGATGATGCTAATTAACACACCATAGGGATCAATACCACAGTGGTTAGGGCCTGACTCTCATTTGAGAAGATCAAGGTTCAAATCCATTTGTTGTGTTTCAAAATCTGGGTGGTTTTGTTCAGTCCTTGTTGCTTTAGTCACTCAAAGTCAAGCTCAATTTATTGGACCTGATTTGAAATATGCATATAATTTGCTAAAAATTCCCACAGACCTTGAGTTTGTGCTGGAAAGAACGCGTTCGCCAGGGATAAAGTTTAAGTGCTTTGAGTGGTCACAAGGACTTTATACCATGCTATATAAAAACAAACCATTTTATTATCAGTGCTACCAATTGACAGCCTTCCACTGATTGACTGGTGCTACCAATTGACAGCCTTCCACTGATTGACTGGTGCTACCAATTGACAGCCTTCCACTGATTGACTGGTGCTACCAATTGACAGCCTTCCTTGATTGACTGGTGCTACCAATTGACAGCCTTCCACTGATTGACTGGTGCTACCAATTGACAGCCTTCCACTGATTGACTGGTGCTACCAATTGACAGCCTTCCACTGATTGACTGGTGCTACCAATTGACAGCCTTCCTTGATTGACTGGTGCTACCAATTGACAGCCTTCCACTGATTGACTGGTGCTACCAATTGACAGCCTTCCACTGATTGACTGGTGCTACCAATTGACAGCCTTCCTTGATTGACTGGTGCTACCAATTGACAGCCTTCCACTGATTGACTGGTGCTACCAATTGACAGCCTTCCACTGATTGACTGGTGCTACCAATTGACAGCCTTCCACTGATTGACTGGTGCTACCAATTGACAGCCTTCCACTGATTGACTGGTGCTACCAATTGACAGCCTTCCACTGATTGACTGGTGCTACCAATTGACAGCCTTCCACTGATTGACTGGTGCTACCAATTGACAGCCTTCCACTGATTGACTGGTGCTACCAATTGACAGCCTTCCACTGATTGACTGGTGCTCAATTGACAGCCTTCCACTGATTGACTGGTGCTGCAATTGACAGCCTTCCACTGGTTGACTGGTGCTACCAATTGACAGCCTTCCACTGATTGACTGGTGCTACCAATTGACAGCCTTCCACTGATTGACTGGTGCTACCAATTGACAGCCTTCCACTGATTGACTGGTGCTACCAATTGACAGCCTTCCACTGATTGACTGGTGCTACCAATTGACAGCCTTCCACTGATTGACTGGTGCTACCAATTGACAGCCTTCCACTGATTGACTGGTGCTACCAATTGACAGCCTTCCTTGATTGACTGGTGCTACCAATTGACAGCCTTCCACTGATTGACTGGTGCTACCAATTGACAGCCTTCCACTGATTGACTGGTGCTACCAATTGACAGCCTTCCACTGATTGACTGGTGCTACCAATTGACAGCCTTCCACTGATTGACTGGTGCTACCAATTGACAGCCTTCCACTGATTGACTGTTGCTACCAATTGACAGCCTTCCTTGATTGACTGGTGCTACCAATTGACAGCCTTCCACTGATTGACTGGTGCTACCAATTGACAGCCTTCCACTGATTGACTGGTGCTACCAATTGACAGCCTTCCACTGATTGACTGGTGCTACCAATTGACAGCCTTCCACTGATTGACTGGTGCTACCAATTGACAGCCTTTCTTGATTGACTGGTGCTACCAATTGACAGCCTTCCACTGATTGACTGGTGCTACCAATTGACAGCCTTCCACTGATTGACTGGTGCTACCAATTGACAGCCTTCCACTGATTGACTGGTGCTACCAATTGACAGCCTTCCTTGATTGACTGGTGCTACCAATTGACAGCCTTCCACTGATTGACTGGTGCTACCAATTGACATCCTTCCTTGATTGACTGGTGCTACCAATTGACAGCCTTCCTTGATTGAACTGTGCTACCAATTGATAGCTTCTGTTGTTGCCACCAGTATAGCTAGGTTTTGCCGGTATAGCTATTTTTTGCCAGTACCACTATTTTTTTCCTGACAATGATATGTTTATTTGCAGACAGTGATTACATTGAGGAATATGCAGCGATTGGCATCGGTAGTTTGCGTGACTTTAACAGATTGTAAGCAGGGATGGACAGCTTGGGGATTGCTAAATGTTGCACTTGGTATCCCTTTAAGCAGCTTAGTTTGTGATTCCCGTACATTCACAGCTAGTCAATGTTTAGTAAGTAAACTACCAAATCTGTTTTTAAATGACACAGTTTGAAATGCTGTCTGCTTATTGCAGATTCTGCACGTTTGAGATCAACTCTGTGAATATGATGACATCATTTAAGTGTGTACAAAACTGTACACGTGTGCTCAAGCTGTTTGTGAATGTCATATTTGCAACATGAGTGTTCACCAACTGTCTGGTTTGTAAACTGATTTAACTGAATGTATAGGCTGGTGTACTATTTGGCCCGGGGGGTTAAACTATCTGGGGAGCAACATCCTATCTACTATATCAAGCTTTTTATCAACCCCAACTCACTTTACTGGATATATAAAAAATTGATTTATAATGCAGCAGAGATAAACAAAATTCTGTAACTGTTTCCAGCATCTTAGTATACATTATGATGAGCGAGAAATGTCAGTTGCAATGCATAATTCCTGTCCCTAGATGTGATACATCCTGTAAACAGTATCATAAAAATATGGAAGTTTTGTAAAGAAAATCAGTTTCTGATTTAAAATAACTTGTAATTTCACACTACCAGTTATGCTGTATTGGGTTGCATTTCAGAAAGAAAAATTAAATGCCAGGATGTAGTTAGGTATAAATAATGACATGCTGTCATCTTGCAGGTCTTCAAGCAATGCCCACCAGCCACTGTTTGTGTGGCTATAGCCCAAACAGCTGGCCACAGATTACCAGTTTAGTTAGACAATAACAGTGAAATTAATGTAAGGAACGCGACTAGATAAAAAGGATTTTGATCTGTTTCTGTAAGTAATTGCTAGGTTGGTAGGGGGTGAACCAGGGTAAGGAGGGGGTGAAACGGATATGTCTGACAACCCTGGTCGGGGCAGGTGTGGGGTAGGGGTGCAGTGATTGCATTGTGAGGGTTAATTCAACGGTTTACGAGTTGGTGAAGAAGAATAACATCTAGCACCTGCTAGGGTTATAAGGTTTAATGAACACCTGGAAATGGCTCTTTCCCTGCCAGATGTGACCACCAGCAGATGTTGGAATATACACAAGGGCTTTTAATACCTGTCTCCCTTTGTTCGCATAAATTGTTTTTGTCATATTAAGTTTTATTGGTATGTAATGTTTTTTGTGAACAAGTTTGTCTTAAATGTTACTTTTTATTGTACATCTTTTACTGAGATTGTAGTCACAATTTTTTATAATTGTAGTAATAATGTTTGGTGTATTTCTTTATTCTTACTGTTCTTTATTGTCTTGTTTTTGTCTATCTTTTACGTTGTTGCCATTTCGTGTTGTAGCAGTCTTATGTATCTTTATTCCCATCAATTGCATCACCAAGCATTATAAAAGTTGCATAGAATCCTCACTGGAAACATTTCGTGAAGGACATTTGGTGGCTGTATAAACAGACGGTGTGTATCAAGCATTATAGACCTTGTGAAAGAGAAGGAAATGCAACTGTAGTTTGTTGAGTAGAGTGTAACACCTGGCCAGGGTGGGTCCTTTGTTAGGGGCAGGTGGGAATCACTTGGCGTGTGCTTGCATTCAAGTGAAAGCAGTGCATAGATGTATTGACAGGCATCTGGTCACCCAACACAACCTGCCTTAGGAGACTGTCATGTCAACTTGACTAATCTTTCCAGGAAGGTCGGCTTTCAGGACATGTCTGATTCTGTTGATATAAGGCCATTACAAGCAGGGGCAGCCACTGTAATAGGCATTACAGAGATAGGCTATTGTTGTGGTAGCCATTATGTAGTGTCAGTGGACTGGTAGTTTAGGCTAGGCACTATTTTATCAGTGTCTATTCAAGACTTCTTCTAATATTGGGGAGTACACTGTGTATCAAAGACAAATGGTAGAAATGCTGTCTAGACCAATTGTCAAAGTCAAGCAGTGTACGTGATTTCTCTAATGCACTCGTGTTTCTCTGCTTTCTTTATTTAATTTCTTTCCAGGTGGTTCCAAACTACTGTCTTCCCTGACAGACCTTCTCCAACAATGGCCTGGCCATCCACAGATTCTCTTCCTCTGTTGGTTCTGTCCCAAGGCCTGCTGATTAACATGGGCATTTTCTTGTCACAAGGTGTGCCTTATCCAGGTCCTTTCCTTGTTTTTTAAAATACCTGTGTGTGGAATCTATCCACGACTTACAGAAACAAAGTCCCCCGTTGGTGTTCTTGTTCGGAAAACCTGATGTATGTTATTTGGCAATGTGGTCTCTGCAGTCAAACTAAAGACATTGTTGGATGTCAGTGCAAAGAAACTAGTAGCAACAATGGTCAACCACTATATGTCACCATATGACAGAACCAGGGTCCGTACGGGGCCATGAAATCCTTGAAAACCTTGAATTACACCAATCCCATTTAAGGCCTTGACATCCTTGAATTCTGGCTGGCAGCCTTGATAAACCTTGATTATGCTCTGCCTCTGGCCTTTGTTCATTGATAAAAAAAAGGTAAGTTCTTATATAGAGCAGTATCCATTCCTCAGGACTGCTCAAAGCGCTTTACACTTTACTCCCTGGCAGACCTGGTCAATCGAACACTATCTCAACTTCTCTGGGAAGCATCCAGCCACGCTGCAATTAATGCATGAAGACTTTCGTACACAAATATCCACCATTGTCTATAGCCAGGTATTCTTTCATACAGCTGAATGAACTGAAGCACTGTAGAGTAAACGAACTTGCCCAAGATTCGACACCGCTGCACAGGATTCGAACCCACGTTCTCTCAGTCAAGTCGAGTCTGGAACTCTTACTGCTATACTACTGCGATCCAGTACATACCCTGCTGATCTCAGTCAGAGACACAGGTTGCTTTATCTGCTTATTGTGCATAATCCATGGCACTGCTGTGGGCTACAGTTGCCTACTGACCCTGGTAGCCTCTGTTCATCAGTAACCCCCTCCCTCTGGCTGGGGAGCATTTCTGCTGCCCATCTGCTTGTACTGCATAACAGTAGCCCACAGACCTCTTTTATGATGCAGGTCTTCCTATTAATTTAAACTGGCTTTCCTTGACCAATCACTTTTTATAGGTATGGGTGTTACATACTTTGATTTAGCAGTGCATGCTTCCATAGATGCATGAGGCTGCCAAACCAGTCCACTCAGATCTGTTATTTGTTAGCATTTTGATGTTTTGTTGACCAGCTGTAGGTCGCAGTCAGTAGTCTGGTGCTAGTTTGTTCTCGGTTAAATAGTCTTGAATATTCCTTTCACTAGTCTTGATAAGCCTTGAAATAGCCTTGAATTTGGTATCTGTCGTTGTGTACGGACCCTGCAGAACATTCTCACCTGAAACTTCTTTGTATCGAACCATTTCAACGTCATCAAAACTGACAGTTTATACATTGCATCTTATCACCTGGACAAAACTGTGTTGACAATCAAAGTCATATTCCATTGAAATCATTGTAGTGATGTTGTACATAGTGCCTGGTGTATTGTGACCATAGTGACTCTGAGCGAAAACAGGCCAGGTCTCCACCTCTCAAATATATCATTGTCGCTATTTCATTTAAATAGACAGAGTAGAGTTGTATTTTGCTGCCGTTCTCTCTCTATGTATGTTGTGTTGTGTTGATGAGTGCTATTACACTATTACACTCGGTCACTATACACTTGGTCACTATTACAATCATAATCCTTCTGGTGTCTGATGCGATTGACAAAGCCATTTGTTAATTAAAGTAATTTCTAGAGTTATTTATTCATGGGCTAAAAGATCACTTCACTAATGGCCTGGCAGGTCTTTGAGTCCACTTGAAGTCATTGATTCATTACTGCCGCTTGGGCAAGTATCCATATGTATGTCAATGCATACACGAGTACATATACATACATACACTGAGTAATGATCAATTGTAAAACAAGTCATGCTATTCTGATTTGTGTCATGTCAATTTTGTTGTTGTTTATATTTATGGGGTGGCTCCTGTGCTAGCGATATTATATATTGTAATGGGAGTCTCCTGACCTTATCTATTACCTACGTTATTCGTTGTATATGTATCGTATTTATAGGTCAAATAAATTGATTCTGATTCTCATCCATCAGAATATTTACACAATCAACTGCACTTTTCTAGAATAGTTATGATATTATAAATCATATATATAAATAATAGGGGAATCATTTAGCCAGTGACTGGTCAAGGGACAAAGAAATTACTTTTCTTTGTTAATTTTAAATCGATCTATCCTTTAAAATATTATTAACACATACTTTGTAGAATTTATCTTTTCACACATTTTACAGTTAATTTACCATTTTACTTATGTAACATTTTGGGTGCTTTCAAAGAACAGAAAAACTAAATTGTTAAATGCATAGAAAGAGACATTATTTGAACCAACCACTGTGATGAAGCCCTTCAACCAGACTTTGTGGTAGTAATACAGTTTAGAAATGTAAACTTTATTTACACATAATAATATTGCAGAATGTTGTGAGTTCCACTGGGCTAATCGGAAATATATTTAATTGTCTACTAACGTTATTCTGGTTTCAAAACATGCATACTAAGAGAACATGTACACTCAGCCAACAAAATGCAGCCGACAAAAATGTTTTGTCTGCCCCATCCTCTCAAGAGAGCCCAGTTGGGGAAAAAAGATAACTATGCACCGGGTAACTGGAATGTAACGTGGCAATTGCAATTGTGCTCACCAGGCAACAAAATGTGGCAGGCGTGAATAGGCCGGAAGTGGTCATGTTAACTAGTTCTTTTGTTATGATGTGTCGCACACGTAAAGGTAGTGTTTTTATCATATGAATAATGTGTATGTGTACAACTGTCACATTTTTGGAGTAGAATTTACCAAGTGATGCGTGCAAATAGACCTGTGTTTTGTGGTGCAAAGTTCACCGATCAAACTCTAATTGAGTTGTCATATTCGCTTTGTGCACTGGAGTACCCAATTGTGGTTTCAGAAACATCTTTGCAGAAGCTGAATTTGTTACAACTGCTGTCACCACTTACTTTGGCTAGATCTGTTTTACTAGCTCTGCTAAAATACTTTTGCTACATTTTACTACAAATTGATCCTATTTATTATGTACTTGTTGTTGTAAGTTGTAATGTTTAAAGAGTGCACTCTGCCCATCTGTCATGGTCTCTTGTTGAATTGGATTTGTCCACAGGACATCTGTTGACCTTTCCATCTTTGTGACTATCCTGCCCAACAGCTTGACACATGTATGGCATGTATACTGCCTGTGTGCTGCCAACCAACAAAGGATGGCTATACAAGCCACATAGACAACAGAAGCTTTTACATATATGTTGACAACATCCTGTCTCTTTAACAAAACATACAATAAAGATTAATTTTCCATCAATCACTTGCTGCATGAAAGATGATTGCCATTATTGGGGTTTTCCCTTGAACCTCGTATTCTGTAAGATGACTCGCTGCCATTAGTCCTGAATGTCGTTTGAAGGTCGTTCTATGTTTATTGCCGTTTACAGTCACTGAAGCAGAAAACTGTCATATCTGACTGTCCTATTGGCCTTGATGGCAAGCCCAAGTTGAAGGCTCTTGGGTGGGACAGATGAAACCTATTGAGTGTACTCTGTTTAGCAAAAAGCCAACAGTCCTGTTTGGGTTTTTCTGTTGAATGGCTTGTTGGTGAAGAAAGCGTGTCTCATTCAAGAACCCTGGCCATGCTTCAAAAGTTCTTATGTTCCACCGGGAATGATTTAGCATCAAGCGTGTGGTTTATCGCTGTATGTGGAATTTGAAGGTACATTGCTTCAGACATTATGAACTTCTATGCATTCTTCGGATGGGAGCAACACTCGGAGTGCTATATTGTGCACTATTCTATTTTTAGCAAAACTTTTTAAAAGTTACACTGGTATTGCTAGTGTTTGCAATACTCTCAATAGCATTTTGCGATACAGGAGTGTAATGATATGTTTGGCTATTTTTTCAAGTTTTTAAGACAATTTTTTTAACTTACCTTTGTATTTCTAGTGTTCGAAATACTCTAACAAATATTTTGCGATACAAAAATGTATAATGATGCATATGGTTTATTTTTTCAAGTTTATAAGACAAAGTGATGCATATTTTAGGAGAAAGTTGGACTAGAGTTTTGCAGCCAGGTCAGTGGGGGACTGGGTGGTCATGTTAAGAGGGAGGTCATATTTGTCAACTGTCACTT
Source organism: Paraescarpia echinospica (assembly GCA_020002185.1). NCBI lineage: Eukaryota > Metazoa > Annelida > Polychaeta > Sabellida > Siboglinidae > Paraescarpia > Paraescarpia echinospica. The sequence goes on from CM034542.1 coordinate 7,282,464, forward strand.
CAAGTGTTTCCAGTCAACTGGTCACATGGACCACCCAAGTGGTTGTCAGGGCCCACTCTCCCTTCCCCCAAACGACAGGTGGGGTTGCTACCCCATGTCCTCGTAAATCAGACTAGTCCTTGTAGTTTGGCGCTTAGAGTTGACTCTTTTTAAAGTGCAGCCATTTTTCTTTGCTAATAAGCATCAACTCTCCTTGTGTAACTCCAGTGGTTTGTGAAAATATGCCTTGATTGTATAATGTGTGCTGTAAGCGTGTTAGTTGTAAGCACAAAGCATGTATCATAAGTTGTAAGCGTGTTAGTTGTGAGCACATCATGTGTTGTAAGTGTGTTAGACTGTTAGTTGTGAGCACATCATAAGTTGTAAGCGTGTTAGTTGTGAGCACATCATAAGTTGTAAGCGTGTTAGTTGTGAGCACATCATAAGTTGTAAGCGTGTTAGTTGTGAGCACATCATAAGTTGTAAGCGTGTTAGTTGTGAGCACATCATAAGTTGTAAGCGTGTTAGTTGTGAGCACATCATAAGTTGTAAGCGTGTTAGTTGTGAGCACATCATAAGTTGTAAGCGTGTTAGTTGTGAGCACATCATAAGTTGTAAGCGTGTTAGTTGTGAGCACATCATAAGTTGTAAGCGTGTTAGTTGTGAGCCCATCATAAGTTGTAAGCGTGTTAGTTGTGAGCACATCATAAGTTGTAAGCGTGTTAGTTGTGAGCCCATCATAAGTTGTAAGCGTGTTAGTTGTGAGCACATCATGAGTTGTAAGCGTGTTAGTTGTGAGCACATCATAAGTTGTAAGCGTGTTTGTTGTAGCATAACTGCCAGAGTGATTGATTGTGCTGTCTGGTATTGTGTTGACTGATAACATTTGTGCAAGTCCCCCCTCAGTCATTGTTTAATTATATATGAAGACAAAATTAATTGACTAATGTGCATTTTGTCAGCAACTGCCATAAAAAGGATTGCTGTTCTGTGTTAGTTTTTATCATGCAAGAAGGTTATATAATTTGTGGTGCGCTTCAATAATTTTGATCACTGGTTGGATTTATTGATTAAAGTAAACATATTATGTCTGTTTTTCACTTACTCATTTGTTCATTGAAGTTCCTGTAAAACCATGAAGCCTTTGTTTGAGTAATACAATCATAACACAAGGCAAATATGTATCTGCTAATTGTGTTGCTCCAGTAACTGGTGAAATTAAAAGATTATGGTTATAGGAAACATGTGGTCACTAGACAGGTGGTCACTCCAGACAGTGGACACTAAAGACAGGTGGTTACTATTGACAAGCACTCTGGTTCACTGAAGATTGAATGATCACTGGAAACAGGTGGTTATGGTCACATGAGAGAGGTTATGACAGCAGGGTTTGTTGCAGGATACAGGTGGTCGCAGTAGATAGATGCTTGGGTATCTTGTAGAACAAGTACGCCTTTGGCTGTAGTGACGCTAGTTTCTGTTGGCTGACAGATGTCACCTCTTGCTGTTGTAGGTGACAGCCAGACGCACAGACAAGACGGGTGACAGCTGGTGCCTGCTGCACTGGAACCCAGAGAACATGTAAGTTCGCCATGAAATCACACCCCATCTCTCGCATCCTATGCCGAAATAGCATTTAAATGTAGTTTTTTTCTGAAGAGAATGCTGCTTTTGTAATTCAATTTTTGCATGTCTTGTTTTAGAATAATTTTGTGAAAAATCAACACTATCTAGTATCCACTATGACAAGCTAGCTTCGTTGTGCAAATGTAATATTTTGTTTTAATGAAATTGTTGCACAAACTATTATATTTTCTACTGGATCAAATCAAAATTCCAGAGAAAAATGATGGTGTTGGCTATCACAAGTTACGCGATCTAATGATCAAAGTATTTCAACCCAACAGTAAAATACCTACTAGGCACCATTGTTGTTCATACAACTTCATAATCTTCCAGCGTATTTTGTTCAACAAACCTTCAGATGTCTACTGCAGAATGCCCATGTAAATCGTCTATGCAGGAATCTGTGTGTTACTGCATTGTGTCTCATTATAAGAGCATTCTAAGCGTCCACTGTCAGACACTCGGCTACATTCTTTTGAATTAGGTCAGCTAATATTAGCAGCACCAAGGGCTGAGGACTGAACCCTAAACCATCGGCAGGCGAGGTCCACATCATCACATCACACCACCCCCTGTAGATCATGCAACATTCCTCTTTTCCTTTCTTTACCTTCTCCAAACAGATAGCGGGCAATATTGAAAACATATTTCATTTTTAATGATAACTTTTTTAATGTGTTTTTTATGTGCGCAGTTAAGTTCTCGCTTCACTTTGATTTTTTGCTCATTTCATTTCACAGTCACTGGCAAAGATTAAAACATCGATAGCACGTAATTATGATGACATGTTAATTGACTTATTTGTACAAATTTTTTTATTTAGTTTCGGTAAAATTATGAAACAAACTATTCATTTTGTTAACCAAATCGTGCAAAAATCAAAAGTAGTCAGGCTCGATGTTTTTAATGTAATTATTTTTTATTAATTCATCTCCAGTTTATTGAGCTCAGCTATATCAGTAATAATATGATAACATCAATGAAGTTATCTGAACTGCAGGCAGTCAAGTAAATAACAGTTGAATTCATATCTCAAACTATGTGTTATCTCCGATATATATTATCTCTTATACGAGCCATGTGAAACTTAGACATCATTGTCAGTGCGTAGACTTTGAGTGTTTTACAAGACTTCCCTGTGTACCAATAGCCTTCATTGATTTGCAACCACACAGAAATTTCTGCACATGAATTTTGTATGAGCCCTTCATAGAAAGTGTAAAAAAAGCAGACGGTTCTTGTGAAACTAATAGGATTACATTATACCTACATGGGCAGTTTTACTGATATCAGTTTTTAGTTGATAGCACCTGAATGCAGTAAACGGTAGGGCTATTCATTTTTCTCCCAATGCATACATGACAGTGTATGACAAATGCCAAGAATGAATGGTTTCATCTATAATAGATTTAACCAGATTTAGTCAGATTGCCATCAAGAGCAAACTATCTTAGATGGCAAGTTAAGTGGACAAGGAAAATTAAAACGAAGCAAACTGAAAGTTTTGTCACAGAACAATAAAACTTTTTGGACTTCTTTTATTCCACCATGTTGATCTTGACCTAATTCGACCTTGACCCTGTTTTCAGACTGCCCGACAGCTGGGTGGCGGAGCAGGCCGTGGAGACGCAGCTCAAACGTATCATTCCACTGACCGACTTACCTCAAAAGAGTGTGCTCACTCTACACCCATCCTTCTATTCAACACACCGCTACCGTAAACATCGTCGCAAGTGAACACCAGATGGTGTACCACAGCGTTCTGCGTCCTCGCCAGACCTTGCTGTGTGCTCAGAGTTCTTCTATCGCCCTAGTCATGTGACTGCATTTGGCAGTTCTCTCAGATCTGACCCAATGGTACAGTAGATTTGACTGCCACCTGCTAGTACCGACTGGAATCGATGGTCGCTTTAAGAATGTCGGCCACCGTATCTAGCACGTTGGGATGTTCAGTTCATGGCCTGCAGCTGTACTACTAGTGACACCGTGTGGCTGTGGGTGGTACTACAAGACATAGTCATGAATGACATTCGAATCGGGAATTATCTTGTGATTGTGGTTTGTTTTGTGAAAGATGGTAGTTACGAAGGTGACTCTGTAGTTTGTCTTGCAATGTGCTGTTAGAACAGGAAACTAGACAGGGACAATGTATTTATGAGGCTGAGTGAAACTCCACGTGTGAAAGGACCCAAGTGTGAATTAGAATGTATTAATGCAATTAGGATATGGACTGATAATCGTGTGACGACAGAAGTGTGTTAAGGTTCATCTGTTTAATTAAAGACTTGCTATGTTGGATTAGCATTGGGTCAACGTCGGTCACGAAACTGCCACAACAAAGAAAACAGTGTAATTAGCGCGATAAACACATTCTCCGAATTGTTGACCACCAGAGGCAGCACCGTCATAGTTTGGCTGTCAGGCGGACAATACAGACTTGGTTCGTGAGACCGCAGCAGTGACAATATAGAACTGGGAATTTTTTATATGAAACTTTGTTTCCATGCCTCAGGGCTGTATTCAATCATCCCAGATCTGGGGACATGGATCCACTTGCCTGACTGGACCATTGGGCACAGCTGGAGTAAACTATTTTGCAGCAGGGCTATGCACATTGAACTGTCTGTTATGCCTATTGTGTTTTCTTAATGACATCTGCCCACTGGAGTCGTTCGGTGTACATATCTGTACATATATGCAGGTGTACACACGTGTGTGTGCGTGCGTGCGTGCGTGCGTGCGTGCATGTGAAAATTAGCTCTATGACAGTAGTTCCGAGTACTGTGGTTGTTTTCTAGAGGAATTTTTGAATCGGTTGATTCCACGTCAAGGTGTAGACATTAGTGGGCTGTCGGTTTTCCAAAAGTGTATTTTCTGACGCAGCATCGACAGAATCTGCAAAACACGCCATGCAAATCAAATATGCCAGTGTGTATATTCAAACGAGGTCTTTCACTCAAACGTATAGGCAGCATTTCCAAATCTATGTAATCGACTAGGAGGGACGCTACGGATGACATTTAGATGCTCTCTGTTGAGCAGTTGTCAGTTAATGTTAGGATAATTATTTTACAGTACAGTGGTGCTCAGGCCGCTGTATTTGTGACCAGTGTTTGCAATATTTTCATACAGACAGTTTACATTTTAACATCCCCAGTCATATCAGCAAGCATATGGTATGGCCCGTTCTTACGGGGTAACCACGATTGCTTTTCTTGATATGTTAGGTAAACTTACAGGCAACACATCATATGTGCCTTCGTTCGTTCAATGTACACTATTGTCCGGAGTTGTACACAGGTGTGAATGCACACAGCACATACAGATCAGTACCTACTATGGCAATTCTTAGAAGAATGTTTTCCTTTATATAAAGACATTCACTTCCACTAACATTCAGTCCAAACAAGAGATGCTATCTATGTTGGGTGCAATCAGATGTAACCCCGCTCGCTCAACTGTAAGGGATAGTCATTAATCCACCTATGCATTCGATTACAATCACACAAAAGTTGTTTGTAGTACTTCACTGTAAATTTACCCAGTGTTTTACAGTACACAGTCTACCACTATCACACAGACATAAATCAGTCATTCATTCCAACAGGTATACCGAGATGAGTCCAGTTTACTTGCCGATGGTACAATACAGTTGTAATTAAATAAAATTCATATTAGCTAAATTGTAATTATATTTCATACAGGCTATCCTTATCATGAGGTGCTGTAATAGTCAATGCAATCCAGATTTTGTAATTGAATCCAGTTCTGGGTTGAGACCATCCATGTATATGATCACAGATTTGTCCTGCCTCCGTCTCATATCCCATCCATTTCACTAGTGACAGCTGTGAAATCAGTTTTCTAATATCCCAATAAGTCAAGCATTGTTTTTATTTTAGCTGTCTTTTGAATGTGATATGTGGAATTCCTTTATTTCTTGCGATATCCTTTGTATTCTGTATAAAATCACCGTTATATTGGATCGAGTAACACTGCATTGTTTCAGGGCACAAGCACCGACTATTTGGTGGTGATTCTGTTTCATATTGTAATCTGGTCTGACCCCCTCACCCTGTAGACACATCATGTCTGACCCCTCCCCTTGTATGCAGTAAGCTTACTTGCATGTGCACACTAACTTAGACTTCCTCTCCATACATTGTGTATGCATAGCATAGAAGCATACACAATCACCATTACCCTGCCCCTTCTTGCATGTGATATGTATTGAGGACACCCCTTCAATTCGTTGTTTTAATGCTGACCCTTGGACTGTTATTCATCCGGATTCTGGCCTTGCTTCTCAGGCAAACACCTGTGTGTTCATGCAAAGACAGCAGTGGTATCAAGGTAGCAGTGACAATGCCACCTGTGTTCTCCCAGCAATTTCTACTTGAGTTTGACCAAATGGCAGCATCTACATGTCGAACAAAGGTTATATGCAAATGAGTTGCACCACCCGCAGGTCATGTGATTTTACTCAGGTGATGGCGTGGAATTTTTTCCCGTTGTTAAATAGAGTGGTCATTTTGGCAGCATATATGACTAGTTATTTTGAGTATGAAATAACTGTCGGCAATGTTTTTATGTAGCAGTGTTGGATGTATGGAGAAAATCCTATAATTCCAGCCAGTCTTTCATCTGCACCGAATATTTAACCAGCGTTGTCTGTGTGATTTTTATACACGTAGATAGATACTGTTTATATATACGTGTAAAGGTAACTTATTTAACCTGTTCAGTCGATGCAAGAGCTGCTCGCAGACGTTAGGTGATCACTGTTCAATAGGAAGCAGCGGACATTTATTATGGCTCAGCTGTGACCTTTGAACTGTGTCCTTTCACCCCAGGGTCATGTAGATTACATTACGACAGCAGTGAGATTTAGACATGTACAAAGTGCAATACTGAAGCAATCAAACGTCTCGTTGTTCTACGGCAACATCAGCCAGTCTGGCTTATGTGCAGGTGCAAGTGTATTAACTTTTTTTAAACTGAAATAATGTGTGAAGCTGCCAGTTCTGTGTCTCCGAGTCTTATTCACTGGCGACCGTTGTTACAAGTCTGGTCTTCAAATACATTGAGTTGTATCAAGTGCTACCACCTGGTGACCAACCTGCACAATAAAATGTCCCCATCGCTGTATGCCAACTTACAAAGTCCAAAAAACCTTCCTCCCTGCCTGAGGGGAGTGTGCGATCTCACTTCTAGCACTGCCATAGTGATGGAAGATGCTAGGAAAACTTACCAACATTGGCTTTCACCAATATCAAGTTGTGGCCATTGTTTGCATTAAACAAGTTTAATGTTTCTGTCTGTTGACCCAGGCACCAGTTTCCTTCATATCACAAGTTCCTTTACTGTTGTGATAATAGAGATCAGCACAAATGTGAGGCTAAAGGTCAACTCCAGAATTAGGTAAGAGGTCGGCTCCAAAATTAGGTTAAAGGTCAATTCCAGAATGAGGCTAGATGTCAACTTCATTTTGAGGCTAGAGGTCAAGGCCAATGAGAGAGGTTACAGGATGTCAGTATAAATCGTCTTTAACTTAGATTTGTCATAGCATCAAATTGTGATCTGATGTAGTGTTTTAGGAACAAATGCAAATCATTTCAGAATGCTAGAATTTGTTAAGTATCCGTTATCTGTTTATTTTGGCAGCTCTTTGACGATAGTGCTAAAGGTGGTTTTGTGTGGTGTTTTGTGGAAGTGTTTGCGATGTCACATAAGTTGTGTAGTTTGTCGAGTTGTTTGGTTCCATTACACTCAAAGAAACATGACAACACTACAAGAAACATTGTAATTACCGTGTGTTCTGTAATTGAAGCCACACCTCTATTTAAAGCTTCACCCTGACTTCATTTAATTATTAAAAGAGCTGTTAGGTTGTTTTTTTTATAAATTTAATTCTGTCTTGCTGTCATTACCCAAACTGTATGTATAACTTATGTTAACCTGGTCTGTTTGTTCACACCTATATTTGCTAGTGTGACAAAAGGAACAGTCTCAGACTGAGACATGTTTATATAGTTTTGTTGGTGTGGCAGTTGTAACAGAGCGACATAATTATTATATTGTTCTGTACATGTTTCAACAAGACTAGAGTATCAGACAGTCATCGAAACTGACCCCCATGGTTAGATATTGGCTAGAAAAGACTCTTTGGCATTTACCTCAAAAGTCCGTATCTTAATCGGGACCAACGCAAGACATGAGTTTTGTATCATTCAACCGACTCATTTCTGACCAAAGACGTCGTAACGATAATGTCGTGCTCATGTAGAAATGACGTTTTAATTCTACCGAGTCGTATCTTAGCAACTGATTCTCGAAGCAGTCACAGTTTGATCTCTGACTTCGATCAGGGACAGACATCTTTTTGTTTATTCAAGAATCTCGGGCGCTTGTCTCATCATGCATATTCATGAAGACGTTCCTTGAAGGTTTTTGTCCTCGTAACCTGTTTCTATGAGATAATGACCAAGCACCAGGGTACAGATTCGCTGTATCTGGTGAACTGTTCATTTGTTAGCAGCGAAACTAGTGGATAATGGTCTAACTATTTCCTGTGAGGTCGTTTAGAAAATGTGTTTACAGTGACATCACTGCAATTGTCATCCGTCTAAATTATGATTGGTGATCATGGCTTGACTTTTGCAGCAAGCGTTTAGTGAGGTCATGTTGACGAGTATTGTAACCAGAATTTCTCCGGTGTTTTATTTTCCAGGCCTCCGACCCTTGTGTGTGTGTCCACTGTAAATGAACTTGTGACATTATTGACGTAATTTTGACAGTATTTATTTTATAAGAACTACTGGAGTTTATTGTATATTGATTTTCACAGAACGCGAGATATTCGTTTTACACGATGAAATGTATTTATGTTTAGTTGTACCTAGCTGTAGGTTGAATGTCAATAGCCAGTAGATCTGTTGGTGAAACAGTATGTAACTTTTTAAAATAAATTATAATTTGTATACGATTTGTTGTTGCTTTTTTGTGTAGGTTTTTGTTGTCAGCCGCCATGTTCTTTACCAAACTGAACTATAATGTAAGCACGATTCTGATAGGCTGTTGATGATGTCATAGTTATATAATATGTGGCCTGCCACAGCAAAGTGCCTAGGCCTATTAAGTTGCAAAATTGTGAAATTGAGTTTTGCTCCCTTTTTAGTCCTTTTGGCCGAAGGTCCATGGGACTATTGCCATCACTCTGCGTCCGCCGTCTGCCATCCGCCGTTAGCTGCCGTATCTCAGAAACCGTTCAGCAACTTTTTCTCTAATTTTGCATATACATCTTAGGGCACTGCCACTATGCACGAGAAATCTGTATTTGATTGAATCATTTTAAGGGCTCCCTAGGGCCTCCAAGGACCCCAAAACTGGTGAAAATGTAACATTTTGCCTATTTTTTTTTAAACTGTTCAGCAACTTTTTTTCTAATTTTGCATAGATGTATCTTAGGGTGCTGCCACTATATACAAGAAATCTGTATTTGATTGAATCATTCTAAGGGGCCCCCAAATTGCAAAAGTTTTACATTATCTAGTGATGTGGTTTTGAGAAGGGCCCTTGAGACCACCCCCAACAGTAGATGTGGTGTATTGTGCCACAAAGTCAACAGCTGTGACTAATCTCTACAGCCTAGTCCATTGAGACCTTGACTAATCTTTCATTGGTCACAGCACCCAGGCAGAGTAGACACACTTGATCCCTGTTAGACTGAACAGTTGCCTAACACTTTTAAACTGTATCTTCAAAACTATTGATTTTCTATAATTGCAAGTTGTGTTTATTTTTTATTTTATTTTGACTACCTTTTACTCTCAGATAATCTGTCCTCTTAATTTTATACATAATCTGGCATAACTTTATACATTTTTGTAGCAGCACATTTGTACTTCCAGTGTATCATATATTTATCACTTGTTGTGTATTACACCCAGCTGTGGAGCTAAGATTCTCTGCCTGCTATTGTTTGATGGAAACTGTGACTAATCTGTAATTGGTCACTGGCAGTAGCTTGTTTCAACAGACAGCATTAAGCCACTAGACCCCTGTTAAACTGGACAGTTGCCTGTAGGTTTTAAGCTGTGTCAAACAGTGAGTCTACCTTTTGCTCTCAAATAATCTGTCCTCTTAGTTTTACACATAAAGACATAATCTGGCATAACTTTATAAGTCTTTGTAGCAGCACATTTGTACTTCCAGTGTATCATTGCAACATAACATACATATTACATACTGTGTGCCACATTTGAATGTTGTGCATGTAATATTTCCATGCAATCCATTTGCATATATAATTTCAACAGCCGTTTTCTTCATTTTCACTTTTTGATCCCTACCATGTTCAGTGCTCCATAACTTCGCCAATTTTTGTAGCAGTCATATCATTTTTTTAAACCATGTAAATCACCCTACCAAACCTTTACAAGGATGTAAGAAAACAATGTTACAATTTTTCTGACTTATCACTCATTTGGTCAGCCGGGGTCACATAGACGTATTAGTCCAAAGGACTTCAGGGCCACTTGGCCCATTTTGGGATTCCACAAATCGTGACTTTAAAAAATACCTCATTTGTTGGACGTTAAAAGATGACGTCATAAGGCAGGCGTTTCTGCCCAAATCACTAAAATTTGTGGAACGTGACTTATTAGACAGCTACCGGTATTTGTGGCTGTTGTGCTGACGTAAATAATACCTGGTTCGCTGGGGCGAGTCACATATATGTGAGTTCTACGCGATTGGTGAAATATCAAAAGCAATACATAATAATGGACGGAGCATACTTGCACACATATCAAGTAGTGTTTATTAAAAGTCCCAGCATCTCCAGTGGGGCCACTGGCAATTAGTGAATCGTCAGTGGCCCCACATAACAATTCACATATACAGATATTGAGCAATGGTTATTCAAACCCACAACACGGGTGCTAAGTACAAAACAAGACACAAATATTTTAAATAATAGCTTTACATTAAATGTATTATTTATAGTACATTACTGTTCTTATTTACACAATAAATATCAACAATCTGACATTTCTTAAACGCACACTGTCCCAATCCAATGTATCCTAACCACCTTCATTTTTTGTTTTATCGCCACATGCTTTCTCAATCTCCCGGTATGGCAGGATAATTCCCATTTTTGTTCGTTTTCCTTCCTCTGTCATGTTTAAAAACAAAAGGCTCCCACATTTGTGGTATCTGATTGTACGGTTTTAAACTTATTCTTGTTCATGTTTTTTGCTCAAGTTTATTTACATAATTATGATTGTATTTATTATATAAATTAAAGAGTCATTGGATGTAAATAACTTTACTAAATCCAACAACGTGAAAACCAGTTCACTTGCAGATGTTCAAGTTTTATGCTGGCCAGTCAGATGTAACTTGGGCGTAATTCAGGTAAAGTACATTTGCTACAGACAAAAGATCATTCATTAAACTTGTTTGTGGGGGAGATCCTGAGATCCCATGTGGAGAGATCTCCTGCCATGAGATCACATGTGGGGGAGATCTCCCTCCATGAGATCCCATGTGTGGGAGATGTCCAGCCATGAGATCCCATGTGGGGGAGATCTCCCTCCATGAGATCCCATGTAGGGGAGATCTCCCACTATGAGATCACATGTGGGGGAGATCTCCCTCCATGAGTTCCCATGTGGGGGAGATATTCAGCCATGAGATCCCATGTGGGGGAGATCTCCCTCCATGAGATCCCATGTGGGGGAGATCTCCCACCATGAGATCACATGTGGGGGAGATCTCCTGCCACCATTTCTCATGTGGGGGAGATCTCCCTCCATGGAATCCCATGTGGGGGAGATATCCCTCCATGAAATCCAATGTGGGGGAGATGTCCAGTCATGAGATCCCATGTGGGGGAAATGTCCAGCCATGAGATCCCATGTGGGGGAGATCTCCCTCCATGAGATCCCATGTGGGGGAGATGTCCAGCCATGAGATCCCATGTGGGGGAGATCTCCCTCCATGAGATCCCATGTGGGGGAGATGTCCAGCCACGAGATCCCATGTGGGGAAGATGTCCAGCCATGAGATTACATGTGAGATCTCCAGCCATGAGATCCCATATGGGGGAGATCTCCCACCATAAGATCCCATGTTGAATAACTCCTGCCACAAGTTTCCATAAGTGGGGATAACCCAGTATTTCTTGCTGCCCACTTGAATGACCTATGCCCAGTGCTGTTCTCACTCCATCAGAGCCTCCCTGCGTTGGGAAACCGGGCCAACCTCAGACGGTTCCCGCATTTGAAACATCTCCTCCTCTGGTCCTCCCCCTCTTCCCCGGGGGTTCTGTGTGGGGCCAGGGGTCTTGGGGAGAGACTCGGTGCCCAGCTGGGGTGTTTGAGACGCGAGGTAGCGTTCCAGAAGCCAGTCCGTGCCGCCCTTGTGGAAGTTTCTACTCAGGTCAAACAGATTCAACACGGGCAGTTTCTGTGAACGCTTGGTTAAAGAAATATGTTGTAGAAAGTACAAACGAATTAGTTTGTCAATTAAAGAATTAGTATCAACTTCATACATCCCACCTGTTTTTGGGGCCATCCTATGATCTTCTACCTCTTCAACATCCCATCTCTCACCTGTTTTGAAAATAATACCCCATCTCCCACCTGTTTTGAAGCTAACATCCCATCTCCCATCTGTTTTGAAGTTAACTTCCTGTCTCCCACCTGTTTTGAAGTTAACATGCCATCTCCCACCTGTTTTGAAGTTAACATCCCATATACCATCTGTTTTGAAGTTAACATCCCATCTCCCACCTGTTTTGAAGCTAACATCCCATCTCCCAACTGTTTTGAAGTTAACATCCCATATACCATCTGTTTTGAAGTTAACATCCCATCTCCCACCTGTTTTGAAGCTAACATCCCATCTCCCAACTGTTTTGAAGTTAACATCCCATCTCCCACCTGTTTTGAAGTTAACATCCCATCTCCCACCTGTTTTGAAGTTAACATCCCACATCCCATCTGTTTTTAAGTTAACATCCCATCTCCCACCTGTTTTGAAGTTAACATCCCATCTCCCATCTGTTTTGATGATAACATCCCATCTCCCATCTGTTTTGAAGTTAACATCCCATCTGTTTTGATGATAACATCCCATCTCCCACCTGTTTTGAAGTTAACATCCCATCTCCCACCTGTTTTGAAGTTAACATCCCATCTCCCATCTGTTTTGAAGTTAACATCCCATCTCCCACCTGTTTTGAAGCTAACATCCCATCTCCCATCTGTTTTGAAGTTAACATCCCATCTCCCACCTGTTTTGAAGTTAACATCCCATCTCCCACCTGTTTTGAAGTTAACATCCCATCTCCCACCTGTTTTGAAGCTAACATCCCATCTCCCATCTGTTTTGAAGCTAACATCCCATCTCCCACCTGTTTTGAAGTTAACATCCCATCTCCCACCTGTTTTGAAGCTAACATCCCATCTCCCATCTGTTTTGTTTTGAAGCTAACATCCCATCTCCCACCTGTTTTGAAGCTAACATCCCATCTCCCATCTGTTTTGAAGTTAACATCCCATCTCCCACCTGTTTTGAAGCTAACATCCCATCTCCCATCTGTTTTGAAGTTAACATCCCATCTCCCACCTGTTTTGAAGCTAACATCCCATCTCCCACCTGTTTTGAAGCTAACATCCCATCTCCCACCTGTTTTGAAGCTAACATCCCATCTCCCATCTGTTTTGAAGTTAACATCCCATCTCCCACCTGTTTTGAAGCTAACATCCCATCTCCCACCTGTTTTGAAGTTAACATCCCATCTCCCACCTGTTTTGAAGCTAACATCCCATCTCCCACCTGTTTTGAAGTTAACATCCCATCTCCCACCTGTTTTGAAGTTAACATCCCATCTCCCACCTGTTTTGAAGCTAACATCCCATCTCCCATCTGTTTTGAAGCTAACATCCCATCTCCCACCTGTTTTGAAGTTAACATCCCATCTCCCACCTGTTTTGAAGCTAACATCCCATCTCCCACCTGTTTTGAAGTTAACATCCCATCTCCCACCTGTTTTGAAGCTAACATCCCATCTCCCACCTGTTTTGAAGTTAACATCCCATCTCCCACCTGTTTTGAAGCTAACATCCCATCTCCCACCTGTTTTGAAGCTAACATCCCATCTCCCACCTGTTTTGAAGTTAACATCCCATCTCCCATCTGTTTTGAAGTTAACATCCCATCTCCCACCTGTTTTGAAGCTAACATCCCATCTCCCATCTGTTTTGAAGTTAACATCCCATCTCCCACCTGTTTTGAAGCTAACATCCCATCTCCCATCTGTTTTGAAGCTAACATCCCATCTCCCACCTGTTTTGAAGCTAACATCCCATCTCCCACCTGTTTTGAAGCTAACATCCCATCTCCCATCTGTTTTGAAGTTAACATATCATCTCCCACCTGTTTTGAAGCTAACATCCCATCTCCCAACTGTTTTGAAGTTAACATCCCATATACCATCTGTTTTGAAGTTAACATCCCATCTCCCACCTGTTTTGAAGCTAACATCCCATCTCCCACCTGTTTTGAAGTTAACATCCCATCTCCCACCTGTTTTGAAGTTAACATCCCATATCCCATCTGTTTTGAAGTTAACATCCCATCTCCCACCTGTTTTGAAGTTAACATCCCATCTCCCATCTGTTTTGATGATAACATCCCATCTCCCATCTGTTTTGAAGTTAACATCCCATCTGTTTTGATGATAACATCCCATCTCCCACCTGTTTTGAAGTTAACATCCCATCTCCCACCTGTTTTGAAGTTAACATCCCATATACCATCTGTTTTGAAGTTAACATCCCATCTCCCACCTGTTTTGAAGTTAACATCCCATCTGTTTTGATGATAACATCCCATCTCCCACCTGTTTTGAAGTTAACATCCCATCTCCCACCTGTTTTGAAGTTAACATCCCATATACCATCTGTTTTGAAGTTAACATCCCATCTCCCACCTGTTTTGAAGCTAACATCCCATCTCCCACCTGTTTTGAAGTTAACATCCCATCTCCCATCTCTTTTGATGATAACATCCCATCTCCCACCTGTCTTGAAGTTAACATCCCATCTCCCACCTGTTTTGAAGTTAACATCCCATCTCCCATCTGTTTTGAAGTTAACATCCCATCTCCCACCTGTTTTGAAGCTAACATCCCATCTCCCATCTGTTTTGAAGTTAACATCCCATCTCCCACCTGTTTTGAAGCTAACATCCCATCTCCCATCTGTTTTGAAGCTAACATCCCATCTCCCATCTGTTTTGAAGCTAACATCCCATCTCCCACCTGTTTTGAAGCTAACATCCCATCTCCCATCTGTTTTGAAGTTAACATCCCATCTCCCACCTGTTTTGAAGCTAACATCCCATCTCCCACCTGTTTTGAAGTTAATATCCCATCTCCCACCTGTTTTGAAGCTAACATCCCATCTCCCATCTGTTTTGAAGTTAACATCCCATCTCCCACCTGTTTTGAAGCTAACATCCCATCTCCCACCTGTTTTGAAGTTAACATCCCATCTCCCACCTGTTTTGAAGCTAACATCCCATCTCCCACCTGTTTTGAAGTTAACTTCCCATCTCCCACCTGTTTTGAAGCTAACATCCCATCTCCCACCTGTTTTGAAGCTAACATCCCATCTCCCATCTGTTTTGAAGTTAACATCCCATCTCCCACCTGTTTTGAAGCTAACATCCCATCTCCCACCTGTTTTGAAGTTAACATCCCATCTCCCACCTGTTTTGAAGCTAACATCCCATCTCCTATCTGTTTTGAAGTTAACATCCCATCTCCCACCTGTTTTGAAGTTAACATCCCATCTCCCACCTGTTTTGAAGCTAACATCCCATCTCCCATCTGTTTTGAAGTTAACATCCCATCTCCCACCTGTTTTGAAGCTAACATCCCATCTCCCATCTGTTTTGAAGCTAACATCTCATCTACCACCTGTTTTGAAGCTAACATCCCATCTCCCACCTGTTTTGAAGCTAACATCCCATCTCCCATCTGTTTTGAAGTTAACATCCCATCTCCCACCTGTTTTGAAGCTAACATCCCATCTCCCATCTGTTTTGAAGTTAACATCCCATCTCCCACATGTTTTGAAGCTAACATCCCATCTCCCATCTGTTTTGAAGTTAACATCCCATATCCCACCTGTCTTGGGACTATCTCCCATATCTACTATCACCCAGCTCTTTTGGGCCATTGCCCATCTCCCACCTGTTTTGAAGCTAACCTTCCATCTCCCACCTCTTTTGGGGGCCAACCTCCCATCTCCCACCTATTTTGGGGCCCAACCTCCTATATCCGACCTGTTTTGTGGCCCAAAGTCACATCGCCCACCTGTTTTGAGGCCAACCTCCATATCCCACCTGTTTTGGGGCCAACCTCCATCTCACACCGGTTTTGAGGCCAACCTCCATCTCACACCGTTTTTGGAGCCAACCTCCATATCTCACCTGTTTTGGGGCCAACCTCCCATCTCCCACTTGTTTGGGAACCAATCTCCATCTCCCACTTGTTTTCTGTTTTGGGGCCTACCTCCATCTCCCACCTGTTTTGGGGCCAACCTCCATTTCCCATTGGGGCCAACCTCCATCTCCCGCCTGTTTTGGCGCCAACCTCCCATCTCTCCTTGGTTTAGGGCCACACTTACCATCTCCCAACTGTTTTATTGAGCCAAACTCCCACATATGTCCTCTTCCTTCCACAAAACCACCCAGGTAATTTTGAGACCAATGTCTCAGACATTTTAGGACCCCTCCTCCCACCCCTCACTTAGGAGTGGTCTCAAGGTGTAGATGTATAACACCACTTGGCACCAGTCATCTTAACATGGTCTTGTCAGCGATCGTGCCAATGATATAAACATGCCGTTTTCATAAAAATCTTAAGAAACATTTGTGAAAGATATCGATATTGTCACTCCTTATAATTTATTTGTCTCATGTTATGCAAATAAATTGTCACAAAAGTTGTTTTTAGTTAAATACTTGCAGTTTCTATACGAAAACACAGCGCCGCACAAAAAGTTTGGTAACAGCTAGCAGTTATAACCAATGAAAAATATATGTTGATGCACGTGATGTAATTGCCCTGGGAAGTCACGCTCAATTCTCGTAAATCATACACAGAGATCAGCGTCTAGATCTCGTGAGATTCCCAGTGACGGATTTTGGGTTGAACAACAACCCAGTAACTATACCTCAGATATTCTACTCATTTTCACTGACCTATGTACAATTTTGTATTTGTCACAGGACAAATTTTTTGCTCATCTAAAAAATCAAACATAAGAGACATGCAATCTGTTTGCATTGAGTCTCTGTAGACAGGTGATATATCATTGTTTTATAAATGTTGTAAAAGGATACACTTTTTGGCAACGGAGGTAATTCAATCATAGACGGTGGCTGAGTCAACCGCATGGTACCAGCTCCTGGAAACACAACAAATCATTATATACAAATATATATGTTATACACATACGTATATATATATATACTGCATATATATATATACATATATATATACACTTATATATGTATATATACCTGGTATATATTTTATATAAAATATCAGTACATACACCGTGTAATTGGGTGTGTACATGCAAGTATGAACACATACGTACCACACACATGCACATAAGCACACACACAAACGTTCTTACGTAGCAATCTATCCAGTCCTTAGGACATTTCACAGGGGTATATACTTCACCCTCTGGTTGATCTGTTCATTTGTACACCAACAACACACACACACACACACACACACACACACACACACACACACACACACACACACACACACACACACACACACACACACACACACACACACACACACACACACACACACACACACAACCACACAGGCACACACCCATCCACACACACACAACCACACACACCCACATAACCACACACACATAAAAACACCACACACACACACACCCACACACAACCACACACACACACACAAACACACACACACAACCACACACACAACCACACACACACACAAAACACACACACACACACACACAAACAGCATTGTGAACACACACACACACACACACACACACACACACACAACCACACACACACACACACACACACAAACATTACACACCCATACATCCACACACACACACACACACACACACCACACACACACACACACACACACACACACACACACACCCACACACACACACACACACACACACACACACACACACACACACACACACACACACACAACACACACACACACGCACACACCCACACACACACCACACACACACCACACACACACACACACACAAACACACACAAACCCACAAGACACCCACATACATCCACACACACACACAACCACACACACTCTACACACACACACACACACACACACACACCCACATACATCACACACACACACAACACACACACACCTACACACACACACACACACACACACACACCACACACATACACACAACCACACACATCACACACACACACACACACTACATCCACACACAACACACATACACTACCCCCATACACACACACACACACACACACACACATACACATCCACATAACCACACACACATACACACACACACACCACACACACACACACACACACACACACATACACAATACACCCACATACACCACATACATACACATCCACACACCACACACACCTACACACACACACACACACACACAATATTACTACACACACACACACAGCCATTACATATTCCCATATCCACACATCCACACACACACAAATACACACACACACAGCACACACACACATATGACACATCGACAAAACACACACAAACACACACAATACACCACCACACACACACAATAACACATACACCCATGATACATCCACACACACACAAATCCACACATTACACACACACACACACACACACACCTCACATAATCACACATCCATTACACACACATATCCACATTACATACACTACACTACACCACATAAATCAATTAACACACAATAATAATATATTAATAATACATTAACACATACACACACAATACATACATTAATACATATTACGAATGACGACGCCACACACACGCATCTACACACACACACACACATTAACCACACACAACACACACACACACACACACACACACACACGCACACACACACATGCCACACACAAATATGATTAAGCAAAGTACACATCACACATCATCACAATGAGACTGTGAAGTAATGAATGATGTTATTGGACGTCATAACCACCCACATTGGTCCATTCATATCGGACCACCAACACCAGGGCACCCACATCAGGCCACTCACACCAGGTTAATCCCATCAGGCCACCCACACTAGGCCACCCACACCAGGCCACCCACACCAGGCCACACACACCAGGCAACTCCCACCACGTTAATCCCACCAGGCCACCCACACCAGGCCACTCACCCCAGGTTAATCCCATCAGGCCAACCACATTAGGCCACTCACACCAGGCCACTCCCACCAAGCCACTCCTATCAGGCCACTCCTACTAGGCTATTCCCACCAGGCCACTCACACCGGGCCATTCACTCCACGTCACTCCCACTGGGCCACTCATACCGGGCCAATCACACTGGGCCAGTCACACTGGGCCACTCATATTGGGCCACTCACACTAGGCCAATCACTCCAGGCCACTCACATCGGGCCACTCACTCTGGGCCATTCACATTATACCTCTCACACTGCCGGCCACCCTCATTGGGCCACTCACTCCAGGCCAATCACTCTGGGCCACTTGCTCTAGCCACTCACACTAGGCCAATGACAGTGGGCCACCCAGACCCAGCCTCTCACCCATTGCGTGGAAGTAATCATGTGCTCTGGGGTTGTAGATGTTGATGTTGGTTCCTCGACTAGGCATGAAGACGGCCGGCAAACTCACATCTGAGGACAGCAAGTAATGTATAATATACACACAACATATGTTATATTTTTGTGTTTAAACTTGCTGCTACAATTAAGTTTTTTCCTTATCTAATTTTAGAACCATTTCACACTAAAATTAAATCACTCTCATATCCTCTCCAACAAGTTGGCTTGTTGGTGAAAATGTGTTACTAAATTATTGTAGAACCTGTCTTGGGTAACCACCCCATATGTATATTTAATTAAGATCGCAATGGTAAACTATACAATCTTAAAAAATTTGTTCAAAAAAGGTTGGTCTTGAGTGCCCCTTTGAACTGTCCAACACTCGCACACTGGTGCACAGTGAGACTGAGAGGCAGTTGATTCTCGGAGCCAGTGTTCGACATAACAGCAGGCCCATATGCCCGGGGCCCGTGAATCTTCTATCGGGCCCACAGCTGCCATCAGTCACAGGCCTGGTTGGCCCACAAGGTTTTTGAATATCTACCGATCTTATTGTTAGCGATTGTTAGTGAAGAACAAACAGGTACTATGAGAGAAAAGAACAGACAGGTACTACGAGAGAAAAGAACAGACAGGTACTTCGAGAGAAAAGAACAGACAGGTACTACGAAAGAAAAGAACAGACAGGTACTACGAGAGAAAAGAACAGACAGGTTCTACGAGAGAAAAGAACAGACTGGTACTACGAGAGAAAAAAACAGACAGGTACTACGAGAAAAAAGAACAGACAGGTACTACGAGAGAAAAGAACAGACAGGTACTACGAGAGAAAAGAACAGACAGGTACTACGAGAGAAAAGAACAGACAGGTACTACGAGAGAAAAGAGCAGACAGGTACCACGAGAGAAAAGAACAGACAGGTACCACGAGAAAAGAGCAGACAGGTACCACGAGAGAAAAGAACAGACAGGTACTACGAGAGAAAAGAGCAGACAGGTACTACGAGAGAAAAGAGCAGACAGGTACCACGAGAGAAGCGCTGCAACAATGTGTTCCAGAAGCATGGGCTGAAGATTTGTGTGGATAAAAGTCGTGCGGATGGTCACCAGAAAGAGATGACCACCTGCAATTCCAAGAACATGCGTGTAGGCCATTAGCCCCCATCCGCCTTCACTATTACCTACTATCCTGTGTTTAATATGAATTTTGTATTCAATTTTAACATTTGGTTGCTTTGAACATATCAAATGCAGTTTGGTGGGCAGTATACCTTCAACATTGTTATTCTAATATACGTTTTATATACAATATACTGTACTAAAATAAGTTACAATAAATAAAGATTGCCGAGCCTTCAAATCTCTTCTTGGGCCTGCGACATTTTCAGGTTACAGTTGACATTTTGAGGCTTATGTTGGACATTGGTTTTGGGTGCCAAACAAATTCATATTGGCATACTGGAGTTGCACAAGAGATAGCTCATTTATTGATTTTAGTGTGGGAAATGAGATGTCTAAGGAGTAGCTTATCAGAAGAATGTAGACAGCATGTCGGGCAATACAGTGAGATACGTATTGACAGATGTGCGAACCCAAGAAGCCATTAGCACCTGTTGCATTACCTTTCACCGTGTCACACATATCGTCTTCGAGCCCCGAGCACAACTTGAACTCGCTTGCAAGTTTCTTCTCGATGATCTCACTGACTTCTTTGTAAGTCTTTTCGGTAAGTTCCTGTTTCCGTTGCTGAGCGTCTTCTTCATACTTCTTCAGTTTCTGCAGGAACTGTAGGATGAAACTCTACTGTAAATTACTCATTCTTCTACAACTATCAACCCAGCTGATATGTGACAACATAAGGCTGAATTGTGCATTTTGCGATATAAACATGAATTTTGGCACGCACTTAGAATTTTTATACATAAACAAAAATATCTAGCATCTCAGATTTTGCCCTAGATTCAGGAAGGTGGCCATTTTTAAAGATGGCCACTGGGAAAATTTTCCCATATCTTAATTACTCAGTTATTAGTGACATATATACATTATATGGGTCAAAGATATCACTCTGCAATATGTCATATTGAAATTGAATGGATAGCACCATCTCAGGTTCATCTGTTGCTCTGTGTTTATAATATTACAGTGTGTTTTGGATCAGAATTGCTGTTTTGGAGGCAACATTCCAAAAGCACACAAAAACATGTTTTACTATGAAAATGAATTGATAAAGTGAAGAGATGTAACACTATAGTGCATCTGAATCGTAATGATTGTAAATTAAATTCTCAAATACGCAGCATAATAATACTAGGTCAATGCAACAGATGGCACCACCTGGATGAATGCTTCATTATTAAAGTGCTTTAGTGACACGGCCATGACCATGCAATAAAGTTTTTGCCGCTACTGGTATGAGTAAGAACAACAGACAGAGCGAAGATAAGTAGTAGTGAATCATCTGTCATCTTCAACCGGCAGCCTCCGTACCTGTTGTGTGATGGCATCCTGCGGCATCTCACGTATTGCAGGCTGCTCTGGCTTCACAGCTGGTTTTGGTCGCTTCACTCTGCAAGTCATATGACCAACATCGTTACCCTCTTACCATGATTATTCTGTGATCATCTGTTTTTAAAATAACTTTTTTCAGTGAATCAACATGCCCCATACACTATATATCACTTTCCTCAACTCCATATAAATGGTTTTTCATATAATTTACAATTTTAAGATAAAACAGCATAAACAAATTTAATCCATGTGCCAAGTATTCCGCTGGCTGGACGTCTTGCAAAAGCATAATTTATTGAATAACATATTCTAGAAAGTACGATGATGAAATAAGTAAATATTGTTCATGTTATAAGTACACTTTCTTAAAAATAGTTAAAGTGGTAGTTTTATTCGGAATGCAATATTAAACATTAACAGATTAGCTTTCACAATTTATTGTACTTATGATTATGAAACAAACCTACATAAATATTTCTTGTAAATATCTGCTGTTGTTTTTATTCTAAAAAGGGTCTTTTACATGTATACTGTACATAATTTGCAAATGCTATTTTATGAGTTACTGGATGTTTCTGGACTTTTTGGACCAAGTCCTGTCAGTTTTTGCAAGTCTTGTAGTTACGTGCAGTTGTTTGCAATGCTCTGTACGTTTTCTATAATTGTTCTGAGTTGTTACATCAAACATTTCCATACAAAATTATGAATATGTTGGTCACAGCACTGTCTTTCACACATGCCTGGTGGTAACCATTCGTTCTATCAATGTTACTATATTAACAGGTAGCACCTACTCAAAGTGCTTTACATGCATTAAATACATACTTTTTATATAAAAACTATGTATCATACGTTTAGTGGTACATTTTATCAAACACTGTTGCATTTAAAATCGAGTTTTCCTATTAGACAACTATAAATTCAAATTCATAGTTGTGTTATAAAAAATGTTTTAAATTATTCTTCCAACTTGAACAAACTGTTACATTTACTAAGAATTTTTAAATAGCAGTTCCATTGACATTTAATGTTTAAAGAACACTTTTACTGGTAATCCAGCCAGCGCTTTTGAGCAGGCTTTTATGAATGAAAAGAGCACTTTATAAGTTCGGTATAATAAATCAATATCTAATGAACGCTGTGTCTAAGACAAATGCCAGAAGGATTAGCTGCACATTTTTGTTTCATTAAAAGATAATTGCACTAATTTATTAAAAACATTTTTGGCGGAGAACAATTTATTTTTAAAAGCGGGAATACAATGGGTTTTTTGGAGCTTTGGCAAAACCCTATTAATCATGTAAGCAAACCCATTACTTTGCTACCACACTATATAAGACCATAATATATAATATTATTACATCATAATAATTAATTGCAATGGATCGTGCAACATTTTCTGTAAAATTAAAGCCATACTTTTTTAATGGCATACAATAATATGTATTAAATGAAAATAATTATGTACCAGTAATTTTTAGATGTTCATTTTGTTACCTGAATCACACTATGCTTGTGACAAAATTCTTACACAGGTTTTTTCGTAGGGGGTGGCTGAGGGGGTGGTTGAGTCTCAAAAATGATAGGTGGGGTCTGCATGCGGGGGGAGGGCATGAACAGTTTCTCCGGGGTCATCCTCATGATCAGTGAAGGTGAGGTCAAGGTCGATCGGGTCATGTGAGGTCGAGGTAGTTCAGTCGGTGCATTCTGCATCTCTTCAAGTGTCTCCATAAGTTCTTGCAGGCGTGTCCTTATGGTGGGTAATCAAATCACAATATTATTAAAATATGATATTTCTAGCGCCATAATAACATTGCGATCTACGGCATTTTACAATAGTCAAAAATGTCCTTAAAAAAACACACATAAATGAAATAAAACCAGGTTTTAATTAACTATCTTTGAAAATTGCTGGAACTATCATGATAAAACATACTAGAACTGGGGGCTTGTAACAAAGTTTGGTAATAAAATGTGAGACGCTTTGAGATTTTGATATACCCTAACATTTACAAATTTTCAGCGTTTACAGTAGTCAGGGGTAACATTGTTCACATCACCCAAGTTGGTGTTGTTTATCAAAGTACACCAGCAACAATGTTGACATGCTGAATTTTTAGGTATTTCTTTAAGAATGCTGAAGTATTTCATTGTTACTGAATCAACAATATTTTGGTGGCTTAAAATTTATACAACTAAGGTGTGAAGTGTATAAATAAAGTACTATAATTCAAATTGTTTTGTTACCATTATATGTTGAACATCAAGGTCCTTTTGACATATGTTAAAATAAAAAAATATTTGTTAGTGTAAAACTTTTGATATTTTAAGTGCAAAAAACTAGTAGTTACTGGGTAGTCAATCTGGGTTCATCTGGCTCTATCAACTGCAAAGGAATTTAAAGGAATTTCACATTAATCATAGTTTTTGTTTTGTTGACTTGTTTGTTTATTAAAAATTCAATTGCCACCACAATATAAGAAGCAAATAAGGGGTATATAGCTCTAAATATCTCCATAACAATACAATCACCAGTTTGTACTGGCCGGCATGAATTTATATAGTTGCCACGACTTACTCATATGCAGTCTCTAATGCTTTGACCTTGTCTTGGTG
Organism: Paraescarpia echinospica; assembly: GCA_020002185.1. Classification (NCBI taxonomy): domain Eukaryota; kingdom Metazoa; phylum Annelida; class Polychaeta; order Sabellida; family Siboglinidae; genus Paraescarpia; species Paraescarpia echinospica. The sequence continues at coordinate 7,307,149 of CM034542.1, forward strand.
TTCTGATACCACTCTGTCATATTCTGTCTTCAATACTGTCTCCTCCTACAAGAAACAAAACAAATACAGTCATAGAGCAATCACTTCAACTGTTCAAGTCCCAGACATATTATCGTAACAAGTGACAACTTTGCAAAGTGCGTCGCCCGCGAATCATCCAAACTGGTGGAGTTGCACAAGTAATCAGTACTTTTGTAAAGTGCATCACATCCAAAATAATTGACCAGCCTGCTGCTGTATTAATTCTTAAATCTATAATGATTAATGTCTGATGTAGAGAGCATAGTTTTATGTGTAAACTATTTTTATACAGCTTCAAAGTTGCCTCTCTCATTTTGTTGCACCTGTAGGATAGGTTTCCAAACATATGACGAGAGTCAGAGCAGTAGAAATTATTTAATTATTATCATTACCTTAGGTTCTGGTGTTGGCTCGGGCTGTGGTGTGATTGTAGATGGCGCCGGTGTGATTGTCATCGGTGAAACATACCGTTCGATCATTTCTTTGTGCAGCTCTTCCTTTGTGACGAGATTCAGATCAAAGCCTGTCATATCCAGAACTATGTCCCGAACACTAGTACTTTCTGTAAAGGAAAGATACTGGTAATTATATAAAAAATGTATCAACATTTTGAGTACTGGTAATTATATCAAAAATGTATCAACATTTTGAGTTGTCAATCTAGAACAAAATGTAGACTGACAAATAACAAATCTCTCCATAGTCATGTGTAAGATTATATGTACATCAGACAACAAACCAATTTTCAATTAATTTGGTCAACCCATTTAAGAGAAAATAGGGCTATAAAAACATCCTAAAAATTCAATGCGGCCTCACTTTCCAGGACAAAAACCAATCTAAAAAATAATTTTCTACTTCTTTCTAAGTAAAAAATAAAAAATTATAGTTTCACTGAATCTGCTCCTCATTTTAATGAGGCATACAAAATTACATTTAATCAATCCAATTATTAATTAAAACTATTTTTTTATGATCCCACACTGGATCGTCATAGATTGTATAATTTGCTATTACATTAAAACAATCGTCCTCCTAGTCGAACCTGTTGTTCTGTGATATGCGAGAGGTGTCAGCCTCTTTCCCCAGAAGATCACCAGAGGGAGCTGTCCGATGGGTCCAGTGTCCGAAAACATTCCTGTATCCACTGCGTACAGTGGGAAACTCATCGGGTCAACCTCCAGCAACTGATCCAGTGTCTTGAATCCAGTTTCTGTGGGACTGTTCTCGCTGTCTGGTCGTTCCAAGGTAACGATGGGTTCATCCACCGCTTCACAGTCATCGCCAACAGATGGCAGCAGGCGAAGTGATGGGAGATCCTTCATGAAGGATTACAAAACATTGAATTTTTCAAATTATAAATCGTTTTCCTTGTCACTGTAATTATAACTAGTAGTTATTTGAACTTGCAAGAACAATACAATGAACAGAACAGTGTTTGACATTACTTGAGATTTTATTTGGTGAATTTACGGATTAAGAAACACTCCCTCAAGATATATTCCATAATACTTGTGATTCATTTACACTACCCCAGTCATTTATCTCATAAAATGTATGGAAGTTCATTGAATCAGTCGTACTTTGTCCCACTTGTTGTTTTCATCCCATGATTCCAGGAGCCAGCTCAACTTCAAAATAAATTTAAGCAAATGATTGTCATAACCAGTTGGACAAGCAAGGAGAGGTGCTAACCAGCTCCTAAAGCTAAAGGCAGGCCTCAAACACCTCAACCTTAAACACTGTGAGATGACTGGTTAATGCACAGATATAGCCAGCAGTGCCCCCTGGTTGGTAAAGATGCTGAAAACTGTTCAATATATATCACTCGTAAGCCATAACCACGACTAAGACATCCAACTAAATCAACAATCCATAAATAACACACACTACTATATCTGAACTCTTGACAATGTCATTAACAAAAACTGAAATATGTACATACTAAAATTGCCAGGTCGGCCATGTCTATAGTTGCCATGGCTACCAAAGCTTCCTTGTTTCCATGGTTCACAGAGATTCTGAGTTGATCGTCTAGGAGGTTTTTCTTCCTGTGTGGATCCCATATCCCCTCAGGTGGTTCTTCCGGAACTTCAAACACACACTCGGTAAATCTGAAAATAATAGTTTGTCATTTTTATAATAATAAATGCATGTCCACACACACATTGGTGCAAATTTTATTTATTAAAATGCAAATAGAAACAACATTTTCCATGACTGCATTTAAATGCAAATGTCTTGGGTCTCATTCAAATATAAGCATTTGGATTAGGCATTTTAAAAAGGACTTTATATATTTTGTATTCAAAGAGGATGTTACAGAAGTTGATTTACACTGTTCACGGGTTATCTAATGATTACATGATTTGCTCAAGAAGACCGATGCAGAAATTTAAAAACAGAATTGCTCATTATAAAAACAAAGGTTTTGTGGATGCATTCAAATGCACTGAAAATTATTTCAGGAACACTTTTAAATTGATCACTGAGGATGATCTGAATATATAAATGCAAGGCAAAATAAATATTTTAAAACAAAGATGGGTGGTTTACACACGGATTCAAAAATCTCACTAAGCCAAAGATTTCCTCATCCACTTGCCATCAGAGTGTTGTGCCATCAAGTAAGACCACTGATACTGATAGTGGTGAAACAATCGTCTTTTCAAATATACAAATGTCACTAGTGACATTTGATGATACAAAGCTTCAAAAAGGTCAAAACTTTCTAATGTTGTGAGCAACGTCTATATAAAAAAGGAATATAATGATATTTAAATATAAACTCTCATGATAATATTAAACAATTAAGTATAACATCTGCATAGGTGGTGTGTTTAACGTGATACTATTATCGTACTTTATATATTTCTTTACTGGTTCTTCTGTTTCAGGCGGTGGTGATGGTGGCATTCCTGTAACAAAACAAACAATGACGAATCTATTATTCGAACAATGCACACTATAATAATAGACTTTCTTAAGTTTTCTTTTGTTAAGACCTACAACAAAATAACTTTATTTCCTTTCAGTACAGTTATTGTTTTATTTATATTCCTAATAAGAAAGCAAAGGTTAAGACATTTAATATTTATTTGCTCCATGTAAATCAACTTAATTAAGCATAAGTGTATACTTGGTAAATTCGCTAAGTATCCGCTTAATTAAAATCTTAATTACTATTATTTAACAATGTATGTCAACAAATGTAAAACTGTTATTGTTACTGTCCTTAATAACATGGTCGAAGTTCACAAAGTGAGGGATTGGTTCACAAATTGGTTGGATATGCTGGCATAAAAAAATTGGTGATTGGTGCAATTGGTGGGAAAAAAACTAAAACAATAGTGGGAAAAACAGCCCTAAAACAGGTGAGAGGTTGGTCCCAAAACAGGACAGAGATGGAAAGTTAGCCCTAAAACAGGAGGGGGTTAGAATTTAAACTGGCCTCCATATAGGTAACAGGTTAATGGCCCCCAAAAAGGTAGGAGATGGGAAATTGGCCCCTAAAATAGGTAGGAATTAGGGCCCTAAAAAGGTGAGAGATGGGATTAGCTCAGAAAACAAGTGGGAGATGGAAGATTGAGACTCCTGCCACGCTGATGTTTGTCGGAAGTGGGTGAGTCGGGGGGGGGGGTTATCTACCCAAGTCACTGACCTGCACGTTTCCCTATGAGTCCTCTTCCCTTTCCTTTCCTCAATTTGTTTTCCCCCAAGGTTATGGAGACTGGTTCTTCCTGTACTTTCTCAATGACCCCTTCCTGGGATCAGCCATCATAATAAGACCACAATCAATCTATAATAATAGTATTTATTTATACATTGCCGAGTTCATAAATGTTCGCAGCGCAGTACAGCATGCAAAAAATAATACATAACTCATACAATTAAAACCAATTTAAATATAAGAATAAATAAATTAAGATAGTAGAGCTGTATGAACAACAGCAGATTAAAGTAAAAAATTTAAAATGTTCAGATAAATAAATTAGTTAACTAAGATAAATATATAAAACTAGGTGAGTTACCCGGCGTTGCCCAGGGAAAAAAGGCAGTCACATGTACCAGACACCCCAAACCCATCCCAAATGTTTCCAACCTACCCGCATTAATAAATGGTAACTGGTCACTGGCATAGTTGTTAGGACAACCTTTTGCCAGAAATCTCAATCGCTCACCCATCTAAACGATGTAACTAGCAACAGCGGATGCTGGGATGAGATTTCAACCTGATACGTGCAAACCTAATGGAGATGTGGGTGCACAAACAAACAGAGAACGAACTGTTTTATAATATAGATATGTCGTATTATTAGTTATCCAATACTTTTGCCAGTCACTTTTTATAATACACTAACTTGACAGGGGATAATTTCGACACTAAATGACAAAATTACACATAGCTTCATATATGAAATGCGAAAGAGGGCGCTACTTGTAAGTGTGCGGACGTGACCAACGACAGGTAGACCTGCTGCATGTTAAGTGATTTTCAAACATCAATAACTTAAAAAACTATTCAAAATTTCTGCATACACATTGCAAGTTTCAAATACAGCTACAATGTAAGTTTAATTCTTGCTATTCAAATTTAATCTTGGAGCCTTGAACAATATCTTCCATAACTTGGCGTCAGCCCAAGAATCCTGAAGGAGATGGCAGAACAATTATGTGTGCCTCTCAACATAATCTTTAACTCAAGCATCAACACATCAATCCTGCCAAGACAATGGAAAGATGCTATCATTTGTCCCATATACAAGAAATCTGAGAAGAGAAACCCAGCAAATTACAGACCGGTGTCTCTGACGTCAATCATCTGCAAGACTCTAGAGAGAGTGATTGTTGAACAGCTCATAGAACACATCAAAATAAATCACCTCGAATGTGAGCAACAGCATGGCTCCACTGCCGGAAAAAGTACAACCACAAACTTGTTAGAAGCGCTGAATGTCTGGACTGAGGCTTTGATGCACAACATACCTGTTGACATAATCTACCTTGATTATGCAAAGGCTTTTGACACCTTCCAACACCAGCGCCTTCTCAAACAGTTGGAAAGTCTAGGAATCAAAGACAAAGCCTTAGGATGGATAAAAGCATTCCTGTGTGACCGGAGACAAAAGGTATCAGTACACAGAGAACAATCGGACTGGAGCAGTGTACTTAGCGGAGTTCCTCAGGGGTCAGTCCTGGGACCAATACTATTCACAATGCTTGTCAGCGATATCCCAGGACGCATGGACAATCTGACCTCTATGTTTGCAGACGACACCAAGCTCTATGCAGCATTGACAGATGACATCAACTCCTCAAACTCTCTACAAGAAGACCTGAGAAAACTACAAAACTGGTCGGATACGATGCAAATGAAATTACATCCTGACAAATGTCACATTCTACACCTCGGACATTCAAACCCACGAAATAAATACCACCTGAGAAGGGACAGTGAAGGCAGTCACAAGCTTGATGCAGTGACCTCAGAAAAAGACCTCAGAGTCACCATCAACATACAACTCAAGTTTTCTGACCACATCAAAAATAGTGTCAAAAAGGCCAATCGAGTTCTGGGGTGTCTAGCCAGAACATTCCGGCATCTCAACAAGGAGACATTCTTACTACTCTACAAGGCAATGGTCAGACCACACCTGGAATATGCATCCTATGTCTGGCTCCCTCACCTAAGGAAAGATCAAGACCTCATCGAACAAGTCCAACGGCGTGCAACACGACTAGTGCCAGAAACAAAAGGACTACCCTACAGCAGCAGATTGAAAGAATTAAAACTCCCCACACTGCACTACAGAAGACAAAGAGCCGACATCATTCAAACTTTCAAAATTATCAAGGGACTCGATCAAATCGACCAGGACTGTAAATGCCAACTCTGTCCACAAAAGCAGATGTACCTAAAAGCCATTGGAACCACAAGAGGTCACAGAGAAAAACTAGTTACACAGACATCAGCAGGAACCAGACATTCTTTCCTCTCCACTCGTGTGGTAAGATCCTGGAATGCACTATCAGAAGACACAGTCCAAGCACAGACAATCAATCAGCTGAAGTCTCGCCTCCAAAGAGACTGGAGAGACCATCCAGACCTCTACAACTACAACTTCACATACTAACACACACACATACACGCACGCACACACGCACGCATGCACGCACGCACGCATACAATCGAGCCTAGAGACTAGGCAAACCGGAAAAGACAAGAAAAATAGAAAAAAATCGCAATAACGCCAACAGCAACAACAATAGCAGTAAAATCAATTGACAATGGAATACCACTACAGAAAACTAACCTTGAGACGGTCTCAGTGCTCAACTTGGGCAATTATTGACCGTTCTTAAGGTAAGAACTTAAGGTAAGATAACCAGCGACATATTTGTAGATGGCATAATTATCTTTACGATGATATAGAAAAACAATTCCGTGGCTGGAACTCCATGCACAGCCTTTTGAAATATTGAGCCCCCAAGTTCTCCACCCCCTGGACGAATTTCGAAAATGTCTAAATCTACGAACCATCTCAATGGGCCCGCTAGATCACATGCAAAATTTCAGCCTGATACATGCAAAAGTGAGATGTTGGTGCACATACAAACAGAGAATGAACTGTTTATAGGATAGACAAGATAATTAATTCACACAAAATTAGAATAAATATAAACATCAATAGGTTAAGCAGGTTAGATCAAATTACAGTAATAACAATTTTGAATATCATGTTTACACTGTATTAAATTGTAAGATTGTTATTCATATGCAGCTAAGTCATATTTTAAAATCGTTGTCATATTTTGGGATTTTAAACAAGATATAGTTCATATTTTTCAATTCTTTTATTAAATCCTATACAGAATGTAATCACTTGAAACAAGTTGTGCATGCAAACACCTACTCAAACACTGCCCCTTAATCGTTCTCATTCATTTGCAAGGCTGTCCTATTTCATAGGCCATTCTCACTATTGAAAGATAATCCCATATAAGGTCACCACGTAATGAGACACCTACACATGTTCACAGCATTTTGTCAACTTACAGCGGGGAATAGATCAAGCAAGGGAGTCGTGTGTCGCTGTTTGCCAAAAGAAAGTTTACAACATATTTTCTTCTGTTCCAGACCCTCCGGCTTAAAGACTCTCACATGGAGAAACCTCTCATACTGAGGCTCGTGTGTCCAAACATCAGCATCCTTCATCTCAGGCTGAGAAGACACAACCTCTTCTGATTTCTACAATGTATTGCAACATTTCAAACAGTTAAAGTTATGTTCTGGTTTTCACTTATTGCTAAAATTCATCTATTATAGGGGCATTTTTAGAACATAGTTTCTAAGTAAATAAATGGGGCAGTGTTTCAAGAACTCAACCAGCCCACATTTCTTTGTAAATATTTTTTGTTTCATCTCATCCAGTTTAACTGGTTCATACTAAATGTAACACAAGATTCTGGTCATTTTTCAAAATAACATTTGGTTGTGTTTGCACAGTCAATAAACCTACAATGCATAATAGTCATTCAAAGTTATAAAAACAAGTAAAATATTGTAAATTAGAAGCAGTTACAGTACGTTAATGACATATATATACATTCTTCACTGTAAAATTCACTCACTGCCATAGATTCGTCCTCCACAAGGTCATCTTTACTCCCAGACTCTATCTCGCTATCTTCAACTCTCGACTCTTCATCTTCATCCTATAAACAACAACGTCTGGACACTTCATATATTGCCACCTGTGATGTAGTTATACACCACCATTAAATTAATACTAGGGTACCACATTTTACCGACTATTTACTTTCATGGACATTCTACTGCTAACCTCATACTTTATTTATCTATCCACGATTGTATATATGTAAATATTATAATAACTGATATTCTATATATATAATTTATCTGATATATTTTTTAAGTTTAATTAATAGTTTTATTTTTTATTAATTTATTATTTTAAAATTGATTTAAGTGTTCTTATAATTATAATATCATTAGTTTATGTTAATTCGATTTTGTACAGTGCTTTGAGCATTTTATTGGAAATGGTGCTTTATAAAAAATAAATATTATTATTCCACCCATTCAGTGAGCAACATCCCCAGCGCACCAGTTCTCACAATTGACGGATACAGTAAATCTATCAAAATTACGCATACAACTGCATTTACAAGTGAGCCACCCCGATTTTGTATTATTTGCGTTTTGTATTATATCTTTCTGAATTGGGGAAATAAAGTATTTTTATCATTAGCACAGTAACTGAACAAATAGTGTGTTGTAGTTCTGGTCATACTTCACTGCTCCTTTCCACCCACAAACTACCCTACCAGTGGAAAGTGATGGCAAGCCACTATGAATTGACATATTTGTTCCGGAGTAGCTCCACCCTCCTCAGTACAAATAGAATAACAACTCTACTCCTCCTGAGAGGCAAAGATAATAACTATAACTGCACTGTCACATGTCATGTTACCTTGTCCTCATCTGTTGGTGCCTCCAAGGAGGGGCTGGGCTCATGCTGCATTTGTGTGTCAACTTCTGTCACCTCATCATCCCCAATCTCTGAGTCATGCATGCGTTCCATGCTGTCTATGTATTCATGCAGCTGCTCAATCCTGGGCAGACAAACATCAACAATTATTCCAAAACTTATGATTTATCTCTCCATCACAACAGACTTACTAAAATTAAAGAAATTGTTTATTTCAATGTTTGCCTACACTGTTATTCGTACGTCTTTCTTAATGGGAATGATAACAAATGTATTTCGAAATGTAAAATAGTGGAGATAAACAGAATTTACAGAAGAGTCCAGGTAAATAAGTCAAACTGCATAAAATAATATAGTGTTCAATTAAAAATGGGATACAGGAACATAATAAGTAGATTACAAAATTAATGGGTGACACTAATAAGTAAAACTATATGAAAGTGAGACTGAGAAACTAAATCAGTTCTGTTTTGGGCTGTAATTTGTATACCCCCCGGTAATTTATCTTAAAAAGAAATGAAGCATTAAGTATACATTTTTATTATTTAAATATTAGTAAGTTATCCTTTTACCTGAGAAATTCCTTTTTAGACAAAATGTGTTTTACCCCTCATCTGCTTTTTTCTTGAAGGCATGGATGAGAAACTTCCACCGCCTGCCATGTCCTCGAGCCACTGTCAACTTGGCAAACAATTTCTCCCAGTTCATGATACGCTTCTCTTTTGCGATCCTCTTTGACTGCAACATCACAACAGGTTGTAGAGTGTTCAACAAACTTAAGTTGAAAACATAATCAAATTACATTACCCAACTACAGACCTTCAAGCCGATACGTATTCTATAAATCTCAGAATGTTGTTTTGCAGTGATACCATAAAACACCTGGACGAAACAATGTATTCATATTTAAACTGTAGTGCAACACATTCCACGGAAACATTAAAATAAAAAACAGCCCACATTCATAATGAAGACATGTAAAATTTTAACCGAACTTATCATAGTTGCATTCCGAGTTAAACAACCATTTTTAACCGTTTTTAAGAAACACAAACAACATGAAGAACATTTACTGATCTAATCGTACTTATCATCACATATGTCACGTTGGCATTTTATATGTCACTTGATATATTATGCCTTTGCAACATTACTGGTCGCCATGTCCGACCAGTGGAATAATTTTCTTTTGCACCATTTTATCTTAAAATTGAATATTATACGAAAAAAGTTTATATGCAGTTGAAGAACGCGATATATAATGTAATGTTGATTCATAAAAATGTTAAATGATGAACAATCTCAAAATGCTATTTTAACTCTGCAAAGCATGTATGACAGCATAGTGAGAGTAGGCTGTCTTACGTGAGAGTCGACGAGTTGCAGGCGTTTGATGGCCACTGCCAGCTGTTGTTTCTTTGCCTCATAGTCATCATGAAGCTTCTTCAACGAGGCACTCTTCTCCTCCCACGGCTGGGAGTACACACGCACCAGACGAATCAACTCATTCACCGGCATCGTCATGTCACTGATACTGGCAACAGGCATCAAAGACATGTCAATCATACTTCAGCAGATGTCACTGATGCTCCCAATAGGCATCAGTTATATATATGTCAATCATTCTGTTAGTATATCTTAGAAAACGTATCTTTTTAATATCACCTATGCTCCCTAGCTTCTTAGCACATCTATCCTGGTATCCATTTGTTGACGACTTTTGCCTAGCACATGTGTATGAGAATGCTTAATCCTTTGGTTTTGTTGTGCCACTTAGCTTGGGTTCTCTGAGGATATTGGCGCTGAAGAATTTATTTAATATTATTATTATTTATTATATATATCAATCATGCTGTCAATAGGCATCAGTGACATGTCAATCATTGTGTCAATTGTCAATGTATATAAGTGACATGTCAATCATTGTGTCAATTGTCAACATACATCAGTGACATGTCAGTCATTGTGTCAATTGTCAACATATGTCGGATACGTGGCAATCATTCTGTCAACTGTGTATTTATGAAATATGTTTACATTGTTATTATAATGAAAAACAAAGCACACCGGCAAATCTTAAAATGTAAAAACTATCATGTTATTAAAAGGCTGCCTTTACAATGGTCACACATGATGCAACTATCCCTATTGATCTGCCATTACATGATAAGAACAAGCACCATACTAAATAAACTTCTAAAACAAAACACAGGTGGTTCATAGCATTACCTGCGGAAGACATGCGTAGATACCAAAGCAATCTTGAGAAGTGTGTTGGGAGGCAGGGCGTGGTTTAACAACTGGTCTTTCAGTCCCAACAACTAAGATGTGAAGCGAAGCAAACATGCATGGATAAAACAGAATTTAAACAGACCTGTGAAAGAGAGAAATATATGGCGTCCATTCCGTGCCAAACATCATAACATGCAGGTGTAGCATTTTACAAAAGAAGCAATATAAGAACATGGAAGGATTAACAATTGGATATAGAATCCAGAATGCAATTAAAAATAATTTACTAAAAAAAGTAATAATAATAAAGTCATAAATAAAACAAAATATTTTATTGAGTTGAAATGATATGAGGAAAGTGCCAAATAAGCAGGTGAATGTGCTAAATAAGCAATGTGCTTAAATATTCTCCCGCTCCATTTGAATTATGTTTTCTTTTATAGTACATATGTTGAATGCATTGTTTAACTGGAAATAAAGAAATGAATCTGAATACAACACATTCATAGTTTCATTAATGATTGTACTGATATGCAATTATGGTGACTAGTAGGCCTAGGAAATCCATCAGGTCATATAATAACTTAAAAATCAATGATGTGTAACATACAATTACTTTCAGTGAGAAAACATAAGCATCTTTACTGATGTTATGATATGGAAAATTAAACAGAGCAAGTTGCAGTAAAATGCAAAATAAAGTATTATATATTAATATTTAAACTATGCAGAGCTAAGAGGTTTACATTGTACCTGGAATAGAAAATACTTTTTGACAAGAAAACACATTATAACATTCGTGGTATATATCTGGCATTAATTTAGAGATGATATGATTACTGTTAAACTTTTAAAGAAAACACTTTAGGGAAGAGAAGAATACTAGTAATGACTTACCTTGGTAATGAATGTGATTTCTACATTTCTTTAGGTGTGCCGAAATTTAGATTTCCATACTTTGGCATCAGAGACAGCTACATAAAAATTATATATATCCTGTCAGGCTATGTGTGTCAGGTCACATGGTATGGATACATTTTAATTATTTTAGTTAACAGCATCACAATTTTCAACATCTCTCTAACATGTGAGATCTGATCCTAAAACCCAGTGTGTGAGCCCTACCTCTTGCACTGATGAATGCATCATTGCCAAAGTGTTTAGAACTCCATCACAGAGCCCGTCAAACTTATTTGGTTCCCTATCCTCGAGGTCGTAGGAAGCATTCCCAATCCCCTCTCCGTAGTCATCATCCCCCTCCTGGTCCACCTTAGGGAAACACAGAGGCGGGATTTTGCAGTCCAACATATATCAGCCAGGCATGGAAGACTGTGTGAGATTGTGAGTCTTTCTACGGTAATATGTTGTATGTAAGCTTTTATAATTATTACAGTTTTAAGGAACATATCTAATAGCTAGCAGTGATCTGTGTGTACATACATGCATGCAAACATGCACCACTGACACACACACACACACACACACACACACACCATCTTGCTCTTGTATGACTTCCAAATTCTTAAATGATAAACTGATTTTTGGTAACATACATCTACAATAAATATTACTGTCAACACAAGATATTTGTTGGAAAACTCATCTTCAGTTTCAGTCACATCAAACCTAGTTATACTCGCATAATAACTGATTTTTTTATTCTTGAAAGTTGTTTTTCTAGCACAAAATGTTACTTTAAAATATTAGCTATTAAAAAATTATCAATCAAAGTTAGGGTATTAAAATAATACACAAAACACTTCAGCTTAGTATATATGTAAGATGTTAATATTGTAATTCTTGGTATTAGCAGTTAGTGCGTTAAAAGGTGTACCAAATAGAGGTAGCATGCATTTAATTACAACCACCTGTGTTGAGTTTCGTTCTGCAGTTGTGAGCTGAAAGATGTATAAATTGCAGTAACACACTATAATGTTAAGGGGTGTCTACATAAGTAAATAAAAACAAAATTCTACCATAAAATATAATTATTATCACTTAGTTGTGTGGTAAGCCTGCTGACTGTGTGATATGACCATATAAAACTAGAAATTCTGTATAAAATGAATTACTAGAAACATAGCTTAATTATAAATTTAAAAAATAAATTCAAGCATTATATATTTATTAGCCTCAAATTAATGGGGTAAAGGTTTATTCAAACTGCTTGTAGTAATTTGTTTTTTTAAATTGCGCATATCATAAAATTAGCATGTCCATACTGCAAGTATTGTGATGAGTTTTACCTCTGAATCAGTCGCCAACATGGTTTCTTCTTCTTCCCGAAGAGATTCTAAATTAGCTGAAAATGTCAAAGATGTCACATCAGTTTTCGGTGTGCATCCTCCAAACAGCCCCTTTGGGTGCTGACATACCTAGTAGTAATATTCAGTTAGGTGTGTACTGGGTGGGCGCAGAAATGTGAAAGAAAATATAAAAAAAACAGGAAATGTTTCTCTGCAAGTTTAGTAATACGTTTGGTGTTAATTAGTCTATTTAATTGCTGGAGTGGCAAGATGAAAGATGCCTGCAGCATGTTGGAAGGGATGTAGTGAAGGTGGTCTGATTAATTGTGGGATGGTTCCAGGCCCTTATTACTCTGGGATATAGTTTTTATATGCATATATGTATACACTTTCAGGAGAGACCATATGCCATGGCATATTTGACCAACATAAGAAATAAGTATGAGTTTGTCATCTTCGTGTGTGTGTGTGTGTCTGTGTGCGTGCGTGCGTGTGTGTTCTTCTAGTTCTTCTAGTTGTTTCCAGCACTCGGCAACGTTCTATTAACTGACTAGTCTGTATTATTGTGGTTACAATGTTATGATCTTATGAGGCCTCATTCAACTAGTCAGCCTTTTTCAGAACATTATCGCCAAGCCGACCTTTCTATGCTGGCACTGAGGGTGGTCACTGCCAGGGTGCTTGTCGCCCTCAGTGGTTCTTTTACGTCCCAAATTGAGACGGGACCGACATTAACGTGATCTCCGAGTCACGAGTGTGGGTGGGTGCGTGCGTCAGTCTGTGTGCGCTCGTGTGTCATGCAGAAAACATTTAACAATGACAGGAATACTTTTCATTTATTATTTCTTGAAGTAGGCTATTTAGTTACACATTGACTGACGTCAGCGGCCAGGGCAGTGCCAGTGACAGCACGCGACAGGTGCTCGTCAACTTTAATTAATGTGAAAAAACAAACCATACTGCAATCAGTATAGTAATATTTACGCAGACGGATTTACAACTAACCCCTGTCCATTTTAGCTGGCTAGCATCACGGCAAATGCCCCGCATATGACCGTTGATCAAACGATGCGTGCTCTCAAAACGTCGTTGTTGACATGTTGCTAAGCCTGGGTGAAACTTGCGCATGCGTATCGAACCACAGTTGGTCTCGCGTGGTTTTGTGGGATGTGCTTTCAGTTGGACGATAATATGGGTACAACGCGAATGTAATTACATTCGTAGTCTCATACATTCGCCGTTGTTTGTGCTTCGCTGTGCATGTAGCAGTAACCTTAACTGCATTATCTTAGCCTATTTAAAAATTGGTGCAGTCTCCGATGAAGTATCACTATCTTCCCTTGTCATTCTCAATATGAACAACAAAACCGTACTTTAAAGCGACGACGATACTGCCGAAATCATGTCGTCTCCAGAAGTGGAACGATTTGAAATCACTGATGAAGATCTTCAAAATGAATTCAACCCAAACAGAAAACATTTTCGTATGAGCAAAAATAAAGCTACCTATGGTAAGTATAGTACCTTCCATCGATGCTTACTGTTCCCAAGAATGCAAGATACACCCTTAGGTAGGCACTTCAAAAAAAAATTAAATATCATGCTAAAACATTGGGAATGGGCTTAAATTAAAGGTAATAGGTTAAGGATCACATAACTGTTTACTTTATTAAGATACCTTTAATAGATCAAAAGATATTGCTATTTTAAGACGGAAAAACAGCGTCATTTTTGTGTATCTCTTACAATGGCAAAATGAACTCATTTTTGTGTTTTCTATAGGTAAATATTTGCTTTAAAATGTAATAACTTTTTTATTTATACAGATATTTAAATACTGTCTTCAGGGTTTTCAAACACATTGACAAGAGTAATAAATTTATAATATTTAATATTTTTAGTACTAATTATAACCAAATTAATGCAATTAATTAGTTAATTTTAGTTATGTAGCATGCAAAACTCAACAGACCAAAACGCTCCATTTAAAGGCCATAATGTCCATGATTATAAAGATTTTATACATGTTATGCAATGTGTATAACCACATTAATAATGGTAATAAATATGAATTTAAAAATAATAATTATTTAATTAATTAGTCAATATTGGGTAATTAGCGCACAACCTCGACAGACCAAAACATATCAGTAAAAGGCCATAATGTCCATGACTATGAAGATATTTATACATATTATGCAATGTGTATAACCACATTAATAATGGTAATAAATATACATTAACAAATTATTTAATAATTGATTTAATTAGTCAATATTGGCTAATTAGTGCGCAACCTCGACAAACGGACACATTTCAGAAAAAGGCCATAATGTCCATGATTATGAAGATATTTGTATCATTTATGAAAGCAGTAAACCACATTAATTATAGTAATAAATATACATTAACCAGTCATTTCACATTAACAGTAACTTAATTAATAAGTTAATATTGGCTAATATTAGCACGCTAATGACTGACCAATACATTTCGATAAAAGGCTGGAATGTCCATAATTATGAAGACAGTTATATAATTTATGCAATGTTTACCACCACATTAAACATTATAATAAATATACATTAACAAGTCATATATATCATTAACAATAACTTTATTAATAAGTAAATATTGGCTAAATAGCACACAAACTCAACAGATCAATACAGTAGTCATACTTCACTGTGTCTATGTGTGACTGTGTCCTGACAGGTTGGATGAATGTTGCAGGCTCAGTACAGTCCAGTAATAAATTGTCACTGCTTCATAATGTAATGTTCTGCATTTCAACATGAACTTGATGAAGTAATGTTCATAAATTGTTCACAGTATTCCGTCGCCGGACCCAAATGCACCAAATGCAAGACTGCTTTCTGTGTTACTCCCCATGGGAGTCAAGTCCTGAAGATGAAGTCTGGTGTGCTCACAATACAGTCTTTTTGTAATATTGGCAGTTGATTGTCTCATAGTTTAATGCCAGTAGACTGCAAGATCTGTGTAGCTAGGTTCATATTTCAGTATCTTGTAGAAAAACGTTGTGTTCGTCAACATGATGTCTATAAGTAATGTTCATGTCGTTTTGAATGGACACCGTTCAATCTAGATATCAGATATATAATCAGCAAGATGTGATGAATGTCATATTCAGACGACTCTGTGGCTCGGTACCTTCACAGTCAGACACAGATCAGTGTAAGATCAGTGTCACTGCATGTAATTGCGAATATCTGAAATAAAAAGGCCATCGTGTACCATATTTTGATAACTGTTTTGATTCTGCATGCAAATCTTGTGAAATAATTTTCTTATCCCTGCAACTGTTACTCAAGAGAGCAGAGTGAAATTCTATAATAATGCATTATGTCAGTTGTCACACAATGAAACGAATTATGTTACATCTGTCCAAGGCATTATGGTTTATATTACATTTTACAAAATGTTGTGCAGTGACTGTTTATCATGAAATATTTTTTTAAACAAATTAAGTTGGATAATTTACGTATTTTACGTAAAAAAAAATTCTAACCAATTGTTGATTTAATATGTAACAACAATTATTTAAAATTATTGCATAATGAAATTTATATTATTTCTAATTCTAAATAAAAGCATAACCATAAATAATGGCATAATGATAAGCCATGCCAAACCCAAGTCAAGACTGCCAAGGCAAGAGTAAGCAGTAACCAGCCCTTTCCTAGGCTAAGGCTAGCCTAAGTCTAAGACTACCATGCTTGGCCCATAGTATCATAGTAATAGGCTATTAATTAAACAAAGTGAAAGTCTAGCAACTCTAAACTACTACTTTGACTGTTGTGTTGTAGTGATTTAATTTCAGTAATGTGGAATAAGTCACAATATGGCTCCGATGACATCATCACGATGTCGATGACGCGGCGCAAGTGGCTTAACCAATAGTCACAGATCGGTCAAATAATCGTATCATGATTTTTGAATGGCTCAAAAACCATATATGGCGCCCGAATCCGCCAAAGATTTTTCAACACAGACTAGCATAAATCCCTATAGATCAGGCTAAACACTAAATATTTTCTCTTAGACACACTTATATAGCTTAATCTGACCTGGTTTTGTATACGCGCATGCGATTTCATCGAAACGCAATGCCTGACAATGGTGAAACTTCAATTTTTTGGAACGGTTCAAAATCATAGATGGCGCCCGATTCCGCCAAAGATTTTTCGACACAGACTAATATAAACCTAGTAGATCTTGCTAAACACAAACGATTTCTTCTTATACTAATGCAAATGTGCTAACTTTACTAATGAAAAACAGCTATGTCGTCAAATCGATAAAATCTAGCAGATTATTTGGTCAAATTTGAAAAAGAAAGACACGTAAATAAAATTCGACTTACCAGCAAAATGAATCCATCAGCAGATGACGTCAACGACCAGATAAAGCGCGCGAATCCAAGAGTTAAAACAAAGCACTACCCGGGCGGTGCGTAAACGACACGGCTAAATCGTGAACGGATCGTAGCGAGCAGAATCGTTTGAAGTGCCTACCTTAGGCTTAAATAATAAAATTATAAATTCACCGAAACGGCGTTAACCGGCCAATTATTATTTCATGTTTAACAAATAATCATTCATACTTAACTATTCTTAACTAAAGAAAAACAAAATAACTTTAATATTAAGTTTTAAATATCTGAAGGTGTTTAAATACATTCATGTTTCCATTGACTCAATCAGTGTTATTAACCTTTAATTATTTTTTTCTTTTCTAACTGTTGAGGCACAACTACATGGGGCCGTGTAATACCAAACCTTGGATACTTCAGGACAGTCCTGATCACAGGATGCGCTTGCTTCCTTAATTATCAGATCTTATTCTTCATAATCTAATATTAAGAGTTTTTAATAATAAGCTTGATGCACTGACCTCAGAAAAAGACCTCAGAGTCACCATCGACCTACAATTCAAGTTCTCTGACCACATCGAGAATAGTGTCAAGGAGGCCAATCGAGTTCTGGGATGTCTAGCCAGACAATTACGGCATCTCAACAAGGAGACAATCCTACTGCTCTACAAGGCAATGGTCAGACCACACCTGGAATATGCATCCTGTGTCCGGTTCCCTCACCTAAGGAAAGACCAAGACTTCATCAAACAAGTCCAACGGCGTGCAACACAACTAGTGCCAGAAACAAAAGGACTACCCTACGGCAGCAGATTGAGAAAATTAACACTCCCTACACTGCACTACAGAAGACAAAGAGCCGACATCATTCAAACTTTCAAAATTATCAAGGGACTTGACAAAATCGGCGAGGACTCTAAATGCCCACTCTGTCCACAAAAGCTGATGTACCCAAAAGCCATTGGAACCACAAGAGGTCACAGAGAAAAACTAGTAACACAGACATCAACAGGAACCAGACATTCTTTCCTCTCCTCCCGTGTAGTAAGATCCTGGAATGCACTATCAGAAGACACAGTCCAAGAAGAGACAATCAATCAACTGAAGTCCCGCCTCTGAAGAGACTGGAGAGACCATCCAGATCTCTACAACTTCACATACTAACAGTCTAACACACACACACAATCGAGCCTAGAGACTAGACAAACCGGAAAAGACAAGATAAAGAAAAAAATAAAAATAATGCCAACAACAACAACAATAGCAGTGAAATCAATAGACAACAGAATACCACCACAGCAAACAAACCTTGAGAATTTGAGATGGTCTTAGTGCTCAACTATGGGCAATTATTGACCGTTCTTAAGGTAAGAACATCAGATAAGAACTTGGTTCCCATCTGTATTACAATCAGTAGATTCAAATTGTAATAAAACCCTAACATGTACAAACATCGAAACTGGTCAGTGACATATTTTTTGCAGGTATCTGGGCCGAAGACAGCGATGAGGAACAACGACCAAGTTTTGGGGGTGGTGGTCGAGGATCAAAGGACTACACTGCCCCTGTCAACTTTATCAGTGGCGGCGTCAAAGTTGGAGATAAAGTCACAAAGGAAATTGAAGAAGGCGTCGATCTTGTCACAGTAAATATCTTGATTTTTGTTCAAAATAAATATTAATAATTAGTTAAGTATGCTGTGTCCCTGTTCTTTTTGTAACAAAATGTGTATACATTAATTGATTAAACTGTATTAACCTACATGTCAGGAACATTTTTTGGGGGTTATCAAGATCATTATCTCCCATATGTATATATGTGAAAACCTTAATGGAGGTACCAACAAACCATTGCAAATAATACATTTTTCTAAATTAAATGCTGTTTTATTGGGTGTTTGAATAAATATGTGTACGTGAATACAGATGGAAAAATCAGCATTATTTTATGCATGTCTTTTTAAGGATTCGGATGAAGAAAATGAGCAAGTCCCAAAACAGAAGCCCAAGACAACCAGACTTGGTTTTCAGGGTGGAAAGCACCGGCAAGGGTCGTAAGTAATATCTTAGCATCGTTAAAATGAAATGTGCTGAAAGATATATATATGTCGTTTAGTATGTCTGATTTATGAGTAAATATTTTTCTAAGATACAGGGAATGATTGTGATTGCTTTAAGTTGTAAACAAACATATTCTGTTTCCTATGAAACTCTTCCAATTACTCTCATGGAAAATGGTCATGAAATACAAAAGAAATATTTCTAACTTATTGCCAAGTTATCATGTTCATAACAAAGTAGCTTCGCTGTGGAGCAAAAGACCAGGTGTTGGAGTTAACACCATAACAGTATTGCAGACCTGCCTACCATTCCGGATTGTCCGGAATAATTCCGGAAATACACCTCAAATTACGGTATTACGGATAGGGATGAAAATATTACGGATTCTTTCGTTGTCACAATGATCGTCAATCACTTCCGTGCTCCTCAAATTTAACTTCACTTTATTCGACAAATGCGATAAATTCGCATTTCCGCGCTCATGGCGCTCAAACAAGAAGAAGTCACGACTCATGCGGCACAAAATGATGGCGGGGATCGAAACAGCACCACTACCAGCCAAGACGAAACGTGTGCTGCAAACGTTTATAACAGCATGCACACAGACATTGCCCGTATTGTTAAGTTTAAAAAAGGGGTCGGCTTTACATACTGCCGTATACGCGAAATTTATTTTCCTATTTCACATGACATGGTGGCCGGGATAATTGCATATACTGACTACGTCGTTAGACTAGTACTAGTGACAGTAGTGGGTGTTGTACTTGTAGTGTCAGGCCAACTGACTGCACTAAGACTAAGTTAGTGTAATTATTGAGTTTAGTCTATCATTTACAGGGATAGGCTTATATAGTATAGTTGAGTAGACTAGACTATGTTGGCGACTAGTCTAGTCAAGCTACTATACTGTGTAGTCTATAGCCTGGCCCTATATATACTGTGTAGTCTATAGCCAGGCCCTATATATACTGTGTAGTCTATAGCCTGGCCCTATGCCACTAATATTAATCCTAATGACACCACAAATAGACAATGACGTGACGCTTTGTTATAATTTGTCATGTTTTTGTAGTCAGCATGCTGTTTTTGAAATTTACATCAAAATCAGAATTACAATGTGTATAGACGCATTTGCATTACAGTTACGCTTGTTCACGTTTGATTTCCACCAATGCTGGTTATAAACATCTATCTTACCTTCAACCTTGTTAACTGAACGCTTCAAAACACCTCATAGTTTATTGGAGACAATTATGGTGCAACTACTGTCATAGTCACAGTATTAAATATTACTGACAGCGGTGTTCTTTTTCTGACAATATCTGACACGGTTCTGAACTATTACTGACTGCAGGCCTATATTCCTGAAAATCAGTGTAAATGGGAAGATGGATTACTGACAGGAAGTTTTTGGGGTAGGCAGGTCTGGTATTGCAATCTTAAACCTCTTCCCTCTGATATATTGTTATGTTGTATGATGAACAGTTCTGTAGATGAATGTTATGCCATGGTGGTCTGTTGCAGAGGGATTGGGGACTGGGAAAGACATACCAAGGGAATTGGGCAGCGGCTGTTGGAGAAGGTGTGTCCTCAAAGAACCGACAGACAAATATAGAGATCTGTGACTGATACCACTTTTTAAATTGTTGTCATGGTTAGTTGGTATCAGGCGTTTATATGGCTTCTTTGTATTTTATAATTAATAAAAAATTGGATCGTGTGCATAACGCTGAATTTACCCACCATCAAGAAGAATAAATATGACATTTGTGGTTTATAATTCCAGTAGTATTTTTTATATATTCCTGTTTTTGTGTACATATCCGGCGGGTGGTTGTTTTTGGTAAATGTATAGAAAAATGTTATAGTCCTATGAATTTATGAAACGTTGTCACAAATTTGTGTATTAAAATGCCACTTACAAAATACAATATCCCATTTTATTATTGGATAAATAAATGTTATATTTTTACATTTATTCAGTAGATGTGTCAGGACACTTAATAATATAAAATGTTAAAAATAGCAACTAAGACGATATTAGTGTAATTTTTATTTACACGGCGTACTATTTCAGATGGGACACGTTCCGGGACGAGGACTTGGGAAGAACCTGCAGGGAATCTCGGCTCCTGTCGAGGCATTCAAGCGCAAGGGGAAGGCTGCCCTGGGCTTCTATGGAACGGAGCGGACGGAACAGTCCCACAAAGACTACCCGTCAAAACCCGACAGCGACGAGGAGGAAGAGACAGAGTTCCGCTCCCAACTGCACCAGTGGCGCCGCATAGGGGAGGTCAGGCAAACTATGGCTTATTTCTTAACATATTCGACCCTCGTTGACGCTCGGTAAAAAGGCCTGGTGGCCAAACCAAAATTCATAGTGGGTGGGTTGATCCACAGCTTCAGCACGATTCCACCTGTCGCACTGTCAAATCATAACATCGGAAGATGTGGGGGTGCTGTTTAAATTTAGTTTGTCGCCATAACTTCAGGTTCTCCAATGTCTCAGCATGACTAATGACATCGGAAGATGGGGGGTTGCTGTTGAAAAAATTTTGCGGCGATGTTCAAAATTTCCACTCTAGTGCATAGCGCGGCTAAATTCATAAGGTCTAGGAGGGCACATGCCCCCAGACCCCTGCTATGTAAGCAGTGTGCACTTGTTTTATTTAAAATTTTATTAGATTGTTAGCCAGGGCAAAAAAACTGAGACGGCTAGTGGACAAGGAGGCTTTTTGGCTAATCCAACTTTTTTGTATTTATGTGTACCCCGCCCTGCTGTGGTATCTTGTAGATTTGTATCTTTTAGACATAACTGAGCTGCTAGCATTTAATCAGTCAGCAGAGCAGTTTTCTCTGGTAATTAAACGTTTTTTGTTTGTTAATGATAAATTAAACGTGTTTGACTTTTAAGACTGATCCTTTTCTTTAGTTTATGTAGAGTACTGTCCTTGCAGGAGAAAAAGAAGCCAAAGTATGTATACAAGACGGCAGATGAACTGATAGCTACAGGAAGCAAGAAGAAGGTCAAGGGCACTGATAGTGTACTGGCCAAGGTGAAGGTCATTGACATGACTGGCAAAGAAAAGAGGGTGCTGTCAGGTAACGTTATCAAGAAATAACAGTTTGTTATTAATTCTGCATTTCTGCCTTCCAATCTTAAATAAAAGAGCGTGAAATGTTCAGAGTTGATTTAAACCAACATCATTCCAAGTGTAACTAAGATATTTGTGATCGTGGTGTTAATATAGGAATAAAACAATTATTATTAACTTATCCAGTAATATACAACCTGTCGCCTAGAAATATGTCCGTCTAGCCATAAAAATGGATGCTGCAGGGGCTGGTTTCATGAAGCATTCTTAAAGTTACTCAAGTACGTAGCGTCATGTGTTTGCGTAAACTCCTATGTTCGCTTATATTTTAAAATCATGTCATTTACTAAGACAATCATTGATGCGTTAAGAATGTTCTTAACCGCTTCATGAAACTGGCCCCAGGTCCATATTCAGCTGTGGTAAATATAACCCCAGGTCCATATATCATGTGGGTGAATTTACATAGGAATCTCAGTATGTGTTTTGAATCACATGTTAGTTATGCTGAGTATACCAGACTGAGCTGACACGGGTGACTGTTGCTATAGGTTACCACGCCATCAGTCACAAACACGACAGGCCAGATGAAATTGAGGACGAGGTCGTGTACAGTCAGTTACACCGCAAGAAGGCATTTGACATGCCGGAGCTACTGCACAACCTCGACCTCCTGGTGGAGATGGCTGAAGACGACATTCTTCAGAACGAACGAAAGTGAGCGCTCTACTAGTTCATGTTGTGGTGCTTTATTGGTAATCATGTTTTTGATTTTTCTAAGTGTGGTTTGTATAGTAGTTATTTTGATATCCAATACAATTACAATAGAACCTGTCTTAGGTGACCACTCCTTCTACACAGTCAAATTGGCCGTTCAAGACAGGTGGTTGTCCATGGCATATTGCTTATACATAACCAGAATACTACTCAGTCAGGCGGATAATGGGACATTATTAGTACAATTTACAGAGTTATATTATTGCAGGATCAATGTTCCGTTGTATACTTATTTAGAAGGTGGTCACTCAATGCAGGTACATTACTGTTAGAAACAATCCGTGCCTTGGCATGTGGTCACCTAAGATGGGCTCTGCTGTATATAAAATACACACACATATATATATATGCTGTATGAAAATGTCATGGTTAAAGTAGCAAGATATACAGATGTGCCTGTTCAAGCAGGAATAATACACCAATTCCAAGTTGCTATATTTGGTGTGTATTTAATCAAGTACACCAAATAATGGTGTGAGTCTTGAGGCAATGTGTTTCTGTCCCCAGATTGACCTGCGAGCGAGATGTTGTCGTCAACGTGAACTTTGAGCGAGAGAAGACAGTCCATCTGTGTGAGCAGGAGGAGGAGAAGATCGAGCGACTGAAACAGGTGCTCACCCTGGTGGAGACGCTGGAGACACGCAGTCAGGGCAATGGTGAGCCGCTGACCTTGGTGGAGGTGGCGAAGGCCTTGACCCGCTTCCAGAATGAGTTCTACGAGGAGTATCACATGTACAACCTGTCCACCCTCGCCATCGCCTTGGTCTTCCCGATGGTGAGTCACACTGCCACCAGGTGGCACTGCATAGCTTCACTGTTCATCCACCTGCTGTGTTTCTGTTGTCAAAATCTGTATTTTTTACTTTAAATTCTGTCAAAGTTTTTAAGTTTCTGAACAACTGATGCCATCTATGAGGTTGCAAAATGTTGCTACATCAAACAAAGTTCACTAGATTTTGCTGGAAATCTGTCTAACTCCACAACTAGTATGATTCAAGTGACGTAAGTTTGTTGTTGAATGCTGTGCTGTTGTAATAAACACAAGAAAATAAGTGCTTTATCAGTTTTTCTAGTTAAAGAAACTCATAAAAATTGCATATGGTCATGTCCACATCCCAAATACTTCAGATGCATATTTTGTACAGGCAGTCTGGAATGTGGCAAGTTTGTGTAAGATATGTCACCGGGTAATTCTAGCTACAACAACAGCTTTGAATGTTTAAATAATTATATTTTATATCTGTTTAAAGTTACTCTCTTACTTAGTAAACAAATATTACACTATTGTAATCATTATAAAATAGTAAGGTCATTTACAAGTGGTGCATACAAATATTTATTATAGTTGTCTGTAAAAAAGACATCTTCGTTTGAATTTACCCATAAATGTTTAGTAACGCATGAGAGATTTCCCTTTCTTAATAATGTTTGATGGTGTAAAACTTCAGATGTTGATGCAACAAAAGTGACAAACAAAAATAGATTTTCATGGATAAATTATGCATTTCCGATTGCTAGATGCGGAAAGAATTTAAAAATTGGGATCCGCTGCGAAATCCGCACCATGGAGCAGACATGATGCGGGACTGGAGACCAATACTAGCAGACACGCATCGGACATTGGGGCGTGGACAGAGCGATATGGACCCCTATGAACACCTTCTGTGGGAGGTCTGGATGCCCTACATACGCACTACACTCAGGTGGGCATAGATTACACGATTAGATCTGGGCTGACTCCACTTTGATCAGCAGGGAATGGATTTCTCTACGTGGAGAGTTTTATCAAATGATGAGATTTTGGATAAAGTATTGTGACTGCAAGAAATGGCAGTGGATATGCAATTATTGCATATTAAAAATACTAATACAATTATTATGTACAGACACACACACATGTGTGCACAAATACACACACACATATTTTAAATTATTGCATATTTAAAGTACAAATATACAGTTGCGCCTCGTTATAACGCGGATTCGGTTATAACACGGTCGGTCGTGGACCCCGAATTTCTGCCGCCAGGGGGAAATGGTTGCTATGACAAACTATATTAACAAGGTAATAACTATCAATTGTTTTGTGTGAAGTTATCCCCGTCTTTGTCCACGACATGTGTATATTGAGACGACTAGTTGGCGGACAATAAATTTAACGTTGACGTACAACTGCAACGAATCAAGTCACTACGTTGCCGTTGTTTATTCTTCACTGCCAATGCTATCAAAGGTATAAGTTTCTTTGACTATAATTATGATCAATTTTAACTTTAGGAACAATAAATGTGGAGCAAGATATTGTTTGTTTTGCGCCGACATCAAACGAATCGTTTCCAAAATGCTAGTCATGCCCATGGCTTCTGCGGATCGCGAGTTCGTCTGGTTTCGGCGCCCGACGGCTTGTAAAGTGCAATTGAAATTCACAAATACGCCTTGCTTAAGAATGGGTTAAATACGTTTTAATACAGCTTAGTAGGCAAGATCAGTAAACTAACATTGCGCAACAAATATTAGCTTTTTGCTGCGATGAACGCAAAGCTACTGCCTGTACTGGTGCGCCAAAATATTAATTCGTCAACCGCATATGGATTGGTGAATCATAATATTGTCCGGCACGGTAAATGTGCTTTCTAAATTGGTATTTTGATATTGATTGAAAGACAAAGTTAAGCAAATTGTGAGCGTACTTATAGCTTTAAATCCTTAATCAACTCTAACACAGCGTTTATCAAATCATTTGCGTACTCGGCTGGTGAGTGCCAGGTCATTATTTTAGATCTTATGTCAGCGGTACCATATTATCGTTCAGTTGACCGTGACTTGTTGGTCCGTTTATTTAAAAACGGTACACAATTCATGAATTTTATTCAGTTCAACATTCAACAGTGTCCAACAGTGTATGACATTTAAACATAATACACATTGACGTTGGCTGGCAGTTTAATAAACTTCATAAACTGCGTATAGACTGCATGACGTGCACACGTTGGCTTCGATGGCGTTCTTCGTGCAGCAGCGGTGTCAGTCGTCGTCGTAGTGCCCCTGACGGCAGATATGAGAACGTGCCCCGTTTATAACACAGATTAATTTTGTGGATCCCGACTATCTCATTATAATGAGGCGCGACTGTACTTAACATTTTACATAATACAATTATAATAACATTGTTAAACATAAAAAATATATATAAAAGAATGTTATATAATTTATATTACAATTTAAAAACTATTTACCTAAACAATAACAAGCGTTGGCACAAGGAACCAATCACCGCGCGGTAATGGCGCTCGGTGGCAGATTTCAAAGAGCTCTTGGTCACTTCGTTTTGTGAAAGCAGAAAGAGTGATCACAACAAAAATGTTGGCCCTCCCTTCCCTCCCAATTTTTGATAGCATTAGGGACACAACATGTACATCGTTGGTGGAAGAGGAGTTGATAGCAGATCTCAACGCTTTCCCCATTTTCTTAGTGCAGGTGGACAATGTGTTCACGGGGTTTTGATGCCAAGACAGCTCGCTTCTCTTCCACCGGTGATTTTAGTAAGTTGGGCATAATGGCCCCACTTATAGGTTTAGGCTAAATCTTGATATAGTGTAACTCTTCAGCAGGTAGTTGGGATTATAGTTAGTGTGAATGAATGGTGTGCTTGGTTAGTACGGTACAGTGCATAAGGTCTACTGTGATTACAGTAGTAATGCTGTTGTTTTATATATCTATAACAATACTGCTAATGTTGTATATTCCGAATTGTGGGCTCTGTCATCCAGAGGTACAGGAGACTAGTATGGGCTCAGTCACAGGCCTGGCCTTGGGGTGTAGAGTCCACATTTATCTCTTTAACTTAATCTCTTTAATAAACGTCATTCATTTGGCCTTATTTCATCACTATTCATGACTTGTGTTGGTGCTTGCATAAAAAATATATATAAAAGAATGTTATATAATTTATATTACAATTTAAAAACTATTTACCTAAACAATAACAGGCGTAATGCTAGGATAATCACATACAACATTTGTCATTATTTGTAATTAAAGGAAATAAAAACAAGGCATTAGCTAAAATCCGTTTTCCATGTGTACAGAAAGTTTAATATTGCATCTAATATTCGAGAACATTAAAAAAATACAGAAAAATACATTTGTAGCATAAATTTGATTTTAAACCCGTCTGTGTAGCGATTCCCACGGAAAATAAAAATTTAATGAGCTAGGCGATCACGTGGTACCTTAACGTCACACATGACTCACACTCACAGCAGGCCGACCCTTTCTATGCATTCAGAGCATGTTTACATAGATAATGTTGGGGTCGAAACGGACGTCAGAATGAGTTGTTATGCAATAATCCGATGTAATACAAACACTAGTCATCATAGAGGAACAAGCAGTTATCTTACGGTTCCACATGAATCCAATTTTATTCAAAACAACGTATGCGAATGGGCCTACAAGTCGACTAGGTTTCGCCGAGCTTGGCCCTGCCCCTGGGCTCGTTTTCAGAATAATTATATCGAATGCAACCAACGGGAGATAATGTACACCAATATACATACATAGCAAACATATATCATATCCAGCTACAGAAAGTAACGTGTAAAATCTCATAATATCACTAGAATATCGATGTATGAAGGAGGAGTTGTACAATTTATCATAACAACTGAAATCAGTCAGCGAATTTCTGCCGGCCTTGATAGCTCAGTTGGTAAACGCGTTTGTTCCTTGGCGTCTGTTTTACAATCGGGCAACGCCGGTTCAATCCTGACAGCATGCAAACTATTGATTTTCTTTACACTTTTTTTTTTAATGTTTTCACGAAGTAATATAAACCAAATCATTTAGTATACTATGATGCACTGTTTGTAAATATTTTTTATTATTTTTGTAGTCATTATTTATTCGCCACAAAAATGAAAATATGGTCATTATATACAATGATGTTTCTAAATTGTATTTATCCAGACAGATCACAATCTGTTTTCACATATATAATTACAATATATTACTGTACAATATATTTACAATTAATAAATTAGATATCTATTACATTATATTTGTTTGGATAAATAAAATTTAGAAACATCGTTATATAATGACCATATTTTCATTTTTGTGGCGAATAAATAATTACTACAAAATAAAAATTATTTACAAATAGTGCATCATAGTATACTAAATGTTTTGGTTTATATTACTTCGTGAAAACATTTTTTTTAAAAAGTGTAAAGAAAATCAATAGTTTGCATGCTGTCAGGATTGAACCAGCGTCGCCCGATTGTAAAATAAACGACAAGCAATCAACGCGCTTACCCACTGAGCTAGCGGGACCAGCGGAAACTCTCTAACTGATTTAAATTGTTATGGTAAATTGTACAACTCCTTCATATATCGATATTCTAGTAAAGGTGGGGGTGCACCAGGGCTCAGTATTGAGCCCACTGCTGTTTGCCATTGTGATGGACGTGGTGACGAAGGAGGCGAGAGGAGGACTGCCCTGGGAGCTGCTTTATGCAGATGATCTCGTCCTTATGGCAACGACCAGGGAAGAACTAAGAAGGAAGCTGATGGACTGGCGCACGAGATTGGTGGCCAAAGGACTGAAGGTGAACGCCGGGAAGTCGAAGGTGATGGTCAGCATAGGTGACAAGAGGAGTGATGTCAGAGTCGGGTACATGGCCATGTGGAGTCTGTAGCAAGGGTGTAGCCACAAACTCGCTTCAGTGTACATCGTGTACGAAGTGGGTCCACAGGAGATGCAGTGGTGTGAAGGGTAGCCTGCAGGCAGTGAGCGCAACGTTTGTGTGCAAGAGATGCCGGGGAGAGGTACCACCTGCAGAAGCGACGGAAGAAGGCTTGGAGGTGGATGGAGAGACATACAACAGAGTAGACAACTTCTGCTACCTGGGCGACATGCTTAGTGCGAAGGGTGGGGTGGATGCAGCGGTAACAGCGAGAGTGAGGTGTGCCTGGCAGAAGTTCAGGGAGTTAACACCCTTCTTGACTTCCAAAGCGCCCCCCCCTGAAGATGAAGGGCCAGGTGTACACAGCTTGTGTCAGAAGTTGCCTGTTGTATGGGTGTGAGACGTGGGCCATGAGGACTGATCATGACACGAGGATGGAAAGGGTTGAGATGAGGATGGTGCGATGGATGTGTGGCGCATCACTCAGCGACAGACAGCCCAGTGCAGAGCTTAGAAGATGAGTAGGAGTGGAGGCGATTGGGGATGTGATCAGAAGAAGCAGGCTGAGGTGGTACGGGCATGTAGAGCAAAAGGACGACGAGGACTGGGTGAAGGGCTGTACAAAGTTAGTGGTGGAGGGGACAGCTCCCGTCGGCAGACCAAGGAAGACCTGGCAGAACTCCGTGTCTGCAGACTTGAATCTGATGGGTATCGACCATCGGGATGCACGGGACCGTGTCAAGTGGAAGAGGGCAATTGGAAGAAAGGCGAACCCAGCAGAGCCTGGAAACACCGCCTCTAAACGATGATGATGATGATGATGACTAGTGATATTATGAGATTATACACGTTACTTTACGTAGCTGGATACACTATATGTTTGCTATGTATGTTTATTGGTGTAGATTATCTCCCGTTGGTTCCATTCGATATGATTATTCTGAAAACGAGCCTAAGCTCGGCGAAACCTAGTCGACTTGTTTTGAATAAAATTGGATTCATGTGGAACCGTAAGATAACTGCTTGTTCCTCTCTGATGACTAGTGTTTGTATTACGTCGGAAAATTGCACAATAACTCATTCTGACGCTCGTTTCGACCCAAAAGCTATACTTGTAAACATGCTCTGAATGCATGGTAAGGGTCGGACTGATGCGAGTTTGAGTCATAAGTGACGTCACATCTCGGCATCCCGAAAAGCGCGCCAAAAATATGCATATTCGAAAATGTCCGGATGTACAGCATAAAATGTAGAAATTCTAATTCATTGAATTTTTTGATTTTTTTTTGCTTGGACGTGGAAATAGATAACAGGATGTAATATAACATAAATTCAAGCAATAGATGTTTTTATTCCATTTAAAGATAAATCGATAAATATTCTTAATCATAGTTATACATAACTGTGAAACCTGTAAATCTGTGTGTGTTGTCAGGGAGTGGTCAGTGCGAGACCCGGGGATCTTACTGGAGGTGTTGGATGTGTGGTTTCCCCTCCTGCCTTCCTGGATGCAGAGCAACGTCCTTGAGCAGCTCATTCTGCCCAAACTCCAGAATGAGGTCGACAGTTGGAACCCACTGACCGACACCGTGCCAATCCATGCATGGCTGCATCCGTGGCTCCCCCTCATGGGTACGGTCGTCATTTTATGATATTTGCATATGACGTGCTAATTTAAGTAAAATTTAACAGGGTAATTTTATTGTGCAAAAACTTATATTGAATTACTGTATCTAAGATCATAACGTTAAACTATGTATGCGAGTTATTTCAAAACGATACGAATGTTATGAATATTCTTAAATTATGCTAAACCTGCAGATGTATTCTTGTGCATGTCATTCTCAGTGGTTAAGTTTAGTGCCTAATTAACAATACAGGATTGCCATTAATACCTCCCACACGGAGTGTACATTCTCTGTCATTATGCAGTTATTTACCCAACACCACATATATATGTTATCCCTTCTTGGAGGCCTGCAACTTTTGTCAGTTAATGCGGTTAAACCTATCCATATTTAACTGCTGATGCTGCATAAATGACCTGTCAACATCCTACTTCTGTTGCCAGCCGATCGACTGGAGCCTCTGTACGCGCCAATCAGACATAAGTTGGCGAACGCCCTCAAGAACTGGCATCCGTCTGACCCGTCGGCCAAGCTCATCCTGCAGCCCTGGTTGGGGGTGTTCCGCCCGGGTCATATGGAGGCCTTCCTCGTCAAGAACATTGTCCCGAAGCTGGCTCTCTGTCTGCAGGAGTTTGTCATCAACCCTCATATGCAACATCTAGGTAGGTGGCACCACTGCATGTCGCAAAATCGGTAATTCTTTAGGGTCTTTGGTATCGTCCAATCACCTGTTTCTGTGTCCATTTGCTTCCTTGCACCATTGGTTTCTAATTTACAATGTAGGTATGTAGAGTAATACTTTTTTCAGTGGACAAATTGTATGGGAAGACATTCTCCAGAGGGTGCTGCTCTTACTGTCCGTATGAGAACAAAGCAGGCATTTTACTGTGGACTTAATGGCTTAAGCTTAATTAAACAAATAAAGGGTTATTGTTTGCTCCAGTGGATTGTCACTGGGGCTTCATTGCACATCAGTGTGCAGAAACTTAATAAGTCACCACAAATTTACAAAACAGCTATTGTTGCCGATTTGAATTAGAATTGAATTGGGATTAAATAAAAATGAATTGAATTGGAATCGATCATTTTTGTGATTGAATTGAATTGGAATTGATCATTAGTAAATACACATGAAAAGGAATTGAATTGGAATTGATAAAAGTGAATTGAACCCAGGTCTGGTGACGATGTGGTTGTGTTGTTTTAGACACGTGGACATGGGTGATGATGTGGTTGTGTTGTTTTAGATGCGTGGACATGGATGATGATGTGACTGTATTGTTTTAGACATGTGGACGTGGGTGATGATGTGGTTGATGTTGTTTTAGATGCGAGGACGTGGGTGATAATGTGGTTGATGTTATTTTAGATGCGTGGATGATGATGTGGTTGTGTTGTTTTAGATGCGTGGACATGGATGATGATGTGGCTGTATTGTTTTAGACATGTGGACATGGGTGATGATGTGGTTGATGTTGTTTTAGATGCATGGACATGGATGATGATGTGGCTGTATTGTTTTAGACACGTGGACATGGGTGATAATGTGGTTGATGTTGTTTTAGATGCATGGACCTGGGTGATGATGTGGTTGATGTTTTAGATGCTTGGACATGGGTGATGATGTGGTTGATGTTGTTTTAGATGCTTGGATGTGGGTGATGATGTGGTTGATGTTGTTTTAGACGCATGGACGTGGGTTATGATGTGGTTGATATTGTTTTAGACACGTGGACGTGGGTGATGATGTGGTTGATGTTGTTTTAGACACGTGGACGTGGGTGATGATGTGGTTGATGTGTTTTAGATGCTTGGACGTGGGTGATGATGTGGTTGATGTTGTTTTAGATGCGTGGACATGGGTGATGATGTGGTTGATATTGTTTTAGATGCTTGGACATGGGCGATGATGTAGTTGTGTTGTTTTAGACGCGTGGACATGGGTGATGATGTGGTTGATATTGTTTTAGATGCTTGGACATGGATGATGATTTAGCTGTGTTGTTTTAGATGCGTGGACATGGGTGATGATGTGGCTGGATGTGATCCCCCTGCCACACATCGTCTCCCTCCTGGAGAAGTATTTCTTCACCAAGTGGCTGCAGGTGCTGTGTACGTGGCTTAACAGTTCACCCAACTATGACGAGGTCACCAAGTGGTACATGGGCTGGAAGGCCATGTTCCCTGAGAAACTGCTCGTCTCCCCCATCATCAAAGGTACATTGTACCGTTTATTAAAAGGCACTTCTGGGTGAAGCTTTTTTATTTTTGACTTAGGTGAAATTCTCCAGGAAATGTCAGTAGTTAAAAGTTGTTTGAATCCTTGGAAATAGTGGTCATCTTGAGTGTTTCAATAACCAACCCTGTTTCCATACATTTAAATGATCAGATGGATCCTTTATGTACACAAATGTATAAAATATCATTTTTAATCTGTATTTTGATCTATATATGCCCTTAGAGGGATCTTAGTAGGTCTTTCAATATTAACATTGTTAGTGGGAACTTATGCTTTAATTATTATGTCAAATGTTAAATTTGATGTCACACAAATTTGTCATTGTTTAAACTATACAGTTGGTTTGCACAATGTTAGTTGAAAGTGTCAGCTATTAGAATAAAGGGAAATGACAGTATATAAATTATGTCTTGTGGGACAACTGTCTTTTGATGTCATAATTTGATGTGACAATATAACATGTGATGCTTGCCTTACATTATCATTGTCTTCTGCCTGTCGGAGAGACTGGTCACTTGGTATGAAGGAGCTGGTCACTTGGTATGAAGGAGGTTTTTTTTTACCTCACAGAACAGTTCAGCCGGGCCCTGGATATCATGAACCGGGCAGTGAGTGGTCACTACCAGCCGGGGGCACGGGAAAACATCGCTTACTTGACGCATACGGAGAGGAGCAGAGCCTTTGAGGCACCACCCGCTACAAGAGACCTTGGTGCGGCTGATAGGGAGGTAGGTGTCACTGGCTGATAGGGAGGTAGGTGTCACTAGCTGATAGGCAGTATGTGTCATTAGCTGATATGATGTATGTGTCATTAGTTGATGTGGAGGTGTGTGTCACTCTATGACAGGGAGGTATGTGTCACTAGCTGATAGGGAGATAGGTGTCGCTGTTTGATAGGGAGGTAGGTATCACTAGATGATAGGGAGGTAGATGTCACTAGCTGATAGGGGGGTAGGTGTCACCAGCTGATAGGGAGGTAGGTGTCACTAGCTGATAGGCAGTATGTGTCATTAGCTGATATGATGTATGTGTCATTAGTTGATGTGGAGGTGTGTGTCACTCTATGACAGGGAGGTATGTGTCACTAGCTGATAGGGAGATAGGTGTCGCTGTTTGATAGGGAGGTAGGTATCACTAGATGATAGGGAGGTAGATGTCACTAGCTGATAGGGGGGTAGGTGTCACCAGCTGATAGTGAAGTAGGTGTCACCAGTTTATAGGGAGATATGTGTCACTACTGATAGGAGGCATGTTTCATACTAAAATGTAAAATTGTAATTATGATCTAATGTGATGTGCTCTATTTGTTGTTTCAGATGGTTCCTCCAGTGCGCAATGTCCCCGCCACAGCATCTTTGATGTCGAGCAAGCTCAGCTTCCGTGAAGTGCTCGAGAACAAAGCAGCCGAGAATCAGATACTGTTCATGCCGGTGCCAAATAAGACATACGAGGCAAAGCAGGTGTACAAATTTGGCAACGTACAGATTTACATCGACCGTAATGTTGTATTTATGATGGAGAACTTCCTCTGGTTACCTGTGTCTATCAACACACTTATAGAGAAAGCACAGTGATATAAAT
Organism: Paraescarpia echinospica; assembly: GCA_020002185.1. NCBI lineage: Eukaryota > Metazoa > Annelida > Polychaeta > Sabellida > Siboglinidae > Paraescarpia > Paraescarpia echinospica. The sequence continues at coordinate 7,341,621 of CM034542.1, forward strand.
GCACACAGCATGTGGCTGTGTGAATAAAGTCTTGTACATTCATAATGTGATTCTTGGGTCAAAGACAGTTGTACGCTGCCCAAGTGTTATGACATGTTAAAATGCCAAAACTGCAGCAACCTTCTAAACCAGACTGGTTAAACTGCAAGGCATGGATGTTCATCATTCACAGATCTGTTGGTGTATTTTTTGGATTATCCATCACACAGTTGCCTGATTTAGAACAACATGTTTAATTAAGTTTCAGTGTACAGATGTCTATATTTATGGACAAATGTTGGATTTAGTGCAGGAATTACAAGATTACGATTGACATTTCAGTATGTGCATTTATAAATGGTAGAGCATTGGAAAACTATAATATACACTGTAATGCGGTATTCCAAGCAACTCTGTATAAAGTTGAATTAACTTGTATGTTCCTTCAGGCAACTGTAAAGTATACACCAAATGTTTTTCTCTTTAAAATTGTTTTAACCATTGTTAGGTAACATATTGCTGATTTCCAAACACTACACAGATCTATATAGGTGTCGATGCCAGGTAATATTAATGAGGAGTTAGTGACTTGTAAACATGACTACAGCCTGTTACTGACAATATAAATGCAAATTCGGGTGATATTTTTGGCTCGGTGAAATTGAAAATCCCCAAACCTGTATCATTTTAGTAGTTATAATAGAATATGACTACTAAAATGACACAGGTTTGTGGATTTTCAATTTCACCGAGCCAAAAATGTCACCCAAATTGGCACATTTTTTGTCTTGCTCCGAAACCCTTCTTATTCATCATAGAACATGATGGTGTACTGATTAGAACATCCAACTCAAGAGATTCCTGCTTTGATTCCTCTTGCTACAAGATTTCAAAGGATACAGGAAGAGGAAGGCCACCAGAGAGGTGGAGAGACCATGGTACATAGACCAGGATAAGGATTCAACCTTCTGGAGGACAGAGAGATTTACATCATAAAACAGGACGCTGATTCTACAAAGACCAAATACCTTACATTATCATATTTTATTAACATAAATACAAACATTTTCACACAGGTTTACGTGAATGAAAAAAGTCCACAACAAAATCACATTAGTGGAACCAGGGTACATTATAGACCAATGCTTACTTGTAATAAGCTTGATTCTACGAAGGGCAAATATCTTACATCATACAGGAACAAAACTACATACATTTCTACACAGGTGTTCACATAGTTTAGGAACAATATAGACACAAAAAAAACGGTATCATATGAAATGATAATTGATAAGTAGATGCTGACTTAACACCAAAAACACAGTAGCACATAACTAGATGGTAATTAGTAATAAGGCCACCTTGAACCATTATTTCTAGCAAGCTAATGTTGTATTTGTTTTCTGTTAACAAAAATTGAGACATTTGTAACCAAGTGTAATGTGTTACTCCTCCGTAATATATAATACATCTTTGGTTACACCTTCATGAGTTGAACCAATACATGTGACATTGTACTTGTAGCATAATTACTATATGAAAATATCTATTTTTAACAACACATCACAGGTTCACATAAGCATTGTTATTTATTAGCATACTATAGGTACATAATTTAGAAACTGGCTACTTCACAATGAGGTATTAATAACATGTCTAAAAGTGTTATTGTCCATCTTCGGGCTTGTTTCCAACAGAGCTCATTATCCTACTTGCCACTGAAAGGGAAAAGAATGTAATTGAATTAACATTACAACTTCATGTGACTTCTATTTAGGGGCAGGTTTCGTGAAGTCCTCTTACCCTCTGAATATTTGTATGCAGATATTTGGTCTAGATTACATCACTCAATACAAAAATATAGATTTTCTTCTTTTTAGCAGAATACACCTCCCTTTTATATATTTATTTCAAGTATAAAAATGGTGATAAAGTATGTGATACATACACGTATACATTTTAGTGACAAACTTGTATCAGTTGAATATTTTGTATGCCACCAAAATGCATTTTGTTTTATGTAGGCATATTTAATAGCCAGGTAAATGGCAAGAGAATATGAATGGTATAGGTCAGTTTACCAATAAAATTGTAATGTTTTATACAGAATTTCAAGTCTAAAGTACGGATTAAAGCCAAAAAAATACATGCGGCACATCTGACCAAAGCCAGTATGAGATGACTGCAAGATCACCCAGTGAGACCAGAGAACACCCACCGAGACCAGAAAACACCCAGTGAAACCTGAGAACACCCAGCGAGACCAGAGAACACCCAGAGAGACCTAAAAACACCCAGCAAGACCAGAGAACACCCAGCGATACCACAGAACACTCAGCGAGAACAGAGAACACCCAGCGAGACCAGAGAACATCCAGCGAGACCAGAGATCACCCAGTGATATCTGGGAACACCCAGAGAACAGCCAGCGAGACCAGAGAACATCCAATGAGATCAGAGACCACACAGTGAGACCATCCAGTAAGCGTCCCACCTGAAGTCCTTTCCCGTCATCAGGTGATTGGGCAGCCTTCTTCTCCAGATCCTCCTGTCTCTGTTGCTTCCTCTTTATAGCTTCAGGGTCCTTCACACCCCGCCCTTCTTGTGCCTTTATCCGCTCCTCAGCGGCGGCCGCTTGCTGGGCCCGTCTCGTTTCCTGTATACACAAACACATACCATATGTTAATGTATCTGTAATGAAACAATTAAAAAGGATTCACACTGACAATCATAAGCTGTTAGTGACACAGCGACAGTGTCAAACGGACACACTGTCACACTCGCTGAGCCTGAGACGTGAGAGCGGCTAAATGACAGACACTATAGTTTATAATTCAAATTTCAATGATTCATATTTGTGTAGACCTGTCAAATAGACACACTAGTAGTACTCTAAAACATACAGAACGGCATTAAGCTAACTGTTACCGGGTCTGGTTGTAATCCATCATAGTCCTCACTCGAACCATTCAAACAAGGCAGACAAATTCCCATTTCTGTAAGACAGTGACAGCAGAAATTATCAAAACGTAAACAGGAAGCGGCCCCTGGCGCTGTGGCGCAGTAACGGAACAGTGTTTATTTCGTACTAAATACAAAATAATACACAAATATCGGTTGAAGCAGCATGAATGCACTAGTTTTTATTAAGCGGATTCGTGTGAAAAAAATTAACTTTAGTGTTTCTTAGATTTTTAGTTTCCATTATTTAGTATAGCATTTTGCTGCGTGGTAATCGTTTCGTTTTCTAAAGCAGCAGGGTTCGATTAGTGGTTCGCTCCGACAAAATGGGGAGGAAAGTAATTTTAGCGACATGCTCACTAAATCAGTGGGCAATGGATTTTGAGGGTAACATGCGCCGAATTATGCGTAGTAAGTAATCAAAGTTGGTGTTAAAATAAGCCAGCGGCTCTTGCCAGGAATAAACACGGGGGCGACACCGGTCGCGCTGTCCCGGTTCACTGACTTCAGTCTTCACTGAACTGTCTTCAGACTTCACTCAGACACGGTTGTTTTGACTGTGACAGTGTCACTAACAGTCGGGTTGCGTTTCATTTTTGGGTGTACTGACAGGATTAACAAAAACGATGTTTTCATAGCTTTATAGTGTTGCTTTAATTACTATAAACTGTATTGGGAAAATAAACAGTGATTGATTGATTTTATAAATGTGATGTCTTAAAAATTGTGTAATGAAATTGTTGACTTGAAGTCTGAAGAGTTGGTCATATATCTTGTTTTGGTCTTGGTTGAGTACTGGCCAACACTCCTTAGGAGTAATTCGGTCAGGGTTGGGTGCGCTTGCTAATTGGATTATTAGTTGTGTATTAAAGCTTGTCTGAATTTCTGTGGTTCTGTAATGTTGACTATTGCATCTGGTATTATTGACCGGGGGAAATAGGAGAATTTATAACAGTTCTTGCTAGTGTGGATAGTGTTGAATGCTTTGCCATTTAGATGTCGTGATAGGTGTTGTACGGGCTGGAGGAGGTTTTCAACAGGCAAGAATAGGTGACCATAGATGGCTTTGTGGAATATGGTGAGGCGTCTGTTTGTTCGTCTGGTTGTTAGTTGTTCTAGGTTTATTTTTAATATTTCTGACATGCATCCAGTTTCACTGGATGTATAATCGTTAAAACAAAAGCAAGCTGCCCATCTTTGGACCATTTCTATTTTGTTGATGAGGACCTGGGTGTGGGGGGTCTCACACCTATGATGAGTATTCTAAGAGTGGTCGGAAGGATTGTTTAGGCAGCCTTGATGTTTTGGGGGCACGACTGGAGATTGCACGTGATAAATGCTAGGGTAATGTTTGTTGAGGCTGTAATCTGATGGATGTGTTTGTTCCAGGTGAGACCATTGGTGATACATACTCCTAGATAGGGATGACTGTCAGTTTCCTGTAGTGTTGCGTTTCCTAGAGTTTAATTTAAATGGTTAGTCTCTTCACAAAGCTTTTTTGAGTTAAAGATCATCTGCCAGTCGTATTCCCATTTTGCTAACTCATTTAGGTCTTTCTGTAGTTCTTGTGAGTCAGACTGATTATTGATCTCTCTATAGAGGACACAGTCATCTGCAAACAGACGGACTATGGAGTGGATATTGTCAGGTATAGATCATTGATGTATGTCGGGAAGAGAAGCGGTCCCAATACCGTGCCTTGCGATACACCTGATATAACATTTGTCCAGGTGAAATGTTCTTCATCGACCACCACTCTCTGTTCACAGCACTTGAGAAAGCTAGAGATCCAAACATGTGTTTTGTTGTGGATGCCATATCTCTTTAATTTATTTAGGAGCCGGTTATGGGGAACAGTGTCGAATGCTTTTGAGAAGTCCATTATCATCATGTCCACTTGGGATTTATTACTTAGGGAATTCGCTAGGTCAAGTGTGGTGAGTATTAACTGAGTTTCTGTGGAGTGTTTACTGCGGAAGCAGTGTTGTTTGTCTGATAAGACTGTGTATCGGTCGAAATGGTCCATTATGTTACAGTAGATAATGTGTTCGAGGAATTTGTAACATATTGAAGTTCGGTAGATGGGACGGTAATTTGATGGAAGGGGCCGGTCTCCTTTCTTGAAGATTCGAGTGATGTTGGCACGTGACCATGAGAGGGGAAGTTCTTCTGTGATAATTGATTTTTTGATGCTTACTCTGAGGGCTGGAGCTAATTCATTGGCGGCAAGTTGTAAGATTCTGGCTGGCACTTCATTGGGTCCTGTTGATTTTTGTTTGTAATTAAGTCATGAAGTAATTTGGCGACTACTTTTATTGTGATGGTGATGTCAGGCATAGCTGGTATGTGTTTTCATTTGTAAAGACTGACTTAAATTGATTATTGAGAATTTCGGCTTTAATTCTGTTGTCTGATTCTACCCTGTTGTCTTTCATTAGGGTTGGTATTCCAACTGTATCAACTTTAAGGCTTTTTATGTATGATCAGAATCGTTTTGGTGAGTCGGAACAAATGGATGATATATATCTTCTGTGAGCATTTTTTGTCTCTGTGCATGGTTTTACATGCCTTACTAAAAATTCCATAACTGGCTTGATTTCCAAGTTTGTAAGTGTTGAAAGCCCTTTGTTTACGTTTGTGTAGTCGTTTGATTCGCTTATTTATCCACAGCGTTTGGTTATGCTTTATTATTATTTTTGTTGGTATGTGAGAGTTTATTATTAAGTCAAGGAGAGTTTGGAATTCTGTATACATTTCTATAACTGTGTTCATGGATGTATCCCTTGATACAAACTCATTGCTCCATTTGAGCAGGTCTTCTTTCAGAGCCTTCATGTTAGCTTTGTGGTACATGTATATTTTGCGTGGTTTTTGTTTGATGACCCTGGGCTTGAAGCTGTTTATGATTATTGGGATGTCGTTGTGATCGCTTATTCCTGGAACTACTGTAGATCTTTCAACAAGTGTTGTTTAGTCTGGTGGGTTCATGTACAACTTGTTCAAGTCCAAAGTCATTGGCTATTTTATTTCAAGTAGCATTTTGGATAAGTCGTATATATATTATATGTAATAGATAAACAGAAATTTGTCGAGGTGCTCATGACCAAGATCTTAAAAATATTTCAAGATTGTGACCTTATGTCAAGTAATATGCCCTAGGTAAACTGTTTTTTCGATATGTAAACATAAATCCTTACATATTTATTACTAAATGCAACAGCTAAATTTGAAAACCAAGATTTGGTTTCGCAAGTGCAAAAAGTTACTCCGCAACATCAAATGGCAATAGCCTAATACAAGCTCCATACAAGATGATGATTAGTGATGATCATGATTAAAATATCTGTAGTCTGTAGTAAGCCTGTATGTGATATTTCAGGCATTACTGAAGCAAAATCTTTGCATGCTACATACAGACTGGGCCCAGAACTTGAAGTCACGTAAGCACACCTTGAGTTTGTTCATTTCTGGTATTTGACGACCACTTAGTATCACATCTACCCAACAGTGGGCCACTATGTAGAAATACATTTATTACTTATTAACTGTTACTGATCTGTTTGTTCTTAAGAATGATGAAACAGTCAAGTAGCCATTTAAAATATATGCTGGTATAGTGTTAACAAATAGAATACTGTGTATATTGTATAGATCCAAACGTTATTTCAACACTAACCATACAATGAATTTTATTGCAAACAAATGAAATGATACTGCTGCAGTGTAGGTGTATCATCTGTTATTGGCTTTCTGTGCTGTAGTGGTTATGGATGCAGTGATCACTTCTATGAGAGCGACACGTTTCTGCACTCGTTTGAAGTACTCCGGGAATTACTTCTATCACCTGACAGCCATGACATCATCTGTGATGTTGGCATGTGAGTATCTCAACCAGAACTAGAACCAAGAACTCAAACTTGCCTTTGTCTGCATACATACATCACTCCAATACATACATACATCACTCCAATACATACATACATCACTCCAATACATACATACATCACTCCAATACATACATACATCACTCCAATACATACATACATCACTCCAATACATACATACATACATACATCACTCCAATACATACATACATCACTCCAATACATACATACATCACTCCAATACATACATACATCACTCCAATACATACATACATCACTCCAATACATACATACATCACTCCAATACATACATACATCACTCCAATACATACATACATCACTCCAATACATACATACATCACTCCAATACATACATACATCACTCCAATACATACATACATACATCACTCCAATACATACATACATCACTCCAATACATACATACATCACTCCAATACATACATACATCACTCCAATACATACATACATCACTCCAATACATACATACATCACTCCAATACATACATACATCACTCCAATACATACATACATCACTCCAATACATACATACATCACTCCAATACATACATACATCACTCCAATACATACATACATCACTCCAATACATACATACATCACTCCAATACATACATACATCACTCCAATACATACATACATCACTCCAATACATACATACATCACTCCAATACATACATACATCACTCCAATACATACATACATCACTCCAATACATACATACATACATACATCACTCCAATACATACATACATCACTCCAATACATACATACATCACTCCAATACATACATACATACATACATCACTCCAATACATACATACATCACTCCAATACATACATACATACATCACTCCAATACATACATACATCACTCCAATACATACATACATCACTCCAATACATACATTTGTTGCATGCTAATATTATAATATCCTTACAAGTGTCATTAATTACTGAGGATTATCTTGGTAGTAGAAGCATCTTTTTGGTAACACCAGATACATCAATTAACAAGAAGACTGATTCCTGTGGAAATTGTTTCTCGTTCACAAGTCCAATGCATGTTGTTGTTGTTACTATCTGAAAGTGAAGAAGCAAATTACAGTGTTGTACAACAGTTTATTGCTGTAAATGCCGTAACAAATCCATCATTTTACTGTTAATTTTGTTCTATGATTTCACATTTTCAGGCCAGTTATGCATAAGAATGTGGCGTACAACTGCCGAGTTATATTCCTAAACAAGTAAGTCGAATTACAGTACAACAGCTAAAGACAACCCTGTTAAATCTTATATTTAAAGCCACGTTGTCTACACTGAAGGTATTTATGAAAAAATTGTATAATTTCAATAAATTGTTTTCTTCTAGAATACTGGATGTTTTTATATAGCAAGATACATTTTGAAACAGTTACATCAGATGAGTATATGTATAGTAATTTTCTTATAGTCTTGTAAATATTTGCCTACTTAATTTTATGTACAAACAACCTATTTAGAGATTTTTTCAACAGGAAGATCTTGATGATTCGCCCCAAAAAACAGCTTTGCGATGATGGAAACTACCGGGAAACAAGGTGGTTTACAGCATGGTCCAAGTTTAGACAGACAGAAGACTTCTTCCTGCCTAGAATTATCCAGGAAGTAACAGGGCAGGTAGATATTTTTTTCATAAAACGGTAATTGTAATCTCAAATGTTGAAATGTTAGAACTATTGTAATTGACCCTTTGTGAAAACACTATAAATTGTAGTTGATTGTATTGAAACATTGTAATTGATCATCAGTGAGATAGTTGCACTTTCATGTTGTTGTATAGTTAATATTTATTAGTTGTAATTATGTTCTTCTGCATGGCTCCCACGTACAGGGGTTAGCTCTAGCTCCTGCACTGCTGCACTGGTCTTACAGTAGTAGTTGCCCTCCACTGCCCCCTGTCAGCAGCACCAGTATCTGACCAGTGTAGTCAAACCATCCCTGTCCTGCACACACTGTTTGTGATCTACCACAACATTCACGCTGTGTTTATTTGTGTTTACCTGCAGAGAATTGTGCCAATTGGTGACGGAATCCTGTCCACTATCGACACCTGTATAGGCAGTGAAATCTGTGAGGAACTATGGAACCCAAACAGGTATGCAAGGTGTAATGCACACCCTGGTGTATGTGTGCATAAGCATTTTCTTACTTGCTAGTGTTGTTACAACTGATCCAAGAATGTATAGAAATTCTGGTTTCTTAGCTTGTTTCTGATGGTATTCACGAATATTGATCGCATCATTTGCATTTAGCAAAGATAGACTGGAATAATACACTGAAGAATAAGACAGCAACAGAATGCTGGAATATCTTAAAGAATGAAATAGAGTGCATCGTAGATAAATTTGTTCCCTTCAAAAAACAAGGGAAACGGACCAGAAAGAAATACTTATCGAAAGAAGCCATTAGAAAAATTAAGTATAAACAAATGATGTGGAAGTCATATAGACGTACTGGCAATGACGAAGACTACAACATTTATAAAGAAGCACTAAACCAAGCTACAGCTGAAATTAGAAATTCAAAGAGAAGCTATGAACATAAATTAGCTTGTAATATAAAACATGACAACAAGAGTTTTTATGCGTATGTTCGAAGCAAACAGAAAGTTCAGGATAAGGTCGGCCCTCTAGAAGATAGTGCTGGAAATATAATATCAGAAGGATTCTTAATGGCTGAAGACCTAAATGAGTATTTTAGTTCAGTGTTTACCAGAGAAGACACTAGTTCACTGCCAGTACCAGAGGCTAAGTTCAAGGGGGCAGAATCAGACTATTTAAGACAGTTAATTGTAACCCCAGAAATGGTAGCTAAGAAAATTAGGGCTATGAAGGAAAATAAATCACCTGGAGTGGATGGTATTCCACCCAAACTACTATTGGAAATTGTAGAACAAATTAGCATACCGCTTGCAACAGTTTTCAACTTGTCATTAGAAGAGGGAGTGGTTCCTTTAGAATGGAAAGAAGCAAACATTATACCGTTATTTAAAAAAAGGTTCGAGAAACAAGTCAAATAATTATAGACCAGTTAGTTTAACATCGGTGATTTGTAAATTATTAGAAAGACTAATTAAAGATCACATGGTGGATTTTCTTGTTAAACATAACTTGATAAACCCATCTCAACATGGGTTTCTAAAAGCGAGGTCATGCTTAACAAATATGTTATGTTTTTTGGAAGATATCACTAAGTGGGTAGATGATGGATCACCAGTAGATATCATCTACTTAGATTTTCAAAAGCTTTCGACAAAGTGCCACATCAGAGATTACTGCTTAAACTAAAGCCCATGGCATAGGAAATGGTATAATTAACTGGATAGAAAAATGGCTGATTGACAGAAGACAACGGGTAGTTGTTGATGGGGAGGCTTCAAACTGGAAATCAGTTTTGAGTGGGGTTCCACAGGGATCAGTACTGGGACCTATATTATTCTTAATATATATAAACGATTTGGACGATGATATAGCTAGCAAGGTGTTGAAATTTGCAGATGATACAAAAGTGTTTAGAAGGATTAAAAGTGATGGAGATAGACAGCATTTACAAGATGATCTTGACAGGTTGATCAAATGGTCTGAAAAGTGGCAAATGTTGTTTAATTTTGGGAAATGTAAATGCCTCCATACAGGATATGGGAACGAATATGTAGAATATACAATGGGGGAACTGTACTAAGTACTACTGTAAAAGAAAAAGACTTAGGGCTGACAATTAGTGCTGACATGAAGGTTTCAGAGCAGTGTGGAATTGCAGCTTCAAAAGGAAATCAAATCCTTGGATTGATTAGGCGAAATATAGCATATAAAGAAAAAGAACTAATAATACCGCTGTACAAAACAATAGTTAGGCCTCATTTAGAATATTGTATACAAGCGTGGAGGCCATACCGCAAGAAGGACATAGATATGCTAGAAAGAGTACAGAGGAGAGCGACTAAAATGATACCAAAACTGAGGGATCTTAGTTATGAAAAACGCCTAAAAGAATGTGGTTTAACAACACTAGAGACCAGGAGATTGAGAGGAGATCAGATAGAAGTGTTTAAAATATTGAATGGTTATGAAAATATTGATAGAAATATGTTTTTTTCAGTTAAGAAAGATAGAAAGACTAGAGGACATGAAGTTACATTATTAAAGGAGCAGTGTAGATTAGACGTGAGAAAGTTCTCATTTTCACAAAGGACTGTGAATGAATGGAACAGATTATCTGATGATTGTGTGGGTGCTAGTAGTGTGAATATGTTTAAAAATAAAATCGACACATACCTCAGAAGGGCTGGATATATGTAGATAAAAAGGTTGGACTCTAGATAAGCCAAAGGGCTTCCTTGTCCACCTGCCATCTAGAGTTAATTCTCTGGATGGCAATCTTGTTAAATCTTGTTAAATCTCATCCAGTTTGTTTCTTTTATGTATGACAACAATAGAATCTTATAAGGACATGTCGGTGATAAAATAATAAAACTAAGTTAGGAGATGATTTAATTGGGAAGTAATTTTGAATATTTAAACAAATTTTACTACTATTAATACACATTTGTACTACAGTCACGCCTCGTTATAACGCGCCCCGTTATAACGTGGATTCGGTTATAACGCGGTCGGTCGTGGACCCCGAATTTCTGCCGCCAGGGGGGAAATGGGCGCTATGACAAACTATATTAACACGGTAATAACTGTCAATTGTTTTATGTGAAGTTATCCCTGTCTTTGTCCACGGCATGTGTATGTTGAAAGACTAGTTGGCGGACAATAAATTTAACGTTGACGTACAACTGCAACGAATCAAGTGTGAGGCGCGTCACTACGTTGCCGTTGTTTATTCTGCACTGCCAATTAATGCTATCAAAGTTTCTTTGACTATAATTATGGTCAGTTTTAACTTTAGGAACAGTAAATGTGGAGCGAAGTATTGTTTGTTTTGCGCCGACATCAAACGAATCGTTTCCAATCTGCTAGTCATGCTCATGGCTTCCGCTGATCGCCAGTTCGCCTGGTTTCGGCGCCGGGCGGCTTGTAAAGTGTAATTGAAATTCACAAATACGCCTTGCTTAAGAATGGGTTAAATACGTTTTAATACAGCTTAGTAGGCAAGATCAGTAAGCTAACATTGCGTAACAAATATTAGCTTTTCGCTGCGATGAACGCAAAGCTACTGCCTGTACTGGTGCGCCAAAATATTAATTCGTCAACCGCATATGAATTGGTGAATCGTAATATTGTTCGGCATGGTAAATGTGCTATCTAAATTGGTATTTTGATATTGATTGAAAGACGAAGTTAAGCCAATTGTGAGCGTACTTATAGATTTAAATTCTTAATCAACTCTAACACAGCGTTTCTCAAATCATGTGCGTATTCGGCTGCTGAGTGCCAGGTCATTATTTTAGATATTACGTCAACGGTACCATATTATCGTTCAGTTGACCGTGGTTTGTTGGTCCGTTGTTTATTTAAAAACGGTACACAATTCATGTATTTTATTCAGTTCAACAGTGTCCAACAGTGTACGACATTTAAACAGACTACACACTGACATTGGCTGGCAGTTTAATAAGCTTCATAAACTGCGTATAGACTGCGCGACGTGCACACTTTGGTTGGCTTCGATGGCCTTCTTCGTGCAGCAGCGATGTCGGTCGTCGTCGTAGCGCCCCTGACGGCAGATATGGGAACGCGCCTCGTTTATAACGCGCCTCGTTTATAACGCGGATTCATTTCGTGGACCCCGACTACCGCGTTATAACGAGGCGCGACTATTATTACTTTTAAGATTTTAATGTTGTAAATTTTACTATTACTGTTAAGAGTTTGTGTCTGTATATGCTTACATGATTTGTATGAAAACACATGATATTGATGTTGTAGTACCCACATTGAGATGGGACTAGATAGAGAGATATCGAAGTTGTAGTATCCACATTGAGATAGGACTAGATGGAGAGATATCAGTGTTATTGTACCCACATTGAGATAGGACTAGATGGAGTGATATCAATGTTGTAGTACCCACGTTGAGATGGAGAGATATCGATGTTGTAGTACCCACATTGAAATATGACTAGATGGAGTGATACTAATGTTGTAGTACCCACATTGAGATGGAGAGATATCGATGTTGTTGTACCCACATTGAGATAGGATTAGATGAATATATATCAATGTTGTTGTACCCACATTGAGATAGGACTAGATGGAGAGATATCAATGTTGTAGTACGCACATTGAGATATGACTAGATGGATTGATATTGATGTTGTAGTACCAACACTGAGATAGGACTAGATGGTGTGATATTGATGTTGTAGTACCCACATTGAGATGGGACTAGATGGAGTGATATTGATGTTGTAGTACCCACATTGAGATGGGACTAGATGGAGTGATATTGATGTTGTAGTACCCACATTGAGATGGGACTAGATGGAGTGATATTGATGTTGTAGTACCCACATTGAGATGGGACTAGATGGAGTGATATTGATGTTGTAGTACCCACATTGAGATGGGACTAGATGGAGTGATATTGATGTTGTAGTACCCACATTGAGATAACTAGATGGAGTGATATTGATGTTGTAGTACCCACATTGAGATGGGACTAGATGGAGTGATATTGATGTTGTAGTACCCACATTGAGATGGGACTAGATGGAGTGATATTGATGTTGTAGTACCCACATTGAGATGGGGCTGGATGGAGTGATATTGATGTTGTAGTACCCACATTGAGATGGGGCTGGATGGAGTGATATTGATGTTGTAGTACCCACATTGAGATAGGACTAGATGGAGTGATATTGATATTGTAGTACCCACATTGAGATGGGACTGGATGGAGTGATATTGATGTTGTAGTACCCACATTGAGATGGGGCTGGATGGAGTGATATTGATGTTGTAGTACCCACATTGAGATGGGTCTAGATGGAGTGATATTGATGTTGTAGTACCCACATTGAGATGGGGCTGGATGGAGTGATATTGATGTAGCACCCACATTGAGATAGGACTAGATGGAGTGATATTGATGTTGTAGTACCCACATTGAGATGGGACTAGATGGAGTGATATTGATGTTGTAGTACCCACATTGAGATGGGGCTGGATGGAGTGATATTGATGTTGTAGTACCCACATTGAGATGGGGCTGGATGGAGTGATATTGATGTTGTAGTACCCACATTGAGATAGGACTAGATGGAGTGATATATTGATATTGTAGTACCCACATTGAGATGGGACTAGATGGAGTGATATTGATGTTGTAGTACCCACATTGAGATGGGGCTGGATGGAGTGATATTGATGTTGTAGTACCCACATTGAGATAGGACTAGATGGAGTGATATTGATGTTGTAGTACCCACATTGAGATGGGGCTGGATGGAGTGATATTGATGTTGTAGTACCCACATTGAGATGGGGCTGGATGGAGTGATATAGATGTTGTAGTACACACATTGAGATGGGGCTGGATGGAGTGATATTGATGTTGTAGTACCCACATTGAGATGGGGCTGGATGGAGTGATATTGATGTTGTAGTACCCACATTGAGATACGACTAGATGGAGTGATATTGTTGTTGTAGTACTCACATTGAGATGGGACTAGATGGAGTGATATTGATGTTGTAGTACCCACTTTGAGATGGGACTAGATGGAGTGATATTGATGTTGTAGTACCCACATTGAGATAGGACTAGATGGAGTGATATTGATGTTGTAGTACCCACATTGAGATATGACTAGATGGAGTGATATTGTTGTTGTAGTACCCACATTGAGATGGGACTAGATGGAGTGATATTGATGTTGTAGTACCCACATTGAGATGGGACTAGATGGAGTGATATTGATGTTGTAGTACCCACATTGAGATGGGACTAGATGGAGTGATATTGATGTTGTAGTACCCACATTGAGATGGGGCTGGATGGAGTGATATTGATGTTGTAGTACCCACATTGAGATGGGACTAGATGGAGTGATATTGATGTTGTAGTACCCACATTGAGATGGGGCTGGATGGAGTGATATTGATGTTGTAGTACCCACATTGAGATAGGACTAGATGGAGTGATATTGATGTTGTAGTACCCACATTGAGATGGGGCTGGATGGAGTGATATTGATGTTGTAGTACCCACATTGAGAGATGGAGTGATATGATGTTGTAGTACCACATTGAGACTGGATGGAGTGATATTGATGTTGTAGTACCCACATTGAGATGGGGCTAGATGGAGTGATATTGATGTTGTAGTACCCACATTGAGATGACTAGATGGAGTGATATTGTTGTTGTAGTACCACATTGAGATGGGACTAGATGGAGTGATATTGATGTTGTAGTACCCACATTGAGATGGGACTAGATGGAGTGATATTGATGTTGTAGTACCCACATTGAGATAGGACTAGATGGAGTGATATTGATGTTGTAGTACCCACATTGAGATAGGACTAGATGGAGTGATATTGTTGTTGTAGTACCCACATTGAGATGGGACTAGATGGAGTGATATTGATGTTGTAGTACCCACATTGAGATGGGACTAGATGGAGTGATATTGATGTTGTAGTACCCACATTGAGATGGGACTAGATGGAGTGATATTGATGTTGTAGTACCCACATTGAGATAGGACTAGATGGAGTGATATTGATGTTGTAGTACCCATATTGAGATGGGGCTGGATGGAGTGATATTGATGTTGTAGTACCCATATTGAGATGGGGCTGGATGGAGTGATATTGATGTTGTAGTACCCACATTGAGATGGGGCTGGATGGAGTGATATTGATGTTGTAGTACCCACATTGAGATACGACTAGATGGAGTGATATTGTTGTTGTAGTACCCACATTGAGATGGGACTAGATGGAGTGATATTGATGTTGTAGTACCCACTTTGAAATGGGGCTGGATGGAATGATATTGATGTTGTAGTACCCACATTGAGATGGGGCTGGATGGAGTGATATTGATGTTGTAGTACCCACATTGAGATGGGGGCTGGATGGACTGATATTGATGTTGTAGTACCCATATTGAGATGGGGCTGGATGGAGTGATATTGATGTTGTAGTACCCACATTGAGATGGGGCTGGATGGACTGATATTGATGTTGTAGTACCCACATTGAGATGGGGCTGGATGGAGTGATATTGATGTTGTAGTACCCACATTGAGATGGGGCTGGATGGACTGATATTGATGTTGTAGTACCCACTTTGAGATGGGACTAGATGGAGTGATATTGATGTTGTAGTACCCACATTGAGATGGGGCTGGATGGAGTGATATTGATGTTGTAGTACCCACATTGAGATGGGACTAGATGGAGTGATATTGATGTTGTAGTACCCACATTGAGATGGGACTAGATGGAGTGATATTGATGTTGTAGTACCCACTTTGAGATGGGGCTGGATGGAGTGATATTGATGTTGTAGTACCCATATTGAGATGGAGCTGGACGGAGTGATATTGATGTTGTAGTAGCCACATTGAGATGGGACTAGATGGAGTGGAGATCTTCACCAATGGCAGTGGCAGTCACCATGAACTAAGAAAGGCCAACATCCGGGTTGACTTGGTGAAAAGTGCCACAGCCAAGGTAGGTTGGAACCACCTGATGACTTGGTAGGACAGAGGTTAGGGCTCGTTGTCTCTGTCCTATTCTGCCAGTGTGCAACGATTACTAGTAGAAAAGTATAACGATTTTGAAGCTTACACTTACACCAAAAATAATTTATGCTTTGTGCTGTAAGTCGTCAGACAGCTGAGAATGTAATAGTATTTAGTTGTCCGAATACATACAGACATTGTGGCAATGTCTTACATGGATGTTTTGGGAGAATGACATTTTATTTGACAGAGCGGTGGCATCTACCTGTTTGCCAACCAGATCGGCTGTGACGGAGACAGACTCTACTATGATGGCTGTGCCATGATTGCCATCAATGGGCAGATAGTCGCTCAAGGTCACCAGTTCTCCATCTCTGAAGTTGTGAGTATGTCTACTTAATTAACATGTGTTTGTTTTGTTTTTAAGGAATTAACATTATTAGAGCATGTACATACTTCTGGAAAACGGCGTCAGGAGAATAACCAGAATCATAGAATAGTTGATTGGTTGAGTACAGTCGCCCTTCATTATAACACGGTAGTCGGGGTTCACGAAATGAACCCATGGTATAAGTAAGGCGCGATAAAGGGTTCCCATATCTGCCACCAGGGACACTTAGACAACCGTCACGGCCGCTGCACCAGGAACGCCATCGAAGCCACACGCACAATCGGTGTATTGGCCGTGCAGTCTATACGTGGTTTATGAAGCTTATTAAAATGTCATACACTGTTGAATGTTGAACTGAACAAAATTCATGAATGGTATACAGTTTAAAAATAGACTACGGACCAACAGGTTATGGTCAACTGAACGATAATATGGTACCAATGACGTAAGATCTAACATAATAACCTGGAATGCACATTTACTTAATTAATATTGCCGAACAATATTGCGATTCACCATTTCATATGCGGTTGATGAATTCATATTTTGGCGCACCAGTAGCTTTGCGTTCATCGCAGCGAAAAAGCTAATATTTGTGACGCATTGTTAATATACTGATCTTCCCTACAAGGCTGCATTAAAACGTTTTTATCCCATTCTTGCCCCATTCCTAAGCAAGGCGTATTTGTGAATTTCAATTGCACTTTGCAAGCCGCCCGGCGCCGAAGCCAGGCGAACCCACGGAAGGTTAAGGCACCGATGCGCGGAAGCTATGACTCGCAGAAGGGAAACGATTCGTTTGATGTCAGCACAAAACAAATAATGCCTTGCTCCAAATTTACTCATCCTCACGCGCCAGGGGTCGCTGCTGGTGATTACGTCAGTGCCAGCCAGCAGTACCACCTGGCTGATCGCTTTGCGAAACTCTGAATTTAAGCTCAGCATATGAAATCGCTCACTAGATCATTGGATCTTGGCAGGTCAGGTGGTCATAATAAAGCTAATTTTAACCATCCGTGGCTCATGTTACATGCAATGTTTAGGAAATAGACGCAATTATTCGAATACACAATACCGCCCAGCTGCTCGTGCTAATGGGCGAACGGGTCATTATTATATTGGGATTCCCAGAAGTCGTTTATCCATCTTCAGATTGGGGCGGGTATTTGCGTTGTTCTCATGGGTGATGCAGTCACGACTGGCGAAGTCAGTTATTAGTTTGACTCACCTAACTTCCGCACTTCATGTAGGGGATCAGCCAGGGCTATTTTTGCATGGCAAACAGTCCTGGCTTGCGAGGATGCATTTACTGTACCTAAAATGAATTGACCATAGTCAAAGAAATTGAAGCCTTTGATAGCACTGGCAGTGCAGAACAAACAACAGCAAGCCAACATAGTGACACGCCTCACACCAGATTCACAGTGCAGAACAAACAACAGCAAGCCAACATAACGACACGCCTCACACCAGATTCACAGTGCAGAACAAACAACAGCAAGCCAACATAGTGACACGCCTCACACCAGATTCACAGTGCAGAACAAACAACAGCAAGCCAACGTAGCGACACGCCTCACACCAGATTCACAGTGCAGAACAAACAACAGCAAGCCAACGTAGTGACACGCCTCACACCAGATTCACAGTGCAGAACAAACAACAGCAAGCCAACATAACAACACGCCTCACACCAGATTCACAGTGCAGAACAAACAACAGCAAGCCAACATAGTGACACGCCTCACACCAGATTCACAGTGCAGAACAAACAACAGCAAGCCAACGTAGCGACACGCCTCACACCAGATTCACAGTGCAGAACAAACAACAGCAAGCCAACATAACAACACGCCTCACACCAGATTCACAGTGCAGAACAAACAACAGCAAGCCAACGTAGCGACACGCCTCACACCAGATTCACAGTGCAGAACAAACAACAGCAAGCCAACATAGTGACACGCCTCACACCAGATTCACAGTGCAGAACAAACAACAGCAAGCCAACGTAGCGACACGCCTCACACCAGATTCACAGTGCAGAACAAACAACAACAAGCCAGCTTAGTGACGCGCCTCACACCAGATTCACAGTGCAGAACAAACAACAGCAAGCCAACATAACGACACGCCTCACACCAGATTCACAGTGCAGAACAAACAACAACAAGCCAGCTTAGTGACGCGCCTCACACCAGATTCACAGTGCAGAACAAACAACAGCAAGCCAACATAACGACACGCCTCACACCAGATTCACAGTGCAGAACAAACAACAGCAAGCCAACGTAGTGACACGCCTCACACCAGATTCACAGTGCTGAACAAACAACAGCAAGCCAACGTAGTGACACGCCTCACACCAGATTCACAGTGCAGAACAAACAACAGCAAGCCAACGTAGTGACGCGCCTCACACCAGATTCACAGTGCAGAACAAACAACAGCAAGCCAACGTAGCGACACGCCTCACACCAGATTCACAGTGCAGAACAAACAACAGCAAGCCAACGTAGTGACACGCCTCACACCAGATTCACAGTGCAGAACAAACAACAGCAAGCCAACGTAGCGACACGCCTCGCACCAGATTCACAGTGCAGAACAAACAACAGCAAGCCAATGTAGTGACTCACCTCGCACCAGATTTGTTGCACAGTTCTAGGCTCTACAGCCTACGCCAACATTAAATTTATAGTCCGCCAACTAGTCTTTCAAAATGCACACGTAGCAAACAAAGACGAGGATAATTTCACACAACCCAAGTGACAGTAATTACCGTTAATATAGTTTGCCACAACGCTCATTTCCCCCTGGCGGCCGAAATTCAGGGTCCATGACCGACCGCGTTATAACGAGGGGTGACTGTACTGATATAAAAACAGAATATGAACATATTCCTCCTAAACTTCAATAATGTAAATGGGAAATGCACCTGATGGGGCCCGCCTGATCCTGGTTATTAATGTATGCATTGCAGGAAGTGTTGACCGCGACCCTTGACCTGGAGGACGTAAGAGCCTACAGGAATGCCATTCGCAGTCGCACACACCTTGTACGGCTTATTGTACTTACACAGTAGCATATCTTGATCACCTTCTTAATTAGTGCTCATGCACAATTATGGTAATCAACTAGAGTTTGTTGACAAAGCAGACACCTAACAACTAGTTTTTAAACTAGTGTATGATTGATTGACAAGCATTGAATAATTGTATTTATACTAAACACTTCGTCTATATCTGGTATGTGTATCTTGAATGATACACTGTATGATAACTATGTTGTGCTTATGGTGATGAAATAAGTTTTTAATAATTAAATATTCACATGATTTGAAAGTAACTGAAGTAGGTAATATAGATTTGTAGCTGCCATGCTAAACAGTGGCAACTAGTACGAAAGAGTGTCATGTCTTATACTTGAGAAAATGTATGTTGTTATTGTATTCCCACAGGCATCAAGCATAGAGAGTTTCCCAAGAATAACAACAGACTTTGCCGCGACCTCAGATGACCTCTTTCTGCACCCTACGCCCCCTCTGGAGTGGGCCTACCACTCAGCAGAAGAAGAGATCTGGTAACTATGTTACTCTATCTGTAGACAGATCTGTAATATTTACTTTCCTTGTCCCAAATGAAGCGTTAGTTCAAATCTTTGTTATGGTAGGCATAAGTTTTAACAAGACTGACACCCAAAGCAACAAGTTCCTACACACCAGGAATCTAAGAGGCTTCATCCGTGTGTCATATGTCCTTGATAGATGTCTGCATACTTTATTGTTAGATATGTTGATTCCACTGTGTGTACACAATCACTTATTAAGATGACTGAACTGGCTATTATGTGCTTCTTTTGAATTAATAATTTATAATATAAGTTTTGTAGATAAGCTAACCATTTTTTTTCAGAGTTTGCCTAAGATACTAAACAATACTCCAGACCAAAAAGAATTGATTTTTTTACGTTGTTTAGAGATATTTAAATGTGTTTAAAGACTATTAAATATTATGTCAAAAAACACCATAAAATTGCATTTTATTTCATTTTGAGAAATTCCCCAAAAGAAACATTTGTATGGTTGTATGTACAAACATGTTATTGACATTCACACAGGTTTTTTTGTAAAGAAATGCATATTAAGTTTGATACAGCTTCATAAACATTTTGCTACAATGTTGAAAGACAGCAAAAATCCGCACTTCATTTTTGGCACGACCCCTTCACCAAACATAAAACCATCCTGTGCAATTTTGGGTAAACACAAGTGATCTGCATTCGTGGTGAACGAATTTATGTTTGAACTGGGATGACGCACACGAGCTCGTCACTACGGAAACATTGTCAGTTTCCAAGAATCTGAAAATGGACTTTCCACAAACACACTAAAAATACAAGTTTTTAAAGGACGGATTGGTGACATATGGCGATAGTGCCTTGGGTTTTTTAATAGTACACATCTTCATACTGACACCTACTAATGTTCTATGAAGAACAAAATAAAGAAATCAACTGACATGATACCCAGCTACCTTAAACAGATTCGCATCCTCTATGAGAACAAATATTTTGTAATATCTGGTATATACATTGTTCTTTTAGTCATGTTGTGCCATGCGTTCTCGTTATGATGATCACCATTATAATTAATTACTGAAAGAATTAAGTCAATATTTTTACCAGATGACCACTGTAAAGTTTAACTTCATTGTTTTGACTATCATCCTGATGAAAGCTACAGATGGTAGCCGTAATGTTGAAGTAAGTTAAACTTTATACTTATGATCTGAAGAAATATTTATTTAATTGATTCTTCCAACTCGATGAACATTTCACCAATTGTACTTACTGTCGATGCTCTGTTTCAACTAAACATTTGTGAGAAAACAGCACCTGAAGATCATTTTTAAATGATATGTAACTTAAATAAATGTATTTCTATGAAACAGCTGTTTTGATCAATACAATTTATTGATTTTGTTGTATTTGTAGTGACAAAAATACTTTTTAATTAAATTTCCATTCGATTTATTATTATCACCAGATTTCCCCATACATACTGTCTTACTGTCGTCACTGTACATGCAGCCTGGGGCCGGCGTGTTGGCTGTGGGACTACTTGAGACGGAGCGGTCAGGGCGGGTTCTTCCTCCCTCTCAGTGGGGGCATCGACAGCTCCAGCACCGCGTGCATTGTTGCTTCCATGTGTCATCTTGTGTGTAACGCCATCAACAATGGAGGTGCGTCAGTCCATTGCCTGTCACAGACACTGCTCAGAAATATTTCTCTAAAGGCTGGTTTATACGTGTGATTTTTGCATGCTAATAAATAACGGCACTGTTGCATGATATCGTACAATAACAGTTGAAGATATGTTGAAGAATGCACCTTAGCACAAACTTGCATGCACACTCAAACGCACAAACGCCTGCACATGCACAAACACGCGCGTACACATGCACACATACAGACGGTATCTCTCACTCTTCTTCTCTCTCTTTCTCCATCTCGGTCACACAGACTCACATATACCCACTATCTCAAACATTCACTCATGCACACGCACACGCACACACACACACACACACACACACACACACACACACACACACACACACACACACTATGTAGCACTGTCATCTTAATGTGACATGAGAGCATAAAAAGGACAG
Organism: Paraescarpia echinospica; assembly: GCA_020002185.1. Taxonomy (NCBI): domain Eukaryota; kingdom Metazoa; phylum Annelida; class Polychaeta; order Sabellida; family Siboglinidae; genus Paraescarpia; species Paraescarpia echinospica. The sequence continues at coordinate 7,364,234 of CM034542.1, forward strand.
TCTGTATATATGTTTTGTGTTGAAGCAGGCCTTTGGTTCTAGATGAGCAGGTGTTGAGAGACATCAGGAAGGTTTTGGGAGACCCCCACTACCGCCCCACTAACCCCGAGGCTCTGTGCAACCTGCTCTTCACCACCTGCTACATGGGCTCCGAGAACAGCTCGAAGAAGACGCAGAACTCCGCCCACGAACTCGCTCATCAGATCGGCAGGTTTGGTCTTTAAAAAGTTGTCGTTGGCCTCTTAATTTACCTGATGTCAGTGGTGAGGCTGGCTTCAATTCTGTTCGTTGGTTTTTGTTCCCCTTTCCTCCTCACCCATCATTTGACAAGTGTGGTTCGGAAATGCAAATGTATGTTCTTATATAGTGCAGTAACCAGCCCGTAGGACTGCTCAAAGCACTTTACAGCAGTACATACACAATCACAGTAGCAGTTGTCATTGCAACAGGCAAAGCTAATATAATTATTGTTTCTGTTGGTTGCCCGCCGTCACAAGACACGTTTCTAATACGTACGTTGTCAAATTGTCATGAGGGGCAGTGTCGTTGTTCCCTATGATTCGGCACCCGTTTGTAACCCATAGATTGTCTTAGTTCCTGTCCATGCATGTTGTAGTTATCACCTGACCATCAGCATAGACGCGGCCGTCACCGCTGTCGTTGGTATCTTTATTGCTGTGACGACGCTTGTGCCTCGATTCAAGCTGCATGGTGGCAGTCCCAGAGAGAACCTCGCACTGCAGAATGTCCAGGTGTGATGTGTTATGATGGATGTATCAGAGGGTCTGATCTAGCAGCAAACACGAATGTTTCATTTACCCCTGTAGTCTGAAAACTTAAGGGATTGTGGAACTGTTATTCAAATATTCTAAGTACGTGCAATAATGTATTTTCAAATAAATGAAGGGTTCAAAATGTATGTTATATGATATAATGCTACCGATTTATTCATGTACGTGTATAAAGTGCAAATTATTGGTCTGAATAAACGATTATTGTATTGTACACTGTTTTACAAAAATGCTCCATTAAACATATGATTAATAGTGTTAATTAAAAAGAACTTTTTAGTACGTTTAAAACACTTTGAGTAGGTGGTAGCCAATAACATTGTGGTATCGATACAGCAAATGTTTACCACTAGACACGCACGCATGAAAGAAAACTCCATGGCCCATGCAGATGTTTGATGTACTGGTAGATTTTAACTCAAGACAATCATAGAAGACACACAGAACATGCTGGACAATGGCAATTCTGACCACTGAGTGTAATATATCTACAAGAACTAGCAAAAACTGGCTGGACTTGGGCTGAAGATACAGTCTTACCATGCAGTAATCTACTGATACTAGCTTCCACTCACACGTGGAGCACCAAGGGTATCAAGTAGGATCATTGCAGTGGCACCATCTGGAGTTTGCACCTTTTTCACGGGTAGGAGAAAGGGCCACAACCCCCCATAGAAACAGCAGTGCCTATAAAAAACATGTCAATAAATATCTCTAAATAACTATAGTTGTGTTTTCTGAAGTAGACCAAAGGCCAATGGTCCAAGGAAATGAATGAAAATACACCTGAAAGTTAGTATTTAGGTGCAGTACAGTTGTTGTTAGGCTGAGTGTGTCTGTTGGTTGTAGGCGCGGATCAGGATGGTGCTGGCCTACCTGTTTGCCCAACTCACTTTGTGGGCACGAGGACGATCTGGCGGACTGCTTGTCCTCGGCTCCGCAAACGTTGATGAAAGGTGAGCATGAAGCAATGTTTTTATATCCAGGCTGGGCAGCCCCCAAAAATGTTCACCAGTGCAAGTTAAGGTTTTTTGTCTTTAATTGGTTTATTTTCATCTGTAACCTATTACAAGAAGCCATACAATCATATATGAATAAACCAAATCAAGCTAAAAATTTGAAAATCGATGAAGAAATGTATCAAATCAGATATGACAAAAGTGGGCGGTTTTGTTTGAAATTAGTTAAAATTTTGTTAAAAATTGTGGGATATCTTCCACCAAATATATATATGTACATGAATACTGTGTGTTGTTGGAAATGAGCAACTGATTGGTTGGTTGTTTAGTGATTGATTGATCGATTGATTGATTGGTCATTCGATCAATCGATTGATTGATTGATAGATGGTGATGAAAGGCTGCTGTGTTCATTCTGGTCATGTGGTTGTAGTTTGCGAGGCTACCTCACCAAGTACGACTGCTCCAGTGCAGACATCAACCCCATTGGTGGCATCAGTAAGACAGACCTACGCAAGTTCATTCTCTACTGCGCTGTAAAGTTTGGCTGGACTGCCCTACAGAGGTACCCAGCTATGTCCACTGGTCATCTTACGGTCACGAGTGTTTTGTCATTATTCTGAACAATATTGATTTATGACATTTCTTTTAGTAATTACACAGATGCTAAGTTTCTAGTGGGTATTACAATCATTTGGTGGAGATCTCATGGCTGTTGCTTCTTATTGCCATAACCTCTTGTTTATTTATAGCTTGCACTGACATAGCTGTTAATGTGTTAATTTTGTCAAGAGCTTCTTTAAGAAATTACATATTTTCATTAATTTTCGCTTTTCAAAAATGTGGTTTAGACCTGTTAGTAAAGTTGTATAAAAGTAGGTTTATTTTCATCAGGAAAGTTATTTCCTATTTCAAGGACGTTTGATGAAAAGATAGTGCAACTACTTCAAAATGGGGGTATTGTGTCTAACTCTACTACACTATGTGGACTTACAACTACCATGTGACGATTCTTATTTTACTTGCAGTATCTATTCAGCACCTCCTACAGCAGAGTTAGAGCCATTGAGAGATGGTCAAATCACACAGACAGACGAGGTAACATTATAAGTAAGACAAGTAAAACATATTACCACTGTAATTGGTACAGGATACTTTGTAATGAATTACAGTATATAAATAACCAGGCAGCATGTAATTCTTGCTGTGAATGTGCAGTCAGTCACCTTGTCGTATCTCCTGTCTGATTAAAAGTGTACATCTGTGTCCACTGCAGGAGGACATGGGTATGACCTATGCTGACCTGTCCACCTTTGGCCGCCTGCGTCGTCCTGGCCGTTGTGGACCCTACAGCATGTTCTGTAAACTGCTGTCAGAGACGGACCAGTCTTCACAAGCCAGTGCTGCAGCTGAAGTAAGTGGTTTGTCTTACCTGTGTCTCCTCATATTTAACCTACTACAGTCAATTCAGTCATGTCATCTTAATAAGATTTCAGAATGGCCACTGGTCGAAAACATGAATGCTGGCATTTACACAATCGATTGAGGTAATTTGGAGGTATCTCCAGGCATCACCTACATCACGCTACAGACCATATTTTTGTCCTCTTGTCTCCTGTACTATATTCATTCAACTGTTGACGACTTGATTATGTCAATTTCTGACAACACATCTCAAACATGTCGCTGCTGTTTTTATCATAATTCTTGATCTTTGCCGTATTCGCTGGTATACATAAGTTTCTGTTGCTAAAACTATTGCAACAGCGCTTATTAGCAGCAGACTTGACTATTGCAATTCCATCCTTTATAATATCGCTAGCAAGGATATCACAAAACTTCAACGTGTCCAAAATTGTCTACCAAGGGTTGTTACAAGATTGCCTCGTTTTTCTCGCTCTGTACCACTTTTGAAGTCTGCATTGGCTTCCTGTACGATATCGTATAATATTTAATATCTGTACCATTACCAGGCACGAGAGCCCGAAAGGCCGACGGAAGTGCGGGTGTCTGGAATGGGCGGTGGCAATTCAGTCTGGTGGCTATTGTAATGTAGGGGTATTTATAGGGCGGGTGTGTATTTTTGTGAATGATGCGGTCTTACCGTGAATGTGCATTATATACAGTGAAACCGGTCTATTTGGATAAGTGCTCCACACTACTGGTGTGTAGATTAATGTTAAACCGTTCACATAGCACATTATGCCTTAAGACGAATAACAATGCTGTGGGCGAATGTGTAGCAAAAACATTTCAAGTATACTCTGGTACGTCATGGAGCTGTTACCATATCGGTGGTGTACGATTGATGACGCTGTTTGTAGGTGGCGAGAAAGGTGAAGCTGTTCTTCCGACACTACTCCATCAACCGACACAAGATGACAGTGTTGACGCCATCCTACCACGCAGAGACGTACGGCCCCGACGATAACCGACACGACCACCGACAGTTCCTCTACAACGTCTCCTGGGGCTGGCAGTTCTCAGCCATTGACAGACAGGTGGGTGGTTGTGTGTTGACAGACAGGTGATAGTTGTGTTGGCAGACAAATGGGTGGTTGTATTGACAGACAGGTGGGTGGATGTGTGTTGACAGACAGGTGGTGGTTGTGTTGGCAGACAAATGGGTGGTTGTATTGACAGACAGGTGGGTGGATGTGTGTTGATAGACAGATGGGTGGTTGTGTTGACCGGCAGGTGGGTGGTTGTGTGTTAACAGACAGGTGGGTGGTTGTGTTGACAGACAAATGGCTGGTTGTATTGACAGACAGGTGAGTGGTGTTGACCAACAGGTGGATGGATGTGTGTTGACAGACAAGTTGGTGGTTGTGTTGACAGACAAATGGGTGGTTGTATTGGCAGACAGGTGGGTGTTTGTGTTGACAAACATATGTGTGGTTGTATTGACAGACAGGTAGGTGGTTGTGTTTACAGACAGGTGGTTGTATTGACAGACAGGTGGTTGTATTGACAGACAAGTGGTTGTGTTGACAGACAGGTGGTTGTATTGACAGACAGGTGGTTGTGTTGACAGACAGGTGGTTGTATTGACAGACAGGTGGTTGTGTTGACAGACAGTTGGTTGTATTGACAGACAGGTGGTTGTGTTGACAGACAGTTGGTTGTATTGACAGACAGGTGGTTGTGTTGACAGACAGGTGGTTGTGTTGATAGACAGGTGGTTGTGTTGACAGACAGGTAGTTGTATTGACAGATATACTGAACCATGTGAGATTGTATATAAGTACACAAGTGTATGGCAGTATACAGGTAAATGCAATGAGTATATTAAAGTGTTTTGCTGTTCTCCACTTAGTCCCTGAAGTCCGTGTGTGGCTGGCCTCAATAATGTTCCTTGACATTTGCTTTTCCTTCTATCACTGAACCTGTTTCTGTGCTGTCTCCAGCAACCATCTCCACTCCCCCCCATCGTTTGCTCTCATTCTTCACTCCCATACACAGCCTGCCAATTCTCTCCACTCATTCGTCCCATCTCAGTTGTGTTCTTCCTACTTCTAACTGTGATTACTGTTCACACACTTCTTGGTCTCCCTCCGGGTTCCCTGCAGTATAGGGGGGTGATGTGTAGGTCTGTATTGTTCTCTCCATTCTTGCCTTCCACTGCTTCCTATCGGCAGCTCTCTTTCCAGCTTTCATCTTCCCGCGTCTTTCACAAATCCCTCGTCACGTAGTCCTCCCATCTCAACTGTGGTCTTCCCTCTTTTCCTGCAACCTTGACGTAGGTCACTACGGTAGTCTGCCAACATCTATTCTTATCAAATTTTCTGCCAACACCAGGCTGCAATGCTAAATCAGCTTTCTGTTGACAGGTTCAACAGCTGGCCGCAGCACCTAAAGAGTTAGCCAACTCACAGCACACTAGTAGGACTACAGCCACTGACCGAAACCCTAGCACTGGTCAGCGGACAGGAAATGGTGGTCGCAATGGCAGTGGTGGCATGGTTGCCAACACTCAACAGAGAGGGCACCACATGGGCATCGCAGTGCGTGATACAGTGGAATCTACCAGGTGCTTTGATTCGGAGATGGTCAGTGTGGCAGTGAATGACGCAAACATAGCGTCCATGATATCTGCAAGTGCATGATGAGGTTGGGATATCATGGTTAGTTCTAACACAATGTTCCTTAGGGGCAATCTCAGGCATTAAGGGGTCATCTCAAACATTGAGCCATCTAAATATAGCGGACATCTGAAACATTAGAGGTCATATCAAACATTTGTAACAATCTCAAACATTAGACTGTGATTTATTTATTCATCTTTCAACATATATTGTGATCAAAAAATGTACATGTTTAGGGAAAAACATGTGCGTACGAAGCTACTGCTGAACCCCATGGTGGGGTTGGTGAAGTGTCTTATATAGCACAATATCCAGTCCTTTTGGCTCAAAGTAACTGTAAATGTAAATAAACTGAGGCTTAAAAATGTTCTCTGTTTGTTTACTATTTACAGTGCATTATGCTGCCAGATGTTGCACAAACCTGGATGTGGCCTTATTATATTTGGTGTATACTTACCACAACTGAGTAACTATATAGCTGTCATGCATATTTCATTATTATCTTCGGAACTTAATTGATAGTATTCTTGCTGTGTCATAGTTATCGTTGTGACTTGGATCCATTCTTGCTGTGTCCTAGTGGTCATTGTGACTTGGATCCATTATTGCTGTGTCCTAGTGGTCATTGTGACTTGGATCCATTCTTGCTGTGTCCTAGCAGTCATTGTGACTTGGACTCATTATTGCTGTATACTAGTGGTCATTGTGACATGGATCCATTCTTGCTGTGTCCTAGCGGTCATTGTGACTTGGATCCATTCTTGCTGTATCCTAGTGGTCATTGTGATTTGGATCCATTCTTGCTGTATCCTAGTGGTCATTGTGACTTGGTCACTTTTTGCTGTGGCATAGTTATCATTTTAACTTGTGTGCTTTCCTGCTGTGGCATAGTTGTCATATTTTATACCTACCTTAAATGAGTAGTCACAAATAGTACTGGGTAGATTGTGCTCATTAGTCTTGGTAGGACAGTGATGTAGGAAAACTACTCTGGATATAAACATGTGAGAAACTAAACTAAATGGACCTGTTATTATTTAACCGACGATGTCCACTTGAAACTACGACCACCCCATGTTTGGGTGAGAATTTGTGTTTAATTGCTTATGCTTATTGATTAACACACAAACTGGCAGATGTGAGACTGGCGAGTCGACAAGCACACATGGCTAGTACCATAACAGTTTTATTTATACATATATTGTAATACATTAAGAATGTTCGTATGGATGTCTCAGGGTTACATAATACATATATATATATAACACATATGTGTCAGACTGTCTACATGGACACAGAGATCAAGACACTGTCCAGTAACTGTAATTGGAATGGTCAGATTGTGGACTGGTGAATGATTTACGTGATATTGATCTATACATGTTTATCACAATCAGCCAAAGTCAATGTAAACGAAGCCACTGGTTTCGACTTGTGTTTCAGTTACACCCGTTCCACCGGAGTCTCAAATTTGGGTTCCCTCCGAACCACAGGTTGATCAGGTTTACCAGCGTCAATTGGGTGCAATAACACATTCTGAAACATTCCAAAGAAGCTGAAGCATTGGTCTTTCAGTAGATATTACACCTTGTGTTACATCATGTGCTGTGTTACACTTTGTGCATCTGTAATGCCACTAATCTGTGTACATTTACATTAAATGTGTGCTTGTGTAACATCGTGAACGTCCTGTGTTGTTTTTCACAGGTCGTTATGATTGTTTATTCCGGCAATTCCATGGCAGTTTAACATTTGCCTTACACTGCCTCACCAGCAAACCACCTCTGTATTTCTCTGGTAATGACTGCCCAGTTTTGCCTAATGACCAGACACCCTGGGCATGTCTCTGCGAAGAAGATCATGCCATTCCACTGTTCGATAGTTGCCTCATGATTCAGTGTCGCCAAAACCGCTGTGTACATCGTCAGAAAAGCATACATCCTAGCAGTATTATCACAGCACGCTTCACTTGGTGAGGTCTCGGTTGTAGTTCACCTGCTGCACTAGTTTCTGTAGGCCAACGGGGGTCACTGTGGGGGTCGCCTGTAGCAACTCCAGGGGTTTCGCATCTCTTGTCTCCGTCAGAGCGCGTTTGAATTGTTCAAAGCACATAAACATGACGACGTTCCATGACCCGAGTCTGACGAATGCTGGCATGAAGCTGTTGGAAAAGCCAATCAAACCATTAATGTGACGGTTGGGTTATTTAAGAAAACGTTCAGCAAAAAGCACATGTTTAATACAATATGAAAAATTTTACTGCACCAAAATGTTTGGGAATCCAAGTAATCTAATGTGATTGTGTCAATTATAATTTAAAAAGCAGCATAACAGCTAAATAATTCATTATCATGTTACATGCTAATGTTAACATTAATGTTTTTTTTTTATAAAACAAACATTCTGATACATGTACAGTGTTGAAATGTCAACTAATTATTATCATGTTAATTACAAGCTACTGTTAACATGATTTTTTTTATAAAACAAACACCACTCTGATGCATGTACAATGTTGAAAAAATGAAGATTTTGTTCCTTATAAGTTATTATAATAATTTAATATATTTCTTGTACCAGATATCTAAGATCAACAAAAAGCATACCCTTTATAGAAAGCCGAAAGCCCGTTCTCTCGCAGCATACACATGGCGCAATGCGTCGCTCCCCGGTAGATGCCGCTACCGGAATTCATGAAGCGAGTCTTTACGACGTCGACAGGTGACGCCACCACCGTTGCGCAGAATCCGGCGCCAAACGCCGACACGAAATGGCAAACCATGTTATCTAAAAACGAGAAAACGACGTACGATTCATAATTGGTAAACCTATATATGCAAACTCTGTTTAAGGCATCGAGGTATAGTGACGTAAATGTGCCTGCCAACTTCTGTGTTTCGAAATCGGGGAGACTCGTGAGTCTAAATCAGTTCGGTCATGTTGGTTGGACTTCTCCAACGTCGGGTGCGTACTTCGATAGACAGAGTGATGGCAGTTTGCTAACTGAAATACCCTATTCCCAACGAACTATATTTTAACAACAGCCAATCGGAGATCGGCAACCAGACAAGCAGCGAATAGAAAGACGTGTTACAAACCAGAGAGGAGCTTCCGGCGCAGGAGTGTTTCTTTGACGATGTCGTACGTCACCAGTTCCGCCACGTTTACTATACTGTTGCGCGCGATGTTTGGCATTAGACCTGACCAAACAGACAAAATAGGCCTACTGTAATTATATTAAAGCAACTGGTCAACGCAATAAGCTATCCACTGAATATAACAATAACTTAGTTGCGTATGTTACATATATATATGGATATTTATAGTCTAATATAAATTGTGTTTAGTTGGTTTAGTTTTTTCTTTAAATTAATCGAGTTTTCACAAATAACACGAATAGACACTATTATTAAACGCTGTTGTGACACGTTTCTTTTACCTTTTTAATATATAAACATTTTATAGATGGTCTATTTTTGTGAAGTTGATCATAATGAACAATCTTTAGGATTACACGCACGCGCATACACCGGACGCACGTACCCATGCACGCACGCACATGCACACGCACACATATTGTATAAAGCGTAGACCTACCTTTCCACAGTCCTCGTACGCCCTCCGTCGTTGCGATTGCCCTGTAGGCGTGCGTCGGGCTGGCGTAGCGGGCCAGCGCGCCTCCCCCTCGTTGGGCCTGCATGCGCACCTTCACGACGTCCGTCGGCTGCGCACACGTGATGGCGAAGGCGCCGGTCGTCACACCGGCCGCCACCCGCACTCCCACGTTGACACTCTCCTCAGGGTTGATACTCCGGCCTGGTGACAGAGACAAACAGGCTGCAACAGTGATTGCGTGAGATGCAGCTACACACCCCAATGTCAGGATAGACATCCTAGGTAGATTGTTATTGCATGCAATGTAAACGTAATATTCTGATAGGAACGTTCAGGGTTGTAGTCCCCAAAGTTGATCGACTAATCTCAGCGGGGGCTTTATGCGACCTACTACAACACCTAACACTGCGCAGCGACACCGCCACACGGAGAGAGTTGAGTACCTGTGAATGCCTCTGCGTAGATCATCTTGACGTCGTCGTACAGGCCGATTCTGATTGAGGCGAACACAAGCTGTCGGTGCAGCCCCGGCGCCAGGCCTCTGTAGAGGGACCGGGGACCTTCCTCCCGACACATCGTCGCTAAGGTTCCTGTCATGCCGCGGTACTTGAGCGCTTGTTTGACGCCGCGCCGGAGCAGAGCGGTATCCCCCGTCTCCGCCGTCGCTCCTAACGCTGCCGTCGCTGTCCGCTGTTCTCCTTGCAGCTGGGATACACACAGGGGCGGATTACCCAATATGCACTACAGACAGGTGCCTAGGGCACACGAAGGCCAGAGGCCCACGAATATAGCAGAGTATATTTTTGTGGAGTGGATATTCCTGAAACCCAACTAGCAAGACAACATTTGGGCAATGATGGCTACTGCATAAGTTTCATTGGTACTTCATTGGCTCTCTCTCTCTCTCTCTCTCTCTCTCTCTCTCTCTCTCTCTCTCTCTCTCTCTCTCTCTCTCTCTCTCTCTCTCTCTCTCTCTCTCTCTCTCTCTCTCTCCCGTATTATAATTGTACAACGATTCCTGAAAATGTCCAGTACAACAGCTTAATTTATTATTATTTTATATCTAAAGCGCCCTGGATAGTTTTAAACTAGATTTTGTGCTATTTAAATATATTTATTTATTTGATACCAACCTGCAGGCGAACTTTGGCGGTGTCGAACGGGAATGTGGCTATCTCGGCGGAGCAGGCCGCCAGTCCAGCCGACGTGAACTTGATGGCCAGCGACGGCTGACCGCTTCCTGGTCCAGACATAACGCTGCGTACGTTGTCCGACTACCTGCGATGATTTGACTTGTCTGTTTGAGTACAAGATGTCCTCTCAGCGATGTCTGTTTGGCTGTTTTGTTAATACGACGTGTCACGCCAAAGAGTCCAGTGGTTTCGTCCACGTCAAGTCACGGGAACGTCATCTCCGCTCTGCAAAGTCACCACTTATTTTCAATCCTTGAACATCACTCCAACGTACCCCCTATATATTACGTACGAACTAATCGCATCGGCATAGTATTACATTTATTTACTGTACCCTCCGGGGTTAACCTAGTTTTAATAAAAAACATGGTCGACTAAATGTCGCACCAGTAGTACAGGTCATTATGACATAGATAACGCACCGGAAGAACATTAGATATACCAATCACACGCCGGTGTAGATAGTGGTTTAAGCGAGGTGGATTCTATTCTGCGCGATTCACAATGACGTTTTGTATAGAATTAGTTGTATTACTCAGACCATTACGAATCCCCGCTGAGACGAAAGTTCAACAAACGGTCACGTTCCAAAAGTGTTACCCATGAAAATAAATCCGTCTTAAGAAACCACAGAGAGCACATGCCCGGGGGTCTTGGGTCGCGCTTACTAGAATCAACCGAAATAGACTAATTAAGACGATTGTGCCAAGGTATATGTGGTAATTTTATTTATTATTAAGTAATTTCCATTGTGATGGCATTGCATGAACGTGATTGTTGTGTACTAGTGATACCGCGGACAACAACTTCAACGCCTAAGTAAATTCTGACTGAGCCAAAATATCAAGACGGTCCTTATGAAAGGTACACATTGCGGATATGCTCAGTCCTCAAGAAAGTTGGAGGTCCACAAGTCCTATTTAGTGTCATAAAAACTCTGTGAATCTCCCGAACTCGGAGATCACTGCCCCAACTCCTTTTGGGAAGTAACAGAATAACTGAGGATGGCAAGCACCCTGGCAGTGACCATCCTCAGTGCCAGCATAGTGAGTCAATTAAATGTCGGTTTGTTGATATTATAATGATTTGAAAAAGGCTACAAACTCAGTCATTCAGGGCGTCCTCATTTCGCGTCCGGCATCATCAGCACGAGGTGTTTAGTCACGCAAGATACACAATGGATTATTATATTATGACATGGGTTCTTTCTTGTCGGTCGAGTTCACGGGTCGACCACGGATACCGGTACTTATTTTAGGCGTCGAATTATTGTGCTCGCCACTGCTAGTCCAGCCGTTTTTGATATCGTTCAAGTGGACGGCTGAACTTCATTTAACTTCGAGGCAACCGTCTGGAAACAATGGTTTATCCTCCTGTTCTCGACACGCGTGAGCGAATACGTCCACTGTTCGCCCGGGAAACATACATCACTGATTTCATGAATGGTACTGCCAATGATTCATCGGGCCTAGTTGTTTTCAAACTTATAACCTCGTTATGTTGCTGTTGTTCCCCAATCATGGTAATAAACAATTATGGACAAAGCGAACGTTTCTTCCTCCAACCAATATGAAGTAGAAACGCGACTGTTTTTGCATAATTTATTTGTTTTCTTTGTTCCGTATCCACCTAAAATCCTCTCTTGCAGCTTCATAACATGATCGTCAAGTATGGACCCTTAATGCTTCCTAAAGCTTTTAGACCGTACAGTTCTTCCTGGATATTTGGTGTTAACGTTGCGCACGTATGGATATAATTCCGTTTATCCTCGCTACATAACACTAAACAACGAGTTTGTACATTTAACCATGTAACACTAGGCCCACATATCCTGAATGTTTACAAACACATAACACGAGACATTGTAAACAACCATCCCTGGTAAACAAGTCCCCCGTGATTATATCGTATTTTAAGTGAGCCCAGTTCATTTTCACTTTCCTGCTTATGCTGGTAATCGGTGATATCCTAGCTGTTGCTTATTCGGACGGAAACATAGAATATATCTATAGGGAGTTCCGATAATTCACTTTTTGAGAGCAGGGTTACAAAACGGGCTTCAAGAAAGGAAAAGGGGTTCGGACTGGCCCCATTTTTCGAACGCTCTTCCAAACAAACCGTGCCTCGGTCAAAATGTACCTATATTATTCTCACCGAACAATGAGTCTTTCCTCGATAATTATGATGAAATCGTTTTGCATCTTACGACAGAATATTTTTTCGGCGAGCGTGGTGTACATTTGGCAGGGGGTCATTTGTGTAGATGGTTCACAAAGTTGGGCTAATCTGAACCCCCGCCCCCCGAAAATATATTATCTTTATATGTGTGAATTTTGTGCGGATGTCACTATAGAGCTCACAGCAATAACATGACTTCGGTGCCATTTTCACTTTACAACTTACGTTAGACATCGTTGACGGCCATGTTGCCAGTTCGGACAGAACACGTGTAGAGAGTTCAGGTGGAATTCGCTTTAGGAGGGCAGGGTCGTAAAACGGGCTTCAAAACGGAATATGGATTCACTCTGACTAGACCCTTTTTCGAACCCCATCCAAAAACGAACCCCGTGGTTAAATTATAGGCTCCGCTCATCGACGAATGATGCAATCATTTTGCGAACCCCCCCGGGAGCCCAGGGTTACTGGCCAGAGCCACATTACTCGGCAGCCTATTCTGCCTTGGCAATCACTGTTCTCCATCTCTCTTGCTCTCCTGCGATAGTCTTATGTTATCGATCATTCCTATTTGTCTTTTCAATGTCTCGCTTAACAGTATCTTTCCACCTTAGTTTTGGTTTTCTCCTCCTCCTACCTTGAAGCACCCTCTTCTGTTTCCAAGATCTCTTTGCATGATGTCCTAGCCATATCAGTCTGCTTCCAAATAATTATTTCACCTTCATGTGTTTATTCATGCCAGTCTCTTTTCTCAATTCCTTCATCTTCCTAATAGTAACATACCATATGTGCAAACATTGTAAAAAATGGATTGAAAGTGTTAAATATTCTATAAAGTGATATATTCTATAACCCAAATGAATACTTGCGGGACAGACGAATTGAGAGCACGAACATCGATCAATACACGTAAGCTCAAATTGAACCTACGTCTTCGGCAAATGTAGTTAAGCTAGGCCAGGTATAATCCGAACGCAACTTCTTATGGTCGAGTTGTTTGATTGATTGTATGTATTCACTTTGCGAATACCTGTTGTCAACTGCCTTAAATACCACCGACCGTGGGTATTTCTCGAACCCGGATCGCTTTCCCTCAAAGGGTGACTCCAGTGACGTCACCGAATCACCAGTCGGCCGTGTCTAATAATACGATGTGTTTACAACAACTGTCGCCAGTGGTCAGTAACCGGCCATCGTTGCACCGACGTTGGGGTGTACACAGAGGTGGGTACACAGAGGGTGGCGACCAATTCTAGAACTGTCTTCACAGCATGACAAGTTACATATTGGCACTGTCATGTGAGAGTTGTTAAGCGAGTGGGCCAGTGGATCACGTATCGTACGTGTTTTTAGGAACACTGGCAGAAGGGGTTAGCCCTGATTAACAGTACGGTTTCAGCTCGGGCAGAAGAATTGTAGAAATGCTCTTTTGTGTAAAACCACTACAAGAAAAAGCAAGAGAGCCACATATGCCATTCTACGTACCCTTTGTTAATCTCACAAAAGTTTTTGATTACACAACCAGAGAAGCTTCTTCACGGTCCTCAAGAAAGTTGGAGGTCCACCAGTCCTATTCAGTCTCATCAAAACTCAGTGAATCTCCCGAGCTCGGAGATGACGGCCCCGTCTCCTTTTGGGACGTAAAAGAACAACTGAGGACGACAAGCACCCTAGCAGTGACCACCCTCAGTGCCAGCATAGTGAGTTAATTAAAGGTCGGTTTGCTGATAATGATCTGAAAAAGGCTACAAATTAATTTAATTAAACCTCCTAAACCATTTATAGTATTCTATTATATATAACTGTAAAAAAGCAGTACTCATTTGCATAGCATCTAACACATTCCAGACAATTTACCACTGAATCTTCAATGAATAACCATGTATTATTAGTATCACGTCTTTGTTCTGTCCATTATTATTATTAGGCATTTTCCATTGTGATGGCTTTACACGGTTCTTGTGTACCAGTGATACCGCGGACAACTGTTTCAGCGCCTAAGTAAATTCTGACTGAGCCAAAATATCAAGACGGTCCTTATGAAAGGTACACATTGCGGATAGGCACAGTCATTCAGGGTGTCCTCATTTCGCGTCCGGCATTATAAGCACGAGGCGGTTAGTTACGCAACATACACAACGGATGATTATGTCAGTAGGTAACAGGCAGAAACCAACATGGGTTCTTTCTTGTCGGTCGAGTTCACGGGTCGACCACATTATGGATTCTTATTTTAGACGTCGTATTGTTGCGCTCGCCACGGCTAGTCCGGCCGTCTTTGATCTCGTTCTGGTGGACGGCTGAACGTCATTTAACTCCGAGACAATGGAAACAGTGGTTTACCCTACTGTTCTCGACACGCGTGAGCGAATACGTCGACTGTTCGCCCGGGAAACACACATCACTGATTTCATGAATGGTACAAGCCAATGATTCATCGGGCATAGTTGTTTTAAAACTTATAACCTCGTTCTGTTGCTGTTGCTCCCCATTGGATGTTGGTATTATACATGCTCTTAAGATGTTCCCGTTCAAGTATGATAATGCCCTGTCTCTCGTGACTCACACAACCTTGCTCCATTCATTCGTACCAGCTTCTAGTGACCGATGTGTGTTTGCATTATATTACGGTCAGATCGTCGGCATACATTATCTTTTTAACAACGTACAACGTCCCGATCTTCCCGTTGATTAACTCCATCATGAGGATAAACAATTATGGACAAAGCGAGCATTTGTTCCTCCAACCAATATTAAGTTGAAACTCAACAGTTTTGACTAATTCATTTTCCTCTTTGTTCCGTATCCACCCTCTCTAGCAGCTTCATAACATGATCGTCAATTAAGTGTGGACCCTTAAAGCTTCATAAATCTTCTAAACCGTACAGTTCTTTCCGGGATATTTGGTGTTAACATTGTGCATGCATGCATATGATTTCGTTTATCCTCCATAAGAGTAAAACACGAGATTGTACATTTAACCATGTAACACTAGGCCTACATATTCTGAATGTTTACAAACACATAACACGAGACATTGTAAACAATCATCTCTGTAAACAAGTCCTCCTTGATTGTATCGGACTTTAAGTGAGCCCAGTTCATTTTCACTTTTCAGCGTACGCTGGTAATCGGTGATACGGACAGAAAACGTAGAATATATATAGGGGGTTCCGATAATTCATTTTTGGAGGGCAGGGTTATAAAACGGGCTTCAAGAAAGGAAAAGGGGTTCGGACTAGCCCCATTTTTCTGACGCTTTTCCAAACAAACCCTGCCTCGGTCAAAATGTACATATTACTCTCACCGAAGAATGAGTCTTTCCTCCTTAATTATGATGAAATCGTTCTGCATCTTACGACAGAATAATTTTTCGGTGAGCGTGGTGTACATTTGACAGGGGATCATTTGTCTAGAGGGTTCACAAAGTTGGGCTAATCTGAACCCCCCGCCCCCTGAAAATAAATTATCTTAATATGTGTGAATTTTTTGCGGATGTCACTATAGAGCTCAAAGCAATAACATGACTTCGGTGCCATTTTCACTTTACAACTTACGTTAGACATCGTTGACGGCCATGTTGCCAGTTCGGACAGAACACGTGTAGAGAGTTCAGGTGGAATTCGCTTTAGGAGGGCAGGGTCGTAAAACGGGCTTCAAAACGGAATACGGATTCACTCTGACTAGACCCTTTTTCGAACCCCATCCAAAAACGAACCCCGTGGTTAAATTATAGGCTCCGCTCATCGACGAATGATGCAATCATTTTGCGAACCCCCGGGAGCCCTGGGTTACTGGCCTGAGCCACATTACTCGGCAGCCTATTCTGCCTTGGCAATCACTATTCTCCATCTCTCTTGCTCTCCTGCGATAGTCTTATGTTATCGATCATTCCCATTCCTTCATCTTCCTAAGACACTGTAGTAACATACCATATATATGCAAACATTGTCAAAACTGGATTGAAAGTGTTAAATATTCTGTAAAGTGTTAGATATTCTATAACCCAAATGAATACTTACGGGATAGGCGAATTGAGAGCACGAACCTCGATCAATACACGTCAGCTCAAATTGAACCAACGTCTTTGGCAAATGTAGTTAAAGCCAGGTATAATCCGAACGTAACTTCTTATGTTTGACTTGATTGAATGTCTTCACTCTGTGAATACCTGTCACCATCTGCCTTAAATAGCACCGACCGTGGATATTTCTCGAACCCGTATCGCTTTCCCTCAAAGGGTGACTCCAGTGACGTCACCGAGTCACCAGTCGGCCGTGTCTAATAATACGATGTGTTTACAACAACTGTCGCCAGTGGTCAGTAACCGGCCATCGTTGCACCGACGTTGGGGTGTACACAGAGATGGGTATACAGAGGGTGGCGACCAGTGGCACCCAAGTAGTTAACGAAGACAATAATAAAGATTCTAGAACTGCCTTCACAGCATAATAAGTTACATATTGGCACTGTCACGTGAGAGTTGTTTTGCGAGTGGGTCAGTGGTATATCGCGTATCGGCTTCTTTACGGACACTGGCAACAAAAGGTTAGCTGTGCGGTTTCAGCTCTGGCAGAAGAATTGTAGACATGGTCTTTTGTGTAAAACTATTACAAGAAAAAGCAAGAGAGCCACATATGCCATTCTATGCACCCTTTGTTAATCTCACAACGGTTTTTGATTACATAATTAGATAAGCTTCTTCACGGTCCTCAAGGAAGTCGGAGGTCCACCAGTCGTATTCAGTCACATCAAAGCCTTCCAGAACAATATGCAACTTTAATGCAAGTCAGCGTCTAGGCACGACATTTTGATATCTGAGCCCTTCCCAATCAAACAAGTATGAAGCAACTATGTGTCCTGGCCCTGAATGTTTTTGGATATTGTTTTTCAAACTACTCAAAGATTGACGTTATGTAAAACGCTAACGTGGTGATAATCCGGTTTGGAGTGGGCCTGATCTCGAGGACGCCGACATCTACTGAACCTCATATTTGAAAGCTAACACAAAAACAACAACACTTCACGCGAGCGAGACTCTCTACACCAATAATGCCTCTTTCTACTCCAACTCCGATGAACAGTTTCAATCATAATAGCAGTTTCTCAAATACTTGAACAACTTTTGATCTCAAAATCATACCAACAATACCGTCACCGCGAACCATGGGACTCAAGATGTCAAACCTCATTGATGAAACCCTCGAAACTGTGGTGAAGTGTCACACTTAGGCACCATCATATCTAAAAACGCCACGCTTGACACATTATTACTAATACTGCATTTGTTACCAGGCATTACTACTACTACTATAATAATATACATCTACAGCAATTACACCCCCGGGAACCTGAGCTCATACGCAGGAGCAGCCAATAAGATTTGTTACGCATTATATCATGAAATGGGGCGAACTGTTTGTTCAAGTTAGTATAAAATATAGTATGAAATAGTTAGTATGAAATATCCCAGAGACGACAATTCGCAGAAAGAGGAGGAAGAATATAAAGACGTAGAATGGAAATCACATTTCGAACAAATATGTCTTGACGTTTCGCTTTAGGAACGATATATCTTAACAAAGCGGGCAGCTCACTACAGAGTTTAGCCGTTATCTGGAAATATTTTAAAACTGCACAATTTGGAGAAATAAATGGCTACAGTGAAAACTGAACACCACAAACGAAAGGTGACGTCTCTTAGTGGTGGCGTGCGATCTAAATGCGATCGGTAACTCGACCGCGGAATCGATAGCAATCGTCCTACATATGGTTGCTACTCTCAACACTGTATAAATAAATCTTCACTCCGAAGGGGACAACGTCCAAAAAACAGGAAGGGCTATAATAACAATACTATATGCATTTAAGTGAATTTTCCCACGAAAGGAACCATCGATCGGCATTAAACTGTAAAGATCATGTAGCTGATGGTAAACCTCAAGCACCGTCGAGACTACTCAAATAGCTAGATTAAGTCTTACAGGATTCTAGTTAGTTTGCATGGTAAAACACTTTGAATTCATCGTGCACTACCTGAGCTTTGGCCGCAGAAATATATGGAAGGCGAAAGAAAAAGAGCTCGAAGTATTTATTTAAAAAACTTTGCAAGTGTTTTATTGGTGTGTAATTGTGGATCTGCGTTGTTTAAAATTAAATGCATGTCTACATCGCAAGCTAACTATGTT
Organism: Paraescarpia echinospica; assembly: GCA_020002185.1. Classification (NCBI taxonomy): domain Eukaryota; kingdom Metazoa; phylum Annelida; class Polychaeta; order Sabellida; family Siboglinidae; genus Paraescarpia; species Paraescarpia echinospica. The sequence continues at coordinate 7,383,240 of CM034542.1, forward strand.
ATTTATTTGACGGCAGGGTTATATAACTTTTTGTGATTAGATCATAGGCCACAAATAAAACATGTATTCACTCACCGACGCTGTTTCACCGACTTTTCGAAGAGGGTATTTATGAAACAAAACGTTTGCGTCGTCAAGCTAGCTCCCTGTGCCACTGGCGATTACTAAGTTTGCTGCGAACGGCCTTTATGCCTGAGTTATTGCCGACATCGGAAGACTAAGCGAAGATATTGATTGGCCAACAGGATGGAACGACGTACCTACCTCCCGCGTGCGAGAAAGTCCTGAGTCCACAGTTTACAGTCTGTGAGACAACAACAACAACAACGTAGACTTTGTGTTGACGTTCACTCGCCCCGACATAAAGCAATGCCTAGAGCCAAGTATAACAACGCACAGAGTACCGTCTACCTCATTCACGTCTCCATTAGTGCATGTAAACAGAAGGCATCTACCTATGAAATGTAGGCCAACATCATTAAAACAACTATGTTTACATAATATAATATACATGTATAAAAGGAGAAATCTACAACATATAATGGTCTAAATTCGCGTTTTAATGTTCACCAATTATGTGTAAAAAACCAACAACTATACGTCACACGTAAACAATCCCAATTATTGGATACATAGCTCCTTTATTTATGAACACGTCATAATTTCACGACAATTGCATCGGTGTGATCTCTCGCGCAAATTTACGTACCCAAGTGTACGAGGACTAAAGACGTATCATATCAAAACGACTGAAATAGTTATGCCGACTTGGTGTTTTCAGACGTTTGCTAACTTTGTGGGTCTATAAAAACGGTCAAACAGACTACATTCCGCCGTGAGGACTTTGGACATCAGGAGACGTTATAGCCGAGTCACGTCGAGCGGATAGCGATATACCGAACGTGTACCTTGGCTATCATTTGACTCCAGTCAGAGGTGACGTGTTCTGGTTTTGCACGAGAAATCACCCTAGCTCATACCTATCTCATTGACCTGTCTATCATCTAACATCTAAGACGCCAGTGTGCCTGTGATCGACCCGAGTCGATACCCAGCGTTGTGTTTACTCCTACAACTTGTTTCCCTATGTGCTCGTGAGAAATAGCGTGCCGGGTAGACTTACTAAAATAAACAAATGCATCTCCCTGGTAGTATTGTTTTTTTGACATGATACATTGACTAGCGGTGCCCTTTATTGTCGTTTGACCCATAAGATATGATGTCACAGATATAGAACTGGCGCGTCTTGTTTTTACCCGAGATGTGACCTGCTATATATAAGTGTCTCACGACAAGGACAAAACGCGTTTTACATAATAGGATAAAACCATCAACACATGTTCCCTCAATAGCATCAATCCAAGCACACACGCATGTACCCCCCTCTCTCTCTCCCTCCCCCTCTCTCTCTCCCTCCCCTCTCTCCCTCCCCCCACTCTCCCTCTCTCTCTCCCTCTCGCTCCCTCTCCCTCTCCCTCTCCCTCTCCCTCTCCCTCTCTCTCTCTCTCCTCTCCCCCTCCCCCCCCCCCCTCTCCTCTCTCTCCCTCTCTCTCTCTCTCTCTCTCCTCTCTTCTCTCTCTCTCTCTCTCTCTCTCTCTCTCTCTCTCTCTCTCTCTCTCGCTCTCTCTTTCTATCCTGCCTGCCTGCCTGCCTGCAAACCTGCCTGTCCGTCTTTCTGTCTGTCTGCCTGTCTGTTTGTGTCCCCCCCCCTCTATGTCGCTCCTTTCTGTCTGTCTGCCTGTCTGACTGTATGCTTGTGTCCCCCCCTCTCTGTCGCTCCTTTCTGTCTGTCTGTTTGTATGTATGTCTGTGTGTCTGTACATCTGTCTGTCTGTCTGTCTGTCTGTCTGTATGTCTGTCTGTCTGTCTGTCTGTCTGGGTGTCTGGATGCATGTGCAGACACGAGTTCGTCGATCAGCACCGTCACTGTAACCACATGACTGATTTCTTACCGGATATGACGAAAGCTGAACGCGCCACAGCGGGGCGGAAACTATTAATACATTTCTGAATAAATTCATATATTATACAAAGCACTGATATATTTGAAGGCATTGGCTTTGAGGCTTATATGGTAAAAATGTTGCAGCCTACATCCGCTGGATAAGACAACGGAAACCTAATTAGCGCCTAATCAGCGCAAGGCATTTCGGGATTTAATTAGCGACACCGTAAGCTTAGCTTGTTTCTAATTATCTAACAATCTCCTGACCTATTAATAACTTTTTATGTGTGAGACAAACGATATAACATATTTTTGTTTTTATATTTTATTTGTCATGAAACAGTACGTCGAATTATGAAAAACACCATCATCAATTAGCGAGCCGTTTCGTTGTTAAGGTAATCAAGACACCGAAGACACGTTGAAATTACCGAAGACGAAGTTGATGACAGCTGTTATGTGCAGAAGGGGGTGTGATTTACCGGGTGCTATTAACAGCGAAATGAATTTACTCTCCTACCGACCTTGGTTACCTTATAAAATGTATTACAACGATCCAAACCTCTCATTCTCTTAATTATGAATAATGTCACAATCCCAGTAATTACAACTTAACAAACTTGAAGACACTTGAACATATTCGACGTCTCGTCTTCCCTTTTTTATAGACGTGCGCGAACAATCTTGTATTGACCCTTCTTAAGGTAAGAACTTGAGGCAAGAACTTAAAGTAAGAACAACTAAAACAACAGTCGCAATGACGTCATTACTCGGAAACCTTCGCGTCAGAAACGTCACTTTTTGTTGCGTCATCGTGCCAGTTATGCGTACGCCGACTCCAGTGTGCTATTAAATTATAATAATGATAATCTATATATTAATCTGCTAACTTTGGAGGCAGTGTTGCAGCATCTCTTCCCTGGCGTCGAGGTCCACTCGATCGTTTCTTTCATTCGCGTCCTTGCACCATTGACCTCTGATCTATGTACGTAAACAAGTGGACGTAGTCGTAGGCCTATTGAGTGGTGAACCGCTCTCCAGACGACAACAATGTGGCTTTTGTTCGCTTTACCGGTGTAGGACGCTCAAAACACTACCCTGCTGAAAACACTACGGTAATGTTTTGAGTGTTTTTAAAACACTACTGTTAAGTTCAAAACGCGCATGCACACACGCACGCACGCACACATATGGTACATGGGCAACAAGTTAATCTCCGCAGCTATTAACGTCTCTCATCCCCACAATATTTGAAATATGTACCAAGGAGCCTCTATTTGGACAGGAGGCGTCACTGAGCGAGAAAATGGCAAACTGAAGGTTTTTGTCAGCAAGCGCATGCGCCTGCGGGACCGCAGAGCGAGATGTTAGCGTATTTGTTCAGGGACCTCATTTCATCAGAATAATCACCAAGCTGTGATGCGTCATATAAAATGAAAGATATTAAAGTAATCCTTGAAGTTTTTTACCTGTGACAATTCAAAATAATGAAATTTGCAAACAAATCACGTAGAAACGTTACAATTATTTATTGAGCCAACTGAACTTCGTCGTGTTTCATTAGAATAATCGTCAGGCTGTACCACTTGTTATATAATAAAAATATTGAGGTTATCGTTGAAAATGTTGAGCAATGGTAATGCAGCGAACTGCATATTCTGCACGCGTATGGTCTGGCTTGGCGCAACTCCAGAATGGCGGACGAACTGCTTACGGTCTTTGGTATGTACAACGGACGTTTCCCCTCGACGTTCCCGCCGCCGGCGATAAAGCAATTTAAAAAATAGAATGACGTTACTCGCTCTCGTGCACTCCGTGAACTTGTCGCTGACACGACGAGGTTGTTATTAATATACTCTGGTGTCAATAGCTTCGTTTTAATCGTTACGTAACCCTTACAAGAAACCACCTCCCCATGTGAAGTTTAATAAAGCTTGTCCGGATACCACACGACCTCTCGCCAAGCGAGACATACTTTATGGATGGTCACTAACACATATAAATTGAACAGTAGGAACAAAATATAGGGGTAGTGTTTTGAACTTAACAGTAGTGTTTTGAGGGTATGCTTAAAACACTACGGTAGTGTTTTGAAAGTACACTCAAAACACTACCACAGTGTTTTCGTGGGGTAGTGTTTTCAACTTACTACGTCGGGATCTAAGAGGGGGTGTGTGGGGGGGTCCTTGATCACAATTCACAGGGAAAATATTTGGGTTTTCACATTTCACACCGAAAAATACAATTTCTTGTTTCACGAAGATATATTTTGTGAGCAGAAATCGGCGAAGAGATCGACATTTTTAGTCACCTGACGTAAATTTCACGAAGAAAGTGATACTTCAATCACGGTTCACAAGAAAATATATTTTAAATCACGCTTCACGCTGTTGCACCTGGTCACGAATCACAGGGATAAGAAAGAGCTTTCACTTTTCAAGAGGAAATCATTTTGCTAATCACGGATCACGAAAATACCCTCTGCACCCCTCATCTAACGTCTAAAAGGAACAAATTCAAACGAGTCGGCGCAGCAATCGGGAAAGCTCAAGTTCCAGTGTTGGTATTGACTCTAGAGGAACAAAAAATACTCGGAAGTAGATGATCGAAGCTATATGTAGTCTTTCTCACAGGAGTAAGAAATATATGTATATATACATACATATATATGCCGGTTGCTTAAATGAAACTGCTTGGTAAGTAACAACTACTACTAATCTTTTAAACTGATATGATATGTTAAAGGCATAATGTAAGAAATACTGTACTGCGACCCAACCCACATCACTTACCTGATATGAAATCGTGACAATTGTGCCAAATATTGAAAAATCGTGTCCTGTGTCAGCACTAGAAAGTTACAAATCCAGCATTACTTCTGCCTTGAGAGCGACTGGTGTTATCATTGACCCAAAATGCATTGTGATGCGGTTACCTCGACCAGTACCCCACCGGGTGTAAACAAAGATGTAACCTATATTTAGGCCTTGTATGGGTGTCGGTGCCTAGATTCCGTATTTATGGGGGAAAAACGCCTGTGCATACGTAATTACGATGCAGAAACTTGCACCAGAGATGAAGTCAATAACCGGGTTTTACAAAATGCGTTCACTTGAAGTCTGCAGATATATGAAACAATTGTGGGTTTTGTCGCACGAGCATAATAATATACTACTTGGCATAGTCGTAGACCATGGCTCAAATAATGTATTCAAAAGAGGATACACCGCCAAAAAGCCTATGTCAGGCTTGGCGGTCATCCTAAACACTGGCTGCAAAAACACGTTCGACATAGGGGATTTTGCATTATGTTGTAATTTAATGATTTAACCAGTGCCAGTTGATCAGAAACACACCCCACAATTGTACACTAGGTACGATGCATGTATGTTCGATATAAACAAGACACCGTTTTGTTAGTGCGAGTAGTTCAGAGTTCTATTTCGGGGAAGGCCGCGGCCGAAGTGACGGAGCTTATAAATATTACCTCCTGTCAATTAGAATCAACACGGCTCCCATTGAAAGTGATCGTTCGCCAATAAAGTAACACATTTGTCGTAAATACGACGTTTGTCAATGTGACATGTTAATTTTACATTGTTTCATATTGAATTATTGCTCCCACCGTTTACTGCCACACCTCCGCAAGAGGTAATGCTTATCGAGAGTATAATGCCTACCTAAAAGCGCTTACCGAAATTTGTTGTTTTTCGCGGGCGAAAAAATATATTGCAAAATCTTTATTGAAGCCTCCGCTAGAAGAGTCATCGTTGTAGTATTAAATCATACAAGAAGACCTTGCGCAAAGCAAGCCCTAGATCAAGACAAACTGCATACTTGTAAATTATGTGTAACTTTTTAGTAGTAAAAACTTGAAGACGTGACGCCTATTTTAGGTCTGATGAGTGTTCGGGCCTAGATTTCGGCTTTATTTATGGGGAAAACTACACCAGTTTGTTTACACCGGAGAAGTTAGGCGGCGACGATCGTTCTTCGCAAATGCAGTGAGAGGCGGTTCCGTCAACCAGAACCACACCGTTACGTAAACATATAGAATGTAAGACGTACATTTAGGTCAGCTAGGTACATAAAATATATAGGCCTATATACATTGTGACAATACTCAAAAATGCAGTAAAACTTGCACGAGCGAACAAGTCGAACTCTTTGTTACACAACGTACGCAGTGAGCTGGTTGTTCGTTTACACAGAACGCCACAGCTGTGTAAACAAAGGGTAGAAACCTATATTTAGTCCTGGTATATAGTCCGGTGCCCTAGATTGCGTGTTTATGAGAAAACAACACCAGTATTAACCTTGCACCGGATAGCATCTTGAACCGGACAGGAAGGTGATATTTAACCCGTTCTTACAAGTTGGCGGTGACCTGACTAAAACATTGCAAGCAAAATTCACATGTTCTGATATAAGTGCTTTTGAGTAGTCAGATTCCAGGTGCGATTGTAGAAGCTGTTGACAGTAAAATTGTGTATGTTTAGCTGATTTAATTTACTAAGCGGAAGGATATTTGGCAGCAACTGTGCTATTTAACCCTTTTGCCGGAATACTGCCTATATCCATTCGTAAATATATTGACGGATCTCATACTTACAGGCATTTCACGAGAGCTAGAATTATAAAATTTTGACTAAACTCAACCAGCATGCTAATGAGATGATGATAACAGCAGGTGAGAAGTTTAAGAATTTGTGTAGGTCGCGCGTTTTCTTATAATCATACAAAAAGCTAACATGACAACCAACGGTAAAACTATGTCTATGACAGTAGACTGACCCCTACATGCGAGTGATTTATAATAGTCTTTCTGTGGGACTCTCACTAGCCATAAATACTGAACCGGTAAAGTTCCCTTTTTTGATTTTCGCAGAATTACACATACCATTTTGTTTACAAGCTGCAGCATCTTAATTCGAGCAGTGCGTAAATAGGTTCTCAGAAACGGGGGGGGGAGGCAATTAAAGGCCATGTTTCAAGTGAGTAGCAAACGTAGCCATTAATTAAAAAAATAATGGTGCAATAGGTTATATATATATATATATATAATATATATAATATATATATATATATATATATATATAACCTATTACACTATATATATATATATATATATATATATATATATTATATATATATATATATATATATATATACATTATATATATATATAATATATATATATATCAAAGGGGTATGACCCAATCTACCCCTAAATAAGCTACTGATTCTAAGGACCGAAATCTACTAATCTATTACTTAAATAATCGCCAAACTTCAACAAATGCAATATTTCTAGATTTCCAGATCACAAGAACCTTACATAGGGCCTATCACGTATTTTTGCAATATTAGACGACAATACCGTTATTGATCATTATCGAACCAAATCAGTGTTCCAGTTGCAAATAAAACGACCCTCACACCGTGAAAGTTGTCTAGTTAACTATGCTTGCTCGACAACTAGGTCTGACGCGGTGTCCCATCTGACCGGATAAAAGTGGGTGCTTGGGCTGCTCATGGATCCGCCGTTGTGTTCTCATGACGGCCGGGAGAATAACGCATACGACGGGTGAGGAGACCTCATTGATAGCATTAGCTATTGGCCTATGTCATCACTGAATAATACAAATACTACACCATATCTCGTTGGAAGTAATCAACAGGACAAAACAAATTGGCAATTGAAATGGAATGAATTTACGAGGTCTACGGATTGGACTAGCAGCAGCACGAGGGACAATCTAAGGTTACGTCGGCTCGAACGTAGGCTCATCCAAGAGGGCTGGGGGGGGCTAGTGCCCTCTAGACCTTTGTAATTGTGCGTGTCCGTAGACCTTTCCGAATGACCGGGCCTCTCGTAGACCGTTTGAAACGTGCCCTCCATCCAGGTTACAATAAGGTGAAGTTACGCCGACGCGGCGGCGGATTTTTTCTCGACAGCACCCCCGCCCCTCTCCGTTTTCGATATCACAGTCTTGCCAGCTGCGAGCAAGCGGAGAAGGTGAAGGAAGGCCGCGCAGTGACAAAAAATGTTCCACAGTTGTATAGTTGCAAATTCAAATGCCAAGGATCTGACGTATCTCACAGTAAGATGGAATTCTCTCCGTTCAAACTCTTATATTTGTAGCGGGGGATTTACCGTGAAGACAGACAACACAGTTAAATGATGACTATCATTTATTGTGTTATAAATCTAAAATACAAAATAAAACCAACAACATAATAACATATGATTACTACAAGTGCAACATTGGATACAAAGGATCATTCAACAACAGCGTTAAATATAATATTCCTTGCATAACATTGATACAGTTAAATTGCATATAGATGATCTCACATACCAAATAGTAGGCTAGCACCTGTGATATTTGTAATTAGATATCCAACGGCAATATACCTTGACGGACTTACTAGCAATAACAGATAGGTCTATATTAGTTTAAACACTGTATTCCCAAATTAAGAAATACATTAAAATGCATCCTAAGTATCATTAACACAGTATCAAATCAGTGTAAAATATCCATAAAGTATAAACTCGGTTGTAATACTTCAACAATTAAACACACGTATATGAGGCACTCATCTATGCATAATAAGGCATCGGTACGTATGCATGACCATTATCATCATGTAACGGGTCATCATCCACATAGAATACGAGTCCAGTAATCAATACTAAACTCATGTCTAACTGCATTGTCTCTAATTCCTTAATACAGTTGTGTATAATTACTGTCAGACTAATTGCTTCTAACCAATTAGTAATACACCATGACATTGAAGGTAACAATGCTCACCCCAACTGGGAAATGCAGTCTAACACAACGCCTGAGCACTGCTCAGTGCAATCACACCATGCACTGTCTGTAAATAAACAAGCAAGTGAAATATGAAACTGCACAGCACTGCATTAAATAATTAAACTGAGTAACTTATATACAGCCAATTATCAGTTATAAATGAATAAACCAAATAATGACTAATAATATATCACTATATATGTATGCTGACATAATGATTCCCATAAAATAGCATAATTCTGTTCTGAGAACACCTGCTAAGTGTCACAAATATAAACTGGACTTGTATAGTTTTGTAAGAAAGTAGGTAAGTAAGTAAGTAAGTGTAATTGCTGACAACAATTATAAATCAACTTATTGCTTAAAGCATTGATTAAACACTCTTCTGCTAACCTATCCTATCGATATGTGAGTTACCCGCTACTGGGCGTTAATAATGGGCAGTCGTCTATCCACTGACAGTCAACATGCTGTCCCTACTATCTAGAGAATAGCGATACCCGACACCGATGCAGATACATCACACAGCCTACTATGCCAACATCTCAGCAGGGAACATAACAACACAATGATCTCCCACTGAGTATTGAAGACTCACGCTAAATTACTTGGGAACCATGCAATTGTGTAGATAATGCTTCCTTATCACAAAACGTGAATTTAACCTGTGTATATCATAATACACAACATCTGTAAGGGCTGGGGGAATTCTGCCCACACTGTCAACACATACCAACTAACGGACCTTCCCACAGGGAAATTTAACTTAAAAGTTAATTTACAAGTATTGGGAGATAATTAAATAAACCTGCTGTTAAATCCTGGTGCAATCCATCCACCTTCCATCTTGATTTGTGTTGTTCTTTCTGTCAAAACACGAAACCTCGTGGAAACATACTGGAGCATTATGTCAGTCCAGCTTTTCTCTTACATAACCCTGGCTTAGTGACCGGGGTATGACCATCACTTGATGACTGCTCGGGAAACTGACACCGCAGGGGAAGCTGACTTATACGTTTTTCCAGGCTATAGATGTTACACTGGTGAAATGGGGTCTACAGACGTAACACATTATAAGTAATGAGAACAAAAAGAGTACTTGGAGTTTTGGAATAATGGAAGTAAATAATTAACTAATTCGTTAGTAACCCTGCCGGTTACATATTAAAACAAACCAAGTCTAATAAAGTTTCTTTCGAAAACACTGGGCCTGACTTCAAAGCAGCTGTTCCCGGTTGCTTTCTGATTGCTCCATTCAATTTTAAATGACCCCCTATCAGTCTTCTAATTGTAACATTGTCTTTAAACATATAGATGAACAAAAACAACTAATTAAATTCCCTAAAAAGCAAAATTGAAAGGAAAATAAATTATTGTATGAACCGTGGCGTCAGATGGGCTGCCCACTGACTGGGTATCAAATAATTCCCGTTTTATAAAAAATACGATTAATTCCCATATTTTTGTATCAACAACCGTGGTATTAGCAATAACTCTAGCCAATAGTGGCCATATTAAACAATTTTTGGAGGAGGTAATTTTTTTATGATATACCCCTACCCCCATGCAATGACATTCACCATTTCGAGCCACCATATATGAAACCAAGGCTTTGTATGTGTGATCCATAAGGTGTAAAACTATACACAGGTCTTGATGATTATAATACATTTGTTGATGTTCTCGCATCTTTTGGTCCAAAATATCACCTTAACTACTTGTATGGTAATCCATCCAGTAGTGTGAAAGACCAGCTGTTTCTGGCATTAATGAATTGCAGGATGTATAAGACAAATGCAGAGTTAAGTCGCATATTTAAGATCAGTGAGACAGAGGTCTACACCATATTCATTATATGGATTAGATTCATGTCATTCCAGTGGAAAGAGCTAAATACCTGGCCATGGTTTCTCCATTTGATTTTCATGAGAAATTCCCCGACACCAGAGCTGTTTTCGACGGCTTTGAGTTTCATGTAAAGAAGGCAAAAGCGCCGGCAGCTGAACAGGTCATTTTCTTCACATATAAAAATAGAAACACTGCCAAGACGATTGTTGGTGTGACACCTGGGGGCATGTGCTCCTATCTGTCAGACGCATATGGAGGTGCAACCAGTGATCGACAAATCATCGAACGCAGTAATCTAATAACAACGTTCGATCCTGATGATTCCTTAATGGCAGACAAGGGCTTTGATGTGCAGGATATTTTTGCACCGGTAGATGTAATGGTCAACACACCAACTTTAAAAAATGAACAGAATGTCAGGGAAACTGTTTTGAAGGACAGAAAAAATGCTAGCAAGAGTCCATGTGGAAAGAATTATTGGTTCTGCAAAAACCTTCAAAATTCTATGTAATCCCGTAAACCACACATAATCATTAATGGCTTCTAACATCGGATTTGTTTGGTTCATGTTAGTAAACTTTAGAAGATGTATCGTAACAAACAATGTCTAGCTTAACCTGACATTCTGCTTTAAACAAGCACAGTGTGTTTGTGTCATCCGGGATTAAGAGGTTTCTTTTATTTTCGGTATAAGGATTTCTTGATAATTTCATTCTTAAAAACAAACTGTAACATTCCCCCAGTTTCTTTGTCATCCCAGTGATGAAAACTTCATCTCGAGTGACACGAACACACTTTGAATCCTTACTTGTCCACACGACAAAATCACACCACTGCCTGTCAGTGCAAAGCAGGGTACCCTGTACTTGATAATACTATGGATGGTCCGCCTCTACTGCAGTTTCTCATGTGTCATGTTAAAAAATGGCACTGTGAGCGGGGTCACATCCACATCTCGTGCACTGTAGGGGCATTTCACCTCCACTACTCCATCAGTGTCCATTAGCCCATCAGGAGAACAACCGAGGTGTGGGGTGGCACAGCTGACCCGAATCCCACTCTATGATGGTGGTAGGGGAAGGTGGGGCAAGTCAACGATGTTAAGTTTTTTTTAGAGCTGAACGTCAATATTACATTTTTTAATTACAATTCCTACACCAAATTAAATTTCGTTATCTTAGACATCAACGATCACAATATAAAACTTTCAATGTTTATTTTAGCTATTGAAAAATAAAAAATAAAAATGGTCTGCATATTCGCCACCTAGCCCCACCCCTGGGGCAAGTTAACAACCACCATGGGGCAAATTGACGAGGTGGACAGCATACAAAAGATGACATTATCCACATTACATTTATAATCTGAACGACAAGAAAAATATACATTTGACTGCACGTTTGGATAAAATCTGGGCCTATGCTAGGTTAAATTTAGTTGAATCATTGTATAATTAAAAAAAAAACATCTTGCTAAACATAAAATCCATGTAACGTAGTGTTAACCTGTAGCTGTAAGTTTAAAATTGAATGTCAAACCTATAGTGCGTGGCACTATAACTAGAAGAAAATGTCTCAACCTTTAGGCCAGGTGCAGTTTAACAATAATCACATATATATTGGCCGACACCTTCATAATTTGTGCATCATTCGTGCCACCATTGCTCACACTCTGCACACGCTATCCAATCCTCAAACGGCGGCTCTCCATATTTCGTGTAACATGCGGGGCACACCACCCTTTTCGTGCTGGACGAATGCGGTTTTTCGTTATTTTCTTTGCTTGAACGTCGAGTCTGGTTTGTCGTCTCTTCGCGCTTCTGCCTCTTTCTGTTTTTCTTTTCATCTTGGTCCCTCTCCCGTTGACTGTTCTTTGCCCGTCTCTGTTCAAGTTTTAGTTTCTTTTTCTGTTCTTTCTCGTATTGTTCTTTCTCCTTGGTCTCAAGAGCAGCCTTTACTGGGGAATCGGTAATTACGCAGGAGGAAATTTTCTTGCGACTCCTGTTGCCTACAGGTCGTTGCACATTCGGAAGAGGCCGAATGCCCCAAGGTGACACATCTTTGTTAGGGTGTAATATCGGCTGTATCTGATGTTGCTGCGCTGGTGACTGGGACTGGCGTGGCTGTTGTGGCTGCGCTGATTGTCCTGGCTGCCCTGACTGTTGTGGCTGCACTGGCTGTTGTGGCTGCGTTAGCTGTTGTGGCTGCTTGACTGTAGTAGGTTTTGAGAGGACCGAAGAAAGCGACATCTAAGGGCTGTAGTCTATGCGTCGTATGAGGCGGGAAACCCATCATTATGACCCCGTTTTCCCTACAGTAATTTATGCTGGCTAGGGAAATGTGTGACGCATGGCTATCTACGAGCAAAAGTACTTTGTTGTCACGAGAACACTTGACATGTTCCACAAAATGTTCGAGGTAGAGGACGAAGATGTCAGTCGTCATCCATCCTGTCTGTTGTGCTACACCTTTGGTCCCTGGCGGACATCTGTTCATCAATTCCGGTCTCATCCTCACTCTTGTGAAGATTAAGAATGGTGGAACGTATACACCACCAGCACAGACCAACGTGATGTTCTTTCCTCTTTCAGCAGGCACTATTTTCGCCACACGTTTCGCCCCGCTAGGTGACAACACTCTTGGTAACTTTGTTGGCACTGTGGATAGACCAGATTCGTCAACATTTAATATCTGATGAGCAGTGAAGTTGTTGTCCTCTCTAACCTTTCATAAGATGTTAAATAATTTGCCCATTTCAATCTTGTTGAAACCCATCGCTCGACTAATTGATGTGGCCTCTGGAGCCCTGAGACTAATGTTATATTTATTCCTGAATGTTCGCAACCAATCCATTCCAGCCATTTTTGTGTGCAGGAATATAAAATAACACATAAGGGTCCCCCAAGCCACAAAAACTGACAGTTCACGAAAATTATGCGCCCCTGAATTCAGCTTAGACCCTAGCTAAGCATTAAAACTCCAATACAAAGTTATATCTATTGTATTGTATGTGCAATTATAATTCAGTTTTGCTCACCTCTGCCTTTGCTTTCAAGTAACGACGCAGCGTAGGCTCTGGAATGCCATAATTCGCTGTCGCCATGTTGCACGACATATTTTCTTCACGAACGGCATGCATGGAAGCAATCATCCCATCTTCAGACCATGACCCCCTGTTTGTTTTTCGCTGATAATGTCGTACCATCTGAAAATATAGGTTAGAATAAACATTAAAATCATTTTATTATTTACGAAGATAAATCAAATTGATCAGCAATGGACCCGGGAGGGGAGGGGTGTTCTTGGGGGGTCTCCTTCCCCTGTGGCTAATGTTATGGTGGTCAAAGGACAAAATAGGGCGCATAGCTACTATAGGTTCTATATATATCCCCCCTCAATAAAACTACCGATTTATACTCTCTGGCAACACACCTAGATCCGCTCCTGTTCATACATTCATAGTTTGGGACGGAGTGGGGCAAGATGGAGAATTCGCCAACTTGCTCTGGTCATCTTGCCCCGCACTGCCATTTTTACAGCACCCCTTCCACGCCCGTTCAGATGTTTGGGAATTTCGGCTAATTACTCTGGGGTGTTGCGTTACAATATACCGCTGTAATATAACACGTCTGAGAAACGCTTACTACACGATCATCAGTTGTAGAGTCTTATTAACTAATTTCTAATTCTTAGTACAAAAGTCAACAACATGAATTTACCTCGCAAAAATTGTCCGTATCATGCCGATCACGTTCAAACTTGCAGACAAGTTGCGCGCGCACTTGGTGACGTCAATGGAGGAGATCAGTGCTACCATCTAAACTAATGCAAATTCGTCATCTTGCCCGCTTCGACAACTTGCCCCGCCTTCCCCTACCTGTCTTCAGGGAGTAGTCTTCCAATGCTTTCCCTTCATACTTCTTCCCGTAATCTATGGGAGCGCTGGTGAATAGCTTCGGTCTTGTGTTTGACCGTGCTAGTTTGGCAATGTCAGTTTTTCAGTGGCAGTGCATAGTCTGCCAAAGTTGGATGAGTGCAGACGCTTCGTCCTCTCATGTCGCCACGCCTTGTTGCTGCTCTGCCCCCGGGTCTTCAATTCCAGCTGGTCATGGTGTTCCTCTGTCATAGCTTAAATGTTCACGTCGCGGATGAATCACTCCTCTGGTGTTTCCTTCAGGTATAGACAGTAGATACTGACCAGTTGTTATGGGAAGAAGATCAGTTGTTAACGGCAATTAGTCGATCTGAGCTGGATAATTCTGTGCTGAAAATGTTTCCAGAAACACGCGCAACTGTAAGCGCAGGAAACTGGGCACAATCGCCGTTTGATGACAGCGGAGAAACAATTCGGGTTTCACCTAGTTACCAGGACAACAGTCTGATATGTCAGGTGACAATTCTGCTACCACGGGGCAGCCGTTGGTAGCATTAGAACCGCAGACGTGTAAGGCGTCGGACGATATTCAATCAAAGGGAAGACGACAAAACATGTTCCGTCACCTTTATTTAAGGCAAACCCTGAGAGGATGTCGAGGGAAGATTTGTTGAGAACAAAACTGCCAAAATATGTTGGCATACCAAATTTCGAACTTGTAGAGTTTGCAGGAAGCGATCGTGAAACCCCTTTTCATGGTGAAACTCCCTTTTATGGGGGAAATATGGCTGGGAAATGGGACCCAACCGAACTGTTCCACGATCTCATACGAACTCGATCCTTCCTCGGAAGAAATACGTACGGAGGGAATACTGCCAGCGTCGAGTGATTCTCGTTGTTATCAAACCCCAATGGGTGTGAACAGTCTCTTAATTATCAGGTCAACAGAGGCGTAGTGTCGGGAATGACGCCCCGCTGTTTATGGCCTATCGTTCTGTGTACGATGCAGGCCGAATCGAGGCTAATGACCAGTGGTTGTGGTCTTTCCGCTAATACGTGAAGTGCGGAAGTTTGAGTCGAATTAGTAATTGACTTCGCCATTCGCGACTGCGTCACCGGAATCCCTCTGATATTATATTTCTAGCACTATCTTCTAGAGGACTGACCTTATCCTGAACTTTCTATTTGCTCCGAAAATATGCATAAAACTCTTGCTGTCATGTTTTTTATCACAAGCTAATTTTTTTCATAGCTTCTCTTTTAATTTATAATTTCAGTTGTAGTTTGGTTAAGTGCTTCTTTATAAATGTTGTAGTCTTCATCATTTCCAGTGTGTCTACATGACTTCCACATTATTTGTTTGTATTGAATTTTTCTAATGGCTTCTTTCGATAAGTGTTTCTTTTTGGACCGTTTCCCTTGTTTTTTCAATGGAACAAACTTGTTGACGTATTGGTAGGGTTTTCCGTATTATAGTAAACTGTGCAAACGTATAACCTGACATAGCATTAGTATGACTGAGTGAGTGAACGTGAGCCCGTATGCCTCCCTGCCGACCACTCGACCGAAACGCTACAAAAATACGCGCCGGCTGTGTATCTGTGAAATAGTGGACAGATCGCATTGTGATTTATTATTATGAACAAAATGAAATAAACGAAGCTGAAATTGCGCGATACTGCCGACAGTCAAGTCGCTGGTTATCCAACGTAATTGCAATTAAAATATGCATCGTTTATTTGAGTTTGTCTAGAACTGGCCCGAAATGGTTTATTAATTTTAATACACCTCGTTTGTAATTAATTGTGATTAACACTTATCATTCAGGAATACGCAACGGTGCAGGCCCGTGTTTGCAGTCTTTTTTATTGTATACGTTTCAAAAAGAAAACAGCAAACAATGTTCGTTTTCAAATTTGAAGTAAAAAAATGAATACAATATAAAATTTTCAAACCACACTGAAAAAAACTTTGATTCGTTTCACATTAACCACTACCTTAATGATTCCGCTGCTGCAATTAATTAATCTCTTTTGGCCAACTTTAACAGATGGACTTTTCTTAAAAGAAAACTGCTGTATCCAGAATGACTTACTTGACTTAGAGCTCTTGCCGAATATCCAGCGTAGAGGTCACATCACATTCTTTATCATCGCTTTCCAGGTGGGGCGGTCAACGGCCAGCTGCTCGGCCGCCTCAAGCGTGATGCCCAGGCCATCCAAATCATGCTTAGCACAGTCGATCCATCGACGGCGAGGACGCCCACAGCGCCGTTTCCAGCCGGTGTTTTATGGATGGAATTGGTATAATAGAGCGGCAGGGTAGTTTGGTACCATACGTTGCAGGTGGCCGAACCATCGAAGGCGTCTCTGGGTGATGAGTATTGATGCATGCTTCTGACCGGTACGTTCCATGATCGTGTTATTGCTGATGTAATTGAACCACTTTATGTTCTCGAGGCGACGGATGGTATTCATGGCGAAAGCATCGATTTTTTTGGCCTGTTGAATGGTCAGTTGCCAGGTCTCAGAGGCATATAGAAGGATGGAAATGTCGAAAGCTTTGAACATCTTTAGCTTGGTACCCCGCGAGACGGAACGTCTGCGCCACAGAGCAATTGACAGTCGTTTCATTGCACCCGCTGCTTTGCCGATTCTAACTGCGACCGCGTGGTCGACAGAGACATTAGCGGATATGACGGAGCCCAGGTAAGTAAACTCATCCACAAAGTCGATGATTTCGCCATTGATGGCGATGGTGTTGAGTAAATCGATGTCTGCGCATATTGCCATCGCTTTCGTTTTGGCCCAGCTGATAGAAAGGCCAGCAACACTGGCTATAGAGCAGAGTTCTTTGAGGACGAGGACAGCACGCGATGTGCAGAAGATGGCAATGTCATCTGCATAATTCAGGTCTGTCACAACAGTGTCTCCAAGTCTAATGCCGAGGGAAAAACTGGCTTTTCTCTCAAATTGTACCATGATATGGTCAATGGTGAGATTAAACAGGTCAGGGGCAACCACACAGCCTTGACGTACACCGGAGACAATGGAGAAAAGATCTGAGGAATCATTACCAAGGCGGATACAGCTCTCACTGTCGTTATACAGTAGCTTGAACAATCGGCACAACATTGGGGGGCAGCCCAGTGTTTTGAAGGAGCAACCAGAGGCTCTTGCGGTCGATATTATCAAAAGCAGCTTTAAAATCAATAAAAGCAAACGAGGCGGTTTGACGAAATTCATTTAGCTTTTCGATAATCTGGCGTAGAGTGAATATCTGATCAACCGTGGAGCGGCCCGGAACGAAACCAGCCTGCTGGACTCTTCTTGTTGACCTGATAGCGTCAATAGAACGATGTAACAAGATAAGTGCGACAAGTTTTCCAGGTATCGACATAAGTGTTATTCCTCTGTGATTGCTGCATACGAGGCGGTCGCCCTTGTGTTTCCAGAATGGCAGGATGATACCACGTCTCCAATCAGTAGGGATTTCTTCGTTTACCCAAACACAGTTTGATATTTTGAAGCCACACAATCATAGAGGGTCCGCCGGCGTTGAGCATTTCAGCGGTGACATTGCATATTCCAGCTGCGCATCCATTCTTCAGTTTGGAGAAAGCCTTTGTCACTTCCTCGATGGTCACAGGAGACTTTAAGATAGGGGGACTGTGGTGTACACTAACATGAGTATGAGACGTGTTGTCACAAGGATCCGGTTCCGGCGGAGGCTTGTTGAGGAGATTGCTGAAGTGTTCTTTCCAGCGATTGAAGCAGTCTTCTTTGTTTGTAAGATTAGAGCCGTTTTTATCCTTAACAAGATTGATTTTGTTGTGGATTGTGTGACCAGCTGCCAGGGTTCTGAATTCCCGATACATGGTGGCATGATTATTGTGAATGGCAGCATTCTCGATGCATTTCGCTTTACAGTTCCAGCAGTTTTCGTGATCCTATTTGAGTGCACGTTTTCGAGACTGTTTCAGTTTTCGGTAGGAGTCAGTGTTGCCGGAGAGTCTGGCTTCACGACACTCGTCGATGATTGAGAGTGTATGGGTCGTGATCCATGGTTTACGAGCAGTTTTGACATGGCCGATGGTAATTTCAGTGGCTTGGGATACTTCTGATTTGAATGTATTCAATCTGTCTTCGATATCTGTTTCGTCGAGAGAAGCAAGCGCGCCAAAACGATTAGAGATCTCAATGGCATAGGCATTTTGAATATTTGGTTCACAGAGAAGACTAGTTTTATACCGCGGTGCAGGTTTGTATTTGGCAGGCGTTTTTAGTTTGAGTTTGAGCTTGGCAATCAGTAGGCGATGATCAGTGTTGGAGAGTTCAGCACCACGATAAGTACGGCAATTGTGTATTGATGAGAGCCACTGGCGATTTATTATGATGTAATCAATCATCTTCTTTGTCCTGCCATTGTTGCTGTACCACGTGTATTGGTGGATCTCTTTACGAGGGAACCAGGTGTTTGCTGTGGCGAGGCCATTTGAGAAGCACGTTTGAAGAAGTCATTCACCGTTGTCGTTTGTTTCGTCTGGAGAGGTGGGCCCAATAACATTGTGCCAGAAGTTTCTTGAAGCAGACGATGTGAAGACAGTTGCATTGAGATCACCGAGAATGAGAGTGACGTCATGACGGCTAACGGTTGAGAGTGTCCGAGAATGATTCATAAATTCTGTCTTTGTCAGCATCGGAGGTCACATTAGTTGGAGCGTAGCACACAATGACAGTCAACTTGCCATCTCGATGATGCAGACGAGCCTTGAGGAGAATATACGAAATGGGCTCCCAGTTAATGAGGGCATCGTATGACTTCAGATTGAGGGCTAGGGCGACACCCTGATAACAACAGCCATCGATTGTTTGCTCGCCAATCAAAGGCCAGTGAGTTTCTGTGACGCCTGCTAGACTAATGTTGTACTTCTTTAGTTCTCTTGATGGGGTCAGCACACTGATAGTTTTCCCATTGGCGACCATGTTAACGTTTTGTATGATTGTAAAAAACGTGACCTAGAAACTGTATTAAACTTCTCACCTGCCGTTGTCATCATCTCATTGACATGCTGGTCGAGTTTAGTCAAAATCTAATATTTCTAGCTCTTACAAAATGCCTGTATGTATGACACCCGTCAATATTTACAAATGGATGCAGGCAGTACTCCGGCTAAAGTGTCAACTAGCCAAATTGCTGCCAAATACCCTTCCGCTTAGTAAAATCAGTTAAAAAGACACCATTTTACTGTCAACAGCTTCTACAATCACATCTAGAAATCTGACTACTGAAATGCACTTATGTCAGAGCAAGTGAATATTGTAAAAAATCATTTCTCAAAAAATATACTGCACTTTTTTTCGTCTGTAACCAAGCAGGAAGTCTAAGTGTCCTGACCCCTGTTAGGAGTATCCAGAATCCTATGGGTAATTTCACGTCAGGTTTATAGGAATTATTTGTCGACTTCCATTGTTTCCAACAGTAACAGGACAGCTTAATCATATGAAAATGTGCGTTATACGACGGACAACCACTATTAGTGGAGCAGATATGTGTAAATAACAAGAATAATTGTGGGTTTTGTGGTAAAAGCACCAACATTGGTGTATATGATGTTAAGGAGGTTCTAAATGATTTAAGATATAGTGCCAAGCTGAATTGTTTCCGTGACGCCCGTAACATGGGAACATCAAAAATGGCCGCTTCCCGAATCTAAATATCTATTAGTTGTCTTATCTTCGTGAATAGTTAACATAAAAACATAAATAGTGTCTTTTTTGTTTTCAGACATGCAGTTACCACTGCAACTGCATAGTGATGTGCATTTCAGAGCAGCCCGGACACCCTTGCATAGTCCTGTGCACCCTTTCTGGCATCAACAGCGTATCAACTCGGAACACGCTGCTCCTGTGAGTAATGTCCACAGTGGTTCCCATCCTTGTGTGGCACTCTTACGCCATCCGCATGTCCCCGGAGAAGGAAGTTCTGGAGTACGTGCATGTGCCTGTCTCCACACATCCTCCTTGGTATATAGCCCTTTTTGTGTGTTGCAACAGTGCTGCTCCTGTGGGTGGTATGGCGTCGATGGACCTGGCTTTGGTTCTGAAGATATGTTTTCTGGCATAGTCAACACTAGTTTCTGTGTAGGTTCGGTCATACAATAGCACAACGCAGGACTCTAGTACAGACATGCAGTCTTCATCGAGCACAGCAATAGACACTGCCAGAACTAGCACGTCAGTGTCACCTGCATGGTGTGCCAAGAAGTTGAATAGTTCAGTCTCGTTGTCTTCCAGTCTCAAGAACTCGCCAATTTCTTGGGATTGTGTCGGATGTTGCAACGTCTTCGAACACCCTTTCCTCGCTTCTCTCGCGCCGTGGACGTCAGACTCGCTTCCAGGTACACATCCCAAATGATGTCAATTCTTGTCACGTTTCGCAGCTGCGCTTTGACGTAAGGAAGAAACACCTGTGTGGCATATTCTTGGAATGTTTTGACACCGATTGGCTTCAACATGTTGATGATTGTAGCACCATCCAATGTGATGACACCGACTGATGGGGCATCTCCAAACGACGTGCAGAACTTTTCCAGACATTCCACAAGATCAGACTTCGTCCCAAACCGGAGTTTCCTAGCTGATACAACGATGGTGGGTATGCATGATTCACGTGCTTGACGAAATTGTCCAAGTCGCCGTCGCGGGTTTGACAGTCGCTCTTGGGTGATGACACGATCTGTTTTGTTTTTGATGGAACTCTTGATGGTGGTCGGCTGAACAAGAGCATTTGATTTCTACTGATGGGATCAGATAGAAGATATGACATTTTGTAGATATTCACAAATCAGGTGGCGGCCATCTTGAATTTTACCATTAATCTGTGCCCTATCTTAAAATATATGCATTTATTTAATGAACTGATGACGCCATTGGATTCGGCATGTCTGAAAACACATAAAGACACTTTATTTATGTTTTATATTAACTAATCACGAAGATAGGACAATTAATATATATTTAGATCCGGGCCATCTTCGATTTCCCTATGTTACGGGCGTCACGGAAACAATTAAGCTTGGCACAATATCTTAAATCACTTACTACCATCTTAACATCATATACACCAATTTTTGTGCCTTTACCACACAACCCACAATTATTTCACATATCTAGCTGCCCCACTACATTCACAAATTAATTTGGCGACTATGTAGGCCTAGATTAGTGTTTTGCTCTTATTAGTGTTTAACGTCGAGATGTCTTAGTATGATGGCTATGTTGCTGCCAGTGGCTAACTGGATGTAAGGACTGTTTGGACACCTGGTGGGCGACCAGCTCACAATGTCCCAAGTGCCGCAGTGAGGTTGGTCGGGCCGGTCGGCTTAACCGACTCTCGCCTAGCTGCGTGACTTTGCCAATGCTGCCATCTCACGGTGGCTGGATAATCGAGACTAGTCGGCAGCATGGACTGGAGAGGCCTCGACGAGACTTTCAAAGTCCTTCTGCGACTGACCAATGCCGACTCAGATTAAACTAGTCAGATCATTTTATGGTATTTCCTAAATATCTCTATCATAGTTACCTACTGTAAATTTCAATAACACATGACACCCCTAATGGATGGTGACAGTCATCACGTTTGGAATACCTTTGGCTGCAAAAAAACAAGGTACAGTTCATTGCCATTTCTGGCGCATATAAAGTTTACTACCCGTTTGTGTGTGTGTGCTATTTATGTAGGAATATGAATTTAAAATAATTAATTTTATGTTATGTAGACCAACGCGTGGAACATTATAACGCAGGTACAACAATGTCCAATATCCATACCAAAACTTGTACAAATTGGGTAGTAGCAGGTCCATAAATAAATGTTTGATTTTAAACAATTATTATGTTTCAATTACACTTCCAAACACGTGTCTTAAAGAGCTGCAATAGATGAAAATAGGTCTTTCCAAGAAACAACACGGTACTAAAATTATCACCAAAACGATCATGACGAGACCATTTTTTCAAAGTCAAATGTTATCTTATACCTATTGGTTCTTATTAAATGGCATATATACCAGATGATACAAAATAGTTTTTCGTTTACATAATTTAAAATGCTCAAATTGTATGTAGTATTGTAAATTTTCGTCGATGACGCTGGACACGCGATGAAAATAAATTTTGACTTCAAGTAACCGTAACAAAAGTAACTCATATTACGTATAACTATTCATGGAAAATATGCCTCTTTATACGTACAATGAGAAAATATAACATAGTTGTTTAGAATCAAACATTTATTTTGGACCTGCTACCCATTTTTGTTATGCAATAACTTCCCCGTGTTAGTACACACGCATGCATGCGCACGCAGTGACACACACGAACGCACACACAGAGGAACATACAGACAGAGCGACACACACACACACACACAGACACGCACACACTCATACAGGGACACACACAGCGACAAACACACGCACACACATAACACACACAGTGACACGCACGCACACTGAGACGCACATGTGCCGACTCAATTATAGTTACACACTACAACGCATATATGATGAGTAATGTGTCAGGTGCATTTCCCACGACTGTGTGCATACGTACATAACTTGCAAACAATGCCTAATTCATCAACCAGAAACAAAGCCACCAAGAACTGCCACCCCCATAGTTCCTTGTCGTAACTACATCCTTTAATTAAGATAGCAAAGGTATCGACGAATCTTCACAAACAGGTGTCCGTGTTTACATGTGCGGTGGCTTGAAGCTGTCGTGCTGAAATGAAACGGAACGATGAAGTCGCTGTGTTGGCGAGAAGCCGCAGGTGGACGTCCGCGAGACTTCGTCCGTCCGGGGGGAGACAGCGATGCGATCGCCGTCGTAGCGTCCAGAATAGTCGGCGACGGTCACCATGTATGCCATGTTGTCTGGCGACAGCATGCATGGCTGGGCCGTCCAGTCAGGGGCGTCGTTAACAGGACAGCCGTTCACGGTCGCACCACCCTCTCCGTGCCAGTTGTTTGTGCTGGGTTGAACGGGTGTTGCCGCGAGGTACCGCAGACTCCTGTGGTTGCGACTGTGTGCTATCTGTACCTCGTCATCGCTGTCGACGTCCGAGAAGTCCTGTGAGAAGAACGATAACATTCTTTATTCACGATAAACCTGATTTAAGTAACCTTTGATCTTCCTAAAGGTCGTGCGTTTAAAACATAAATATACAAGTAAATGTATTAAAGCAAAATATAATGATTACATAAGTGAGTAAATTGCACACAGGCGTCGGACCGTGTTGGATATTGTAGTGGGGGCTCAGCCGTATCTTCAGTACCTGGCGCTGTTGTTGGACTTGACATCGGAAGATACACATTATGCTGGTGTCTGTCTCACTGACCACTTTGATGCCGTCGGACATGACATTGGAATACGCTGGTCGGGTTCTGTTAACGATTTTGTGGGATCTACCATCAGATGATTTAGTTTCAACTTGGAGGTTGAAACTCGGATGATGCTCACCAAAACGTTCACAATTCACAAATTTGTGGCTCAGCCCTCCAAACCCCCTATTCCGACGCCTCATTGGACAGGGTCTCGTGATGAGGAGAGACATGGAGGTGATAGAGGTTGTGGAGAAGGATGCAACGAACAGGGCATCATGGTGAAGAGAGACATAGAGGTGACAGAGGTTGTGGAGGAGGACACAATGGACAGGACATCATGGTGAGGAGAGACATGGAGGTGACAGAAGTTGTTGAGGACGACACAATGGACAGGGCATCGTGGTGAGGAGAGACATGGTGGGAGGTGATAGAGGTTGTGGAGGAGGATGCAATGGACAGGGTGTCATGGTGAGGAGAGACATGGAGGTGACAGAGGTTGTGTAGAAGGACGCAATGGACAGGACACCATGGTGAGGAGAGACATGGAGGGAGGTGACAGAGTTTGTGGAGGATGATGCAATGGACAGGACATCGTGGTGAGGAGAGACATGGAGGTGACAGAGGTTGTGGAGGAGGACACAATGGACAGGACATCATGGTGAGGAGAGACATGGAGGTGACAGAAGTTGTTGAGGACGACACAATGGACAGGGCGTTGTGGTGAGGAAACATGGAGGTGACAGAGATTTTGGAGAAGAACGCAATGGACAGGACGCCGTGGTGAGGAGGGACATGGAGGTGGCAAAGGTTGTGGAGGAGGTCGCAATGGACAGGGCGTCATGGCGGATAAGGATCCGAGCGGCCACTCCCAGTAGGGAAGACATGTTCAAAAGAACACAATTTACCACACTGTATGCTACGAAATAAACATACCATGCTCGCTAGAAGGAAATAAACTCTGATGTACTTACCAGGTAATTATGATGTTTAGCGTTCACCGTACCGTCTGACAAGTAACCCACTGGAAAATAGACACAGTATGCTAATAACAGTTTTAAAGTCTTAACGGACCATTATGGGCCAGCTGACATGTCGTGCTGAAACCAAGACATCACGGAAGAGAAAGACCATGGAGAAAGTGCAACACAATGTCAAGCTGGTGGCATTTCGAGGGAGTCCTCTATGCTGCAGGAGGGCACTGAATGAGAAAGAACACTGAGTGAGAGGTGGACTCAGGGTGGGACTGTTTGAACTTGATTTTGTATGTTTTTGTTCACTTGTGAGAATTTTGATGAATGCTGCATTCTCCATGTTATGGTATTATTATTTCACATTTTATTACTAATGTGTACTAAAAATACATTTACAGTCTCTTTATTGAGTCTATACTTCCTTGTGGCTATAGGGCCACAAAAGTGCAATATTATAGTCAGTACTGATGGCTGTATCTTAGTATTCCGTTTTTGTCATTTTTCTCCAAACCACAGCCTCTACCAGGTAATTTAACATGATTCTTGGATATGAAAAATGAAAGTTTCTAATTTAACACCTATCAGCAATTCTAGGATTTTCCGGCCCATTATGGGCCAGCTGACATGGGCATTTGCTAAAAAGTATTTCTAACATTAAAATTTTGTTCAGCCATTTTGCACGTTTTTATAAATTCATTGAGAAGCCTCCAAGGACATTGTCAAAAAAAAAAGACAAAATATAAAACACGTTTGTTAGTTGCGGTGAAAATATGTTGGCAGTGCAAATGCACCAATATCTTGTCTAAATGCTCAATTACATAGAGATATGACTATACAATCTCAACAACTTCAATAAAATAATTCACAATAATGCATGAAATCCTATGATTGGACATTTACATGTTCACAGATATTTCTGCAGAAAAACTGGTGCCAAGAGCAACTATAATGAATGCATGTACATTGTACAATATTCCTAAAGTAAATAATGTGCGGGAAATGATACATAATCTCTCTCTTGCAATTACTCATAGTCGAGTATGATGATCCGAGACGTGGTGAAGATGATGTCAGCTTAGCTGCAATGAGTGTTTTCGGTGACTGTACAAGCTAATTTGCAGATCCCGCCATACACATCACAAACATGCACGCAGGTATTTGCGCACACAAACACATGCATACATGCTCGCACACATTTCAGTAGTGGTAGCAGTAGCACAAATCACTGCAATACTGTCATATTCTGCATCTTTCCATCGCTGCCGTCTTTCAGCATTTTGGACTGTGCGGTTGAGTTCAAAATACTCCATGCCGGTTTTGCAAATGGATGTCTTTCAGTCTATGTCGCATTTCTTCATGTTTGCTTTCATTTGGTCTTTGTGCCATTTCTGTTGCCCCCCAGAATGTTTTCCAGGACTAAGTTGGGAGTAAAGTAGCTGTTTTGGTACTCTGGTGCCTTGCCCTATGTATGACGTGCCCAGCCCAAAATATCTGAGTTTTAACCAGATGGGCTTCAACGCTCCAAACTCAGAATAAATTTATTTGACCAATAAATACGATACATATATACAATGAATAATGTAAGTAATAGATAAGGTCAGGAAACTCCTATTAAGATATATAATATCGCTAGCACAGGAGCCACCTTGTGATGCCTGCCTGTTCAAGCAAGCTAGCATATTGGTTATTCTGTCTTAAGATCAGCAGACACCGAGGATAGCTGTGTGTGTGCTGTTGAAACTGTTCAAGAGCTTTGATGTGGGGATACATGACATTACTAACCTGGGCAGTCTGGCTTTGTTCCATGCACGTGAAAACGCTCCGTATTTTGTGATAAGTCAGGCTTCGTGAAGATGACTCGGTTCTTATCTCCGGCCGAGTATGTATTAACAGACACCTCTGAAATGAACCTTCTATTTGTGATGTCCTTCTTTTGTTCATCGATGGCAGGCATACGTGTAACCTTGTGGTCACTGGGCGCTCTGAAACAACAGCCAGTGAAGTGTCATCACTATACACCCAAGTCACACAGATGCAGGAACAGGGGGGGCAGCTGCCCCCCTGTAATTTCTCTGGGGGGTTTGTTCAGATGTCATGAGTTCACAGCCGAGAAGCTGAAGTTACATTGGGGCAGTGGCGACAATTTTTCAACACCACCCCACACCCTCGTCTTCTGATATCACAGTTGAGCCAGCCACAAAATGAAGGAAGATGTGAAGATTTGCAGTGGCGACAATTTTGTAGTGGTATTGAAGCTCTGGTATGAATTTCGTTCCCACATCACTGTCATGTAATGCAGTTATGATGCAGCAATTGTTTTCTGACGAGAATTCAAATGTCAACAGATTTCACTCATGATCATGTATGTTGTGATTTTACCGGATTGCTGACATTTTTTTGCAGTCAGGTGTACTGCTCGGTATCAAAAGTGGACTTACTTAGTGCTGTTGACAGAGCCTATTCACAATGTCAAGCGGTACTGCTCAGTATCTACAGATGACTTACTTGATGTTGACTGAGCCAATGCAATATATCAGGAGGTAATACTTAGTGTATGAGATGGACTTACTTGTTGCTTTTAATTGATCCAATGCAAGCTATCAGGCGGTACTGCTCAGTATCTAGAGTGGACTTACTTGATGTGGTTTATCGAGTCAATTTAATATACAGTAAAATCTCGCTTTATGGTCACCTCTGTAATACAGCCGCCTCACAATTAAGGTCACCCTGGGACAGTCCTAAATTATTTTTGTAACAATAAAGCATAGGAAACTAGTCCAACAAATACAGTCACCTCGCTATCCAGGTCACTTTTTCACAGTTCCGAGGGTGGCCTTAATAATGAGGTTGCATTGTATCAGGTGGTTCTTTCAGAATCTAGAGTACACTTACTTGGTGCTGTGTATTGAGCTGTGGGCTGAGCCGATGCGTGGAGGCAGACGATACTGCTCTGTGTTGGGCGTATAAGGCAGGTCAAACTCTATCGAGTCCCAGTACTGGTCCTTAATGAGATGAGGGTGGTCAGCGTGCATCTCATCCACTATCAAGTACGAAACCTGCAGCAATACTCTCAGTGCACAGCTAAAGAAACTCTGGCACACTATCCCGGAACATGCAACAAATGCAAACTCTGTAGAATGCTTCAAAACTCTGTTTTTAAATCTTGTCAGGAAAGTGTTAATATTTTCAAACTTTTTTGTATTTTACTGGTAAATTGTTTTTAATAATGTTTTGTTTATTATTTTATTATCGTTTTCCTTTCTAGAATTGTTAAATTGATTCATGCTTTTACAACAGTTTTATTATTAATTATTTGTTTAGTATATCAATAGTATATTTTATCTAAAGCTATATAAAATTAATGTGTATCAAGGATACTGACACACTGCATGATGCATCCTTAACAGCAGCACAACTATCATTGTTCTACATGTGTATGTGGTATTGTCATTTATGGATTGTCTTGTACTTGATGAGATTTAGTCCCGCTAAGTTGCCTACCTGCAGGTTCCGATCAATCATCGCATTGATTTCAAAGTCGTCATCATCTTCACCAAATGGATTCATCAGTGTTTCGGCCACCTGGTGTGAAGTAGTTAAACAATATATGTGACCTGTCACAGCTAAATGGATATTAAGTTTAACCTGCAATATCAGTTCGATTGTTATCCTCCTGGCTTTTTTGACTAATTTCCCGAAAAAGCAAAGCCATCAAGTATCCCCTATAACATCCTAGTTCGGTGGTGCACTTGTGCTACTTCGTTTTGTTGAAATTAATAAACAAACTGCGAACTATTTCGAATTTGGTTTCGAGTCGAAGGAGTCGAAACTAGCAACACTTACTTGAACATGGACATGCACCTGGAAGTGGAAACTTCATATAATAGTATCGTGTTCGCGAATTTGGGCGAGACTGACCTCTGACCCTCAAGATTGATGCCTCGATCAAGCCGTTTTTGTTGATAGTAGTGTTCGCAAGTGTTTATACAACACTTTCTTATTTTATGGCATTTACGCCGGCGATGGGACATATGCCACTGACGCAGCAAAAAAGGGCCAAATTATGCAGACAATGACAATATTCGCGCCAGACGGTTTATTTGAAAAAAACCAGTATGGATTTGTGGAACAACACAAGACAACTGACAAGTCACAAAAGAAAGAGCTGGAGTAAGACTAGTCTAAGAACAGACGCTGCGTTCGCAAAACTTCTTCTAGACAGGTTAGTAATTTCAAAGTAGTCAGCCTCAGCCACGCATATTTATTCGTATGAATATATTATGTTGCTTATTATGTTCAGAAAACCACCACCCCTGAATACTGTGAAAATGTCCATCACAATAACATGTATCGATAGCTTGCGACTGATTTATGTGAGAGAGCAGAGAATTACCATTACTATACAAAGAATTGCAGCCCATGTTTTGTTAAGATACAAATCCTTTTGTACATGTAAATTATAGAAGTTCTGTTTTTAGTTGTTTTTTAGTTTGGTCTTTCAAGAAAAAAAGCACATCCTACTACAATTTATCAATAACATGCATTTTGTAATTTATACTTCTACATTCATACATTTTGTAGAAATATGTGGTAAATTTATTTTCCGTTTCATTTAATTAATTCACTTCATCTTACTTTGCATCAGTTGCGTGATTCAATTAAAAACAGTCAGGGTTGACTGCTAAGTTTCTGACAGGACAGTTTACAAATTGTTTGCACGTTGATGACATTGAAGCAACAGAGGCTTCGGTTCAAGGAACATACTTTCCCAGTCAGAAACCTCAAAGTTAATAACCACAGTTGCAAGTAATTGAAAGGCCATTATCACTTTTGTTTGTTAAATCACGCCAGGAAATCCATAATAAAATGCCTTTGTTGCTCTCATAAGAGACATGACTAACTGCTGGAATCTTCTTCTAAAGACTTACAGTGGTAATCCACCCTCTGAGTAAACAGTAGAACTTTGTGGACACTGCCAGGGGTTCAACCACTACCAGCCAAATGTCCTCCTGATTAATTAGCAGTGTTAGGTGAATGACACATTGAGATCACAACTAAGGCATTGGGTGTTTTGCATGGTTTACTATTGAATTCCTCAAACTTTGTTTTGTTGAACTATCAGTGAAAAATTGCAAAACTTTTTATTTATTTTATATTTTTCGAATAAAATTACTTTGTGACTTTATTTCCTATAACCTTCTTTCCAGCCCATCTATGTTCTACCTGTACTTAGTTAATAAGTTGACACATATCATTGTAATTTTTTTACAATTGGGCAAATGAACTTTTCACATTTGAGTGCTGAGCAAATGACCATTGGGCAAAAGACCTTGCAACATATTTTTACCTGTTAATGAAAATAAAAAGTTTACAAGTTACATACCACACACACACATAATATTATATACTATTATATATATATATATACTAATGGGTATTAGTGCTGTAAACCCATGTTCATTTTCACAAATAATCTGACTCATTACAAGATTTAACAAGATTGCCACCCAGAGAATTAACTCTAGGTGGCAGGTGGACAAGGAAGCCCTTTGGCTTATCGAGAGTCCGACCCTTTTATCTATGTGTATCCCGCCCGTCTGAGGTATATGTCGATTTAATTTTTAAACATATTCACGCTACTAGCACCCGCACAATCAGCAGATAATCTGTTCCATTCATTTACAGTCCTTTGTGAGAATGAGAACTTTCTTATATCTAATCTACACTGCTCCTTTGCTAATGTAAGTTCATGCCCTCTAGTCCTTCTATCTTTCTTAACTGAGAAAAAAATATTTCTATCAATATTTTCATAACCCTTCAATATTTTAAACACTTCTATCTGATCTCCTCTCAACCTCCTGGTCTCTAGTGTCGTTAAACCGCATTTTTTAGGCGTATTTCGTAACTAAGATCCCTCAGTTTTGGTATCATTTTAGTTGTTCTCCTCTGCACTCTTTCTAGCATATCTATGTCCTTCCTGCGATACGGCCTCCACGTTTGAATACAATATTCTAATTATTGTATTGTACAGCGGTATTACTAGCTCTTTTTCCTTATATGTTATGTTACGCCTAATTAATGCAAGGATTTGATTTCCCTTTGAAGCTGCAATTCTGCACTGCTCTGAAACCTTCATATCAGCACTAATGGTTAACCCTAAGTCCTTTTCTTTTTCAGTAGTACTTAGTACAGTACCCCCGATTGTATATTCTACCTCTTCGTTCCTATGTCCTGTGTGGAGGCATTTACATTTCCCAAAATTGAACAGCATTTGCCACTTTTCAGACCATTTGATCAACCTGTCAAGATCATCTTGTAAATGCTGTCTATCTCCATCACTTTTAATCCTTCTAAACACTTTTGTATCATCCGCAAATTTCAACACCTTGCTTGTTATTTCATCATCCAAATCGTTGATATATATTAAGAATAATATAGGTCCTAATACTGATCCCTGTGGTACCCCACTCAATACCGATTTCCAGTTTGAAGCCTCCCCATCAACTACTACACGTTGTCTTCTGTCAA
This sequence comes from Paraescarpia echinospica, assembly GCA_020002185.1. NCBI lineage: Eukaryota > Metazoa > Annelida > Polychaeta > Sabellida > Siboglinidae > Paraescarpia > Paraescarpia echinospica. The sequence continues at coordinate 7,414,617 of CM034542.1, forward strand.
TCAGCCATTGTTCTATCCAGTTTATTATACCATTTCCTATGCCATGGGCCTTTAGTTTAAGCAGTAATCTTTGATGTGGTACTTTGTCGAAAGCTTTTTGAAAATCTAAGTAGACGATATCTACTGGTGATCCCTCATCTACCCACTTAGTGATGTCTTCCAAAAAACATAACATATTTGTTAAGCATGACCTCGCTTTAAAAAAACCATGTTGAGATGGGTTTATTAAGTTTTGTTTAACAAGAAAATCCACCATGTGATCTTTAATTAGTCTTTCTAATAATTTACAAATCACTGATGTTAAACTCACTGGTCTATAGTTCTCTGACTTGTTTCTCGAACCTTTTTTGAATAACGGTATAATGTTTGCTTCTTTCCATTCTAAAGGAACCACTCCCTCTTCTAATGACAAGTTGAAAACTGTTGCAAGCGGTATGCTAATTTGTTCTACAATTTCCAATAGTAGTTTGGGTGGAATACCATCCACTCCAGGTGATTTATTATCCTTCATAGCCCTTATTTTCTTAGCTACTATTTCCGGGGTTACAATTAATTGCCCTATATAGTCTGAATCTGCCCCCTTGAACTTAGCCTCTGGTACTGGCAGTGAACTAATATTTTCCCTGGTAATCACTGAACTAAAGTACTCATTCAGGTCTTCTGCCATTAAGAATCCCTCTGATATTATATTTCCAGCACTATCTTCTAGAGGACCGACCTTATCTTGAACTTTCTGTTTGCTAAGGTTAAGTGCTTCTTTATAACTGTTGTAGTCTTCATCATTTCCAGTACATCTATATGACTTCCACATCTTTTGTTTATACTTAATTTTTCTAATGGCTTCTTTCGATAAGTGTTTCTTTTTGGACCGTTTTCCTTGTTTTTTGAAGGGTACAAATTTATCGACTATGCACTTAATTTCACTCTTTAATATATTCCAGCATTCTGTTGCCGTCTTATTTTTCAGTGTGTTATTCCAGTCTATCTTTGCTAAATATTTCCTCATGTCCTTATACCTTCCTTTGAGGAAATTTCTCCTACATTGCTTTTTACTATTCCTTTCTGATTTTACTTTGATGGTAAAGTGCATCTGGTTGTGATCACTACTCCCCAGTGGCTCACATATCTTGACATTGTCAACTAATTCATTCTGTGAGGACAAAACTATGTCTAACACATTCTCACCCCTGGTTGGTTCTAGCACATGTTGAGAAAGGGATGTATCTTGAACTAAAAACTTGTGATCCTCACTCCCCATACTCTGTAGAGATTTCCATAGTATATGCCCGTGGTTAAAATCCCCCATAATAATACAGTCCCGTTTGCTTACTTCCCTTATAGCGTTTTGTATTTTTTCATTCTCTTCTATGCTTATGTTTGGACTTCGATAAACTAACCCAACTGTTAACGTTGAGTTTCCCGTAACTAAGTTACACCAAACAGCTTCTTCGCAATCTGCTTCTCTTTCTAATTTTATTTCATAAGCCTGAATAGATTCTTTAATATATAAAATAACTCCACCTCCCTTTCTTCCTATTCTATCTTTTCTAAACATTACATATCCTGTCAGTTCCAATTCAGCATCTGATATATCGGTGGTGGTCCAGGATTCGGTTATACCTATTATATGAGGGTCAATATCTTCTACCATAATGTTTAGTTCATTTCTTTTGTTTACTATACTCCTTGCATTTAAACAAACACATTTATATCCAGCTTCAGAAGAGTTTTCCAGACTGTTATTTGCTGATATTCCAATTCATGACTTTGTTTGACAGCTTCAACACAAAGGTGCGAACTACCTCAACACCACTACAGCCATCACATATGACAAGATCTGTGGTGGCTCTATCGAGCATCATAGCAAAGGCAGTCCAGGTGTCCAGTCACTTCCTGAGGATGGATGCAGCTCGGGACATTTAGAACAAACGTAAGTATTCATTGATGCTGCTATGCAAACATGATATATATATATATATAAATCATAGCATAATAATTGGAAGATATGCAAACATATGTGATTGGTTTTAACAATTATGTTTTATTCTGACCAATGTTATGTGGGTACATCATCTTTGGTTGATAGGGCTTTTGTGAAACTTTCAATTACCGGTACATTGTACATTTCATTTGCAGTTCACTTTTTGAACTTAATGTTCTATTTATTTAATTTGGAATATTTCTGTTACAAACATACATTCGTATATTATATAGTGCAAGTAAATACACGTGAAACAATATAGCGCCAAGCCGCAGTGATGATTGTACTTTCACAATAATTATGCCTATGCAGTGGTGAAAATGTTTCAATAGCACATCCCCCCGTCTTCCGATATCACCACTCCAGCCGAACGGCTGAAGTTATAGTTATGGCGGCTTGGTAGCGACAAAATTTAGACTACACCATTTGGTTCGGCCGCCAGTGGAGGTTTTTGTACCCCCAGGCTCGGTTTTTTTATCCACCCCTGTATGTGATCGTTTTGTTTGTCTGCATGAGGATTTTCCAGTAATGGGTGTCCTCGTTAAATTGCATATTGTTGTTAGAAATGCATGTGAATTAAAAGTAGACAATGTAAAGCAAAAACATTTTATTGAAACTATTTCATGAGATTGACTACAAAATTATGAAAAGCACAATACAACTACAGGTACAATCACTGCACTTGATAAGTATAATGTAATAATTTTTAATATCACATACATATCACATATACGCAAAATGCAAAGCAACAATAGAAACAAAAATTAGGAAGAGGTTGAAAAAATGTCAGCTACATATAAAAACAAACAGTTACTTTTATCATGCTCCTTTGTTGCAAAAAAACAACATTAGTACATGTGCTATCAAATGCTAGTTGTAGTTTATACATGCCTTATATATTTATAACTCACAAAATTGGTGACTAAACAATCATGTGTATTTAACAACAATTTTCAATATTTAATGCCCATAAAATGTAAACAAATCAATAAAAAAAATTAATTAGAAAGATGTTTAGTTGAACAAACGTAATATCAAATAAAAATAACTATATTACGATTCTTTCTTTAAAAAACCATCAATAATGACTGGACCAGACAGGGTCATTGCCGTGTGACTGAGAATTACATATACAATCATTACATGCTACATTGCTCCAGTTTACTCAGCTGTATGAATAGTACCTGCTACAGACAGTGGTGGATAGTCTTCGCATATTAATTTCAGTGTGGCTGAATGCTTCCCACATAAGTCAAGATGGTGTTTTCGATTTAACAGGTCTGCCAGGGAGTAAAGTGTAAAGCGCTTTGAGCAATCCTGAGGACTGGATACTACACCATACCAGAACTAATCTTACTCAAGTGTTGTTTAATTATCTTGAGAAATTAAAATGTAATGTAAATTATTTGTGAAAATATAAAACAGTGATAAAAAATAATAATTTAGAAAAATGATACGTGGCATGAAAAATATATAACAGTCCTCATGATTCATAGATAATTTCAACAAGTAAAATGCTTCTGTCAGTGTATCAACAGATTGTTGTTGAAAATTGTGAAAAGGCTTTCAATACCATTACTTCATCACAAACTTGTGTTGTACATAACAAGTGCCTGGTGTATGTTGCAAGAACGCAGCTGGCTGCCACTGACTATCAGCAAAACAAAGACAATGAAACCCTACCACTGTAACAATGCTAGATAACTAATGTATTTTTTTCATAGCCACTGCTAAAAGTTATAGTTTAATTGAATACAAATACCTTGTATTATTGACTTTTGATAAATGTGTCGTCACGTATAAAAATATCACACATGTCAGAGCCATGCTAATTGTCACTTTTTCTCCGGTATAGGTAGATGCAGATGTACAGCAAAAAGTCAGGAAGCTGGTATGCAGTACCATCAAAGATAGCGAAAACATACAGTGATGTCATCGATATCTAAACTGATGTAGTTCACCAAAGAATGCTCAACACTGAACCTCTCTCACATAATTGAAAGTTGTTGCCCGAAGACTCATGCGATATCTGCCAGACCCTGGCACCCACCGTTACATCACCAACTACAGAGCTAGTCAGGCGTCACCACACTCTTATGTCGAGCAACCTGCATTCTACATTGGTTTCCAGTCAGTCAAGCTAACTGACTGATCTGGAAGCCAGTGTACTCCCCATCGGCACTGGGGAATCTGTCACGGATGCAACACACGACACAATTGGGATCACTCGGTGGACATTCACGTGACAAACTGTTAATATGCAGTATATTGCATGGCTGTAGAATCTTGTCCGAGATCCTGGACATACAACTGCCCAGTATGCCATATTAACTTGGAGAGCTAGTAGTACTAAGCACACTAGTTCAATCTCCTGTAAAGAAAAGCATATATTCAGTAAACAAAAACAGGCATCATAGTAGTGTTGGGAGTAAATAATTATGGAGTTGTTCATTGTCATAATCAATAAATATATAATAATGTTTCATGTATGATCTGCAGCATTTCACAAGAAAAAGGCAGCAAGAAATGCTCTACTATAGCTGCATCAATACATATTGATATCTTAGGAACAGTCTGTGTTTACCGGGGTTGTTCCGGGTGGAGGAAGGGAGTGGGTTGATACAGCATGCAGACATTAGTGGAATATGCTCTTTTTTTTTAAACGGTGTAAATTTTAAACTATTTTTCTTTACTAGGTGTTCATTGTCATTACATTAAAATTGTTCAATTTCATTACAGTGTGCTTGATCTTAGTCAATATTATAGACTGATTTGAATTCTGCTAGTCACTAAAGCATCAGTAAAGTGCATTTATATTTTTTGTTTTGTTTTCAGTATACAAATTCATGTCAGTGTCTGCCATGTGTAACTACTACACATATTCATGTTTGACGTTTTAAGCTTAAGGTTTAATGGTCGAGATGAATGTTGGAAATGACAAAATGAGGTGTTATTGTGATGCTAACAGTGTATTTTCCTCGTCAAGTATTCAAAGGTTCATAATATGTATGTCTACCTTCTTCAAGAATGAATAATTTATTTTATAAATTTATTTCAGAGTCATCGCCATATGCTAAATACTTTTTAAAGGTGTATTAATATGTCTTTGTTGATACACTGGGTATAATATACAAGAGCAGAAGTCAACCTAGTTTTTCATGTCCAAGATGTTATTATTAAAATGTGTATGAAAACAAATGTATATTTAAATGTGCACATTAAAATTTGTTGATAACCTATACGTGGTTAATTGTTATAAATTTGAAATTACCTGCAATATCATAATTCAAGTGATTTATTATGTATTTATATATTGCTGTGGTGAGAATATTTACACATATTGGTAAATACATAAGAATAGCTGGCATATGTCAGTTGAAAGGTATCACAGGATACCAATTAATGCATTACATACACTATGGTCAGGCATCAAGGACCACAATGAAAACTAGTGCATGCATTTTTTTGTGTAATCCTTATATATTATATGGTGTACTCTAGCTCTATTGATATTTTATGTATTTACACGTTTACATTTATATATTGCATAAAATCACCATCATGGTTGTCATATAAAAATCTAAATTATTTTGCATAAAATACAATGCCAATCAACAATATTCTGCAGTAATAGTATCAAAATATGAGTCACAAAACAATGTTTTAATAATTATGATCACCAATATAATACTCCCGTGTTTGACCTTCTGTTGCACGAAATTACGGATGCTCCCTGACTAAGTTACTCGCACGATCAACAGGGGCCTGCTGCCAAACAAAGCAATGTTTCTTGTCATTTCGCACCCTCACTCCTCTACTCTCTATATGTATTGTCGGAATAACATAGCTTATTAACAAGATCCTGCATAACCAAATACATTACGTATCAAATATTATGCTCGTTGACGTTGCCACTCTCTGACTGAATCTCTGGCTGATAGCATATGACATATGGCATATGCCATATGGTGACTGTCTGAGAGTCAGCCTCGGGTCGAGTGTTGACGTTCGCAAGTTGCAATTCTCGTTGAATTAATACACGGCTACGCGTTCTTGTTGCTAACTGCGATAGTGTAATACGTACCTTCGTACAAACTCTTTAGAATGTTCATCTTGATACGACAAAGCACTTGTGTTGTTATTGTTTTCAAATGCGTGGGATGCCGATCTCGCATAAAGCACGTGACCGAAATAGTGCGGGAGGTCGACAGCGCAATTGGCTTTCGCCAGCTATACCCGGTGTAACGACAACTCTTTTTTTGATGATTAAATTTTTTTTTTATTAAACCGACTGTGAGCACTAGTTAAACTATTCACACATTACACATCTGGACATAAAAGAACAGGATTGGCGATGGGCAAACGAACTGATTGAGCACCTTTAAAAATTGTAAAATGGAGTTTTGTACCTTTTTGGATTCCACAGATAACGACCTTTAAACTGATACATCATGTGTTGAAATATCTTCTGTAATTTGTGATTTATCACTAAAATTGAAGTGAACATTTTCCTTATAATCTCCTACTACTTCAGTGACTTTCCAAACTCACACCTCTATGATATTCATCAGCACTGCACACGTGAAAGAAACAATCTGTATACCCGGGGTATGTCCAGATTCAAACACGAATTTGTCAAAAAATGCATTAGACACAACATAGCAGAGACAGTTAACAATACACCAAGTATTATCATTAATACAATTTCCACCCACAGTCTATATGGTTTTTCAACATGCACAAAAAACTTTTTTATTTTTAATTTAAATGAATCCAGTTGTCGTATTCATAATTGCTTTATTTGTAATTCGTAATACGTATTGAAATGTATACCTAAGTATCCATATGTACGTCAATGTGTACACGAGTACATATAATCAGTCTTTGTATTATGTATGTATGTTGATACACTGAGTAATTATCAACTATAAAAACAAGTCATATGCTATTCTGATTTGTATCATGTAAATTTTGTTGTTGTTTATATTTATGGGGTGGCTCCTGTGCTAGTGATATTATATATCTTAATGGGAGCCTCCCGACCTTATCTATTACTTACATTATTCATTGTATATGTATCGTATTTATTGGTCAAATAAATTGATTCTGAGTTCCTTATCTTAGTGATGAAGTGCTCTCTACACATACCTTCAACCATCCCATGTAAAAGAAGAACTGTAGAATTGTGAAGACGGGGACATAGACATCTCCAACATGCCCCTTCTGGAGAAACTGCCGCCCCATGAGACACGAGAGAAAGAACATGTACACGGCCAGCGTGACCACCTGGTGGCAACACACGACAACATGAGTTGGTTTGGATGAGGCAGAATTTTCTGAAGAATTAATATATTTTGCTGTATGCCTATATGTCACAATTAAAATTATGTGCAAGCTTTGCCTTGCCAACAATACTTACCATAAGTAATATAGTTGCTTTAGGGGCTATCCATAAAGTACGTCAAGTAATATTTGGGACATTTTTGAGATCCCTTTGTCATGCTTTGTAACACTGGCATGTACACACCCACCTAAAATTACGTGGATCTCAACAAAGACCCCCCATTATGTATACATCTATGATAATTGTCTGTCTTTGCATGGTTGAATTAATTCGTTGTTTGCATGTAAAATAAAAGTCTGCTGCAAAAGTTAGACTGCTGTTGAAATCTACCCAAAAACTGGCTGAACAATTAATGTTACGTCAATCTGATAGTAACAGTAACAAAGTGGAGCACTGCGGTGCAGTGGCTAGAGTTTCTGACCCTTGACCGAGAGAACCGTGGTTCGAATCCTGTATTGCATTGTCAAACCTTTGGCAAATTTATTCACTCTACATTGCTCCAGTTCACTCAATTGTACGAATGAGTACCTGGCTAAAGACAGTGGTGGATATTTGTGCACGAATAGTCTTTGTGCATTAACTGGAGCATGGTGAGATGCTTCCCAAAGAAGTCAAGATGGTGTTCGATTAAACAGGTCTGCCAAGAAGTTAAATGCAATGCATTTTGCATTATATAAGAACGTACCTTTACTTTTTTAATAAACATTAAACAAATTACATAATGCTTACCAAGAGATCACCCATAGGTAACGCTTCGTCACACTTGGTTAGACAGACCCATCCCCATGTACTTGTCGATGACCCCTTACCTTACTAGTGCGACATGGCATCTTCTAAATAATTTTTTTTCCCACGTGCAGTTCTCATTTTAATACCTTTGCCTGGTGTTTTTGTGAATAAAGAAAAAACATTTAGGGCCAGAATTTCAACAAAATATACAATAGAACATCTTAACGTTCCACATTTTTGATGACTTGATGGGCCTTGTTGCTACCTTCACTTAATAATAATATAGTATTAAAATTACAGAGATACAAATAGAAACTGCCCTAATATACAGCACTCTAGTTATTTGTGATAGTCAATCTTAATTATACTACATTGAATAGGGATAATATAAACGCACCAATGTACAACACTATAATTATGAGGTCTGTGTTGTTTATCACCAGACTCCTCTCTCGTGCCACGTGAAACTTTGACTATATTAAAATGTGGATGCTGGTACAAACGTCCTCATCCTACATGTAACCAATGAAAAAAGTATTTAAAAAAAAGTTAAAAGTTCCGATTTCAACCACAAATCTGCCTGTGAGAAACACAACTGAAAAGAAACTCTGCTTGAGATGTATACAAAAGCCTCACCTGTGTGTAGACTAGAGGGACACTGAGCATGTCATAATTGAACAGGTTTCCAAGCATCCCACGGAACTGGTTGATTTCCTGCATGAAAAAATATACTCTAATAAACTACACATATTCTAATATCTAATGGACTGGCCAAATGTGTTTAGATATAATGAACCACAGCGTATTTTGTTTACATAATTTCATCGTTATCCAGTTAGTTTTAGCATTTTGATGCTAATACTATGTTTACATTACATAGACAACATCATATACTATTAGGATGAGTTGTAAACGGGGAGAGTTTAGTTTAAGTATAACCTTATGTTTACCCCCCGGTAAATCTAAATGTGAGTATGAACCAAGCTGCAATCATATTCACATTTTATAGTCCACGTAATCGAGTCAATGTAACTTTTACATGAGGTGCTGTAGTCAAGAAACTGAAATGAAACCAAACGCAGAACAAAAAATTCAACGTACTTACGTCAATGATGGTCTTGACAGCGAAATCATCCCTGATCCGTCCTTCCTTCCTGGCTCTGGCGACTAGACTCGTGGCCCACACAAGGGGGATGAAGTACTTGTTATGTGGGGTTTTGATGCCCATGAGAATCTGCTCCTCTCCAGCCAACAGGAAACCTATGGAAAAGGTAACTTCTTAACCATTTCAGTACTACAGCCCTGATCAGCTGTGACCACTGAATACTGCATTCCCAGGGAATATGCACAAAAATGGTTTACCTCACTTCAAGTCAAGATTTAAGCAACAAAAATGCATTTTATGAATAGGAACGTTATACATTTTCGGAAAGTATGATAATCAACAAGTAAAATGAGCCTCTTCATTTTACATTCTGTCGTCATGGTAACCAGCAATCCAAGATGGCCACCAAGATTTTAACATTTTTGTTGTCACCGTCATTTTCGTCTCCGACATCGTCATTGTGTCAATCATCAACATCCGACAAAGATTCTTTGCTAAAACTCAAATAATCTGTCTAAAACATACGGTTGCACATCGCTAGTTGAAGTAAAGCTGTCCGCCATTATGGCTACCGCAGATTTTGATAATCCATCATTAAAAAACGCAAAAATATCTGTAAACTATTATTGAGCAATAATCCACGACGACCACTGCTAAACAGGTAATTTATTCGCCTTAAGAGGCTCCACGTACTGGATAATTATGAGTAAAAATGGGCCAAGTGGCCCTGAAGTCCTTTGGACTAATACTTCTATATGTGACCCCTGACCAAATGAGTGATAAGTCGGAAAAATTGTAACATTATTTTCTTACATCCTTGTAAAGGTTTGGTAGGGTGCTTTACACGGTTTCAAAAATTATGACTGCGACAAAAATTGGCGAAGTTATGGAGCATTGAACATGGTAGGGGTCAAAAAGTGAAAATGAAGAAAACGGCTGTTGAAGTTTTATATTATATATGCAAATGGATTGCATGGAAATATTACATGCACAACATTAAAATGTGGCACACAGTATGTAATATGTATGTTATGTTGCAATGATACACTGGAAGTACAAATGTGCTGCTACAAAGACTTATCAAGTTATGCCAGATTATGTCTTCATGTGTAAAACTAAGAGGACAGATTATTTGAGAGCAAAAGGTAGACTCACTGTTTGACACAGTTTAAAACCTACAGGCAACTGTCCAGTTTAACAGGGGTCTAGTGGCTTAATGCTGTCTGTTGACACAAGCTACTGCCAGTGACCAATTACACATTAGTCACAGTTTCCATCAAACAATAGCAGGCAGAGAATCTTAGCTCCACAGCTGGGGGTAATACACAACCAGAGCCACCACTGATTCATGGTCAAGTAGATTAGCTCAATGCACCAACTAAGACAATACACAACACTGTGAGTGACAGTGTCCAGGGTGAGGCCTAAGCAGTGTCCTCATTGCTGAATAGATCAATTAAACCTGCCAAGTGGGTGACATTCTGCACAAGTGTTCATTAATCCTTAGTGATTGTTCAGAACACCAGACTGACCACATACCTAAACAAAGTGAATGTAATAGGTGAAGAACAGGCAGTGTTCAGATAGGGGTATTGGTTGAATTGTATTTGTCTCAATGCAAAAGGCTTTATTGTGCCTTCATCAATTATAAGAAAGCATTTGATTTAGTAGACCGGTCCTCACTGTGGTCTAAGATAATTTCATGTCGTATTAAAGGTACTCAACCAATTCGATTGTCTTGTTCCTCGCGTTTCTTAGTAATTTAAAAAAAACAGAGGAATCAAGTACTCCCCAAAGATATCCTAGTTCGTTTATGCATACGTATTAGTTCGTTTTTTTTTTTTAATTAATACAAAAACTGCGAACTCTCTCGTTTTTAGTAAAAACTGGATCCGGTTTTTTGCTTCGATTTTAGCCGAGTATGGACATTGAACTCGGCGTGGAATCGCATTCTTGTCTTCTCGTGATCGCGAATTATGGGCGATATTGACCTTTGACCCCCACCCTTTGGCGCTGTTGATGTTATGGAATTCCGAGTTTAGGCAACGAGTGGACGTCCACGAACATACATGCCACAGACACGGCAAAATGGGCTAAATTAGACAGACAAAAACAGTACCCACGCATAAAGGTGTATTTCTATTAGAGAATGACTATGGAAGAAACAAAGCAAACAGAAGGAGTTGGCGACAGTGTCAGTGGACTGTGGCCGTGGGCCGTTGCCCGTGCCGTGGTGTCAGTCAAAATATCAACAGACGAGATGCAGCGTTCGAAAAGGTTCTTCCAGACAGGTTAGTAATTCCGATTTATTCAGCTATAATCACGTATATTTAGACGTATGAGTATATATATTAATGTTGCTTGTACTAAATTTATTTGATTGTTTTCCTTTTAGTCATTGGCAATGGTGGTATGGGCGGCCTGGCTGGGCCCTGTTTACTATAGACTAATATCAGCTAACAGTACGACGCTATGCCTATGGCATATACTTATGTCAATGATAGTGACTATATTATGTTTATGTCGTATATGGTAGTAGGCTAGTAGCCTAAGTAGGCTTGGGAAAATAGTAATAGTGTAAATGCATTATAAATGATCCGTAACGATTATAATTATTGAACCAATATGTACATAATTTACTAACAACAGTAATGTAATAGTAATTTAACAAATTTATTACTTTTAAGTTAAAAAATACTATTATGGGACATTAAAAAAATTAATTTTAATTCAATTGTATGTAGTCTTGGTATTTAATTATTTACAAGGAAAAGAATATTCCAGTAGTTTCACCAGGTTTTTTTATATTCCCTTCTGTGAGTTTTTGTTATGTTCAGAAAACCAGCGCCCCTCAATACCATGAACATTAATGCCCATAACATGTATATATTATATAGATAACTCTTGACCGTTGGCATTGGTTGCATTTGGCAGGTGGTCATTCATTGCATTGCAACTTTTGCAAGTACATTAAAATGATTATTGTTAGAAACAATCAGTGCTGACTATTAATACATGTACTATATTTTCAGAACTTGAGGTGTGTCGACACCACATGCAGATGTATGCTTCAAAGCTCTTCACCTTCAGGTAAACGAGTGTTATCAAATGTGGTTACTCTGTCACCAAACCTGTTATCAAAATTATAAATACAAGCAATAAACAAGTATGTCATAGGCAGATGCAGGTGGGCCTGGGGACAGGTGCCCCCCTAGACCATAAGAATTTGGCGTGTCTGAAAATCTTTTATAATGGGCCCACGCGACTGTGTCCTCCCAGACCGTTTGAAATGTGCCCCAGTTTAGGTGATAATAATAAGCTGAAGTTATGGCGTCTTCCAATATCACTCCTGTGGAGCGGGTGATGTTATGGCAGCGTGGTAGCGACAAAATTTAGACTACACCATTTGGTTTGGCCACCAGTGGCGATTTTTGTGCCTCCCATACTCGATTTCTGGATCCACCCCTGTATGTGATAGTTTTGTTTGTCTGCATGAGGATTTTCCAGTAATGTGTGTCCTCGTTAAATTGCATATTGTTGTTAGAAATGCATGTGAATTAAAGACAATGTAAAGTAAAAACATTTTATTGAAACTATTTGATGAGATTGACTACAAAATAATGAAAAGTACAAATCAACTACAGGTACAATCACTGCACTTGATGTGTATAATGTAATACTTTTTAATATCACGTGCACATCAAATGCAAAACAACAATAGAAAAAAAAATTAGGAAGAAGTTCAAAAAATGTCAGGTATATATAAAAAACAAACATATACTTATCAAGATTCTTTGTTACAAAAAAACAACACTAGTACACATGATGTCAAATGCTCTCACAAAATTAGTGACTAAACAATTATGTGTATTAACAACAATTTTTAATATCGCATGCCCATAAAATGTAAACCAATGAGAACAAATTACTTAGGAAGATGTTTAGTTGAACAAATGAACTATTATGAATCATAATTGTTTTTTTAACAAAGGATCATAATTTATGGTTCTTTGTTAAAAAAACATCAATGATTAGAAAATTTGAATTTTTTTTAGTTTATGCAATGCTTGGTATGTATGTTTACAACTCACAAATAATAGTGACTAGAATAGTCAGGGTCATCGCCATGTGACTGAGAATTACATGTACAATCACTACATGCTACATTGCTCAGGTTTACTCAGTTGTATGAAGAGTACCGGCTACAGACCGCAATATTTTTGTACGAATAGTCTTCGCATATTAATTTCAGTGTGGCTGAACGCTTCCCACATAAGTCGAGATGGTGTTCGAATTAACAGGTCTGCCAGGGATTAAAGTTTAAAGCACTTTGAGCAATCCCGAGGACTGGATACTACACCATATCAGTACAGGTGTATAATCATCATGCAAAGTGAAAATGTAATGTAAATTATTTGTGAAAATATAAACCAGTGATAAAAAAGAATAATTTAGAAATGTAAAATGTGGCATGAAAAGTATAATACCAGTCCTCATGATACATAGAAAACTTAAACAAGTGAAATGCTGCTGTCAGTGTATCAACAGATTGTTGTTGCAAAATGTGAAAAGGCTTTCAATACCATTACTTCATCACAAACTTGTGTTGTTGTACATAACAAGTACCTGGTGCAAGAACTCAGCTGGCTGCCACTGACTATCAGCAACACAAAGACAATGAAACCCTACCACTGTAACAATGCTGGATAATTGATGTATTTTGTTATAGACACTGCTAAAAGTTAAAGTTGAATTGAATACAAATACCGTGTATTATTAACTTTTGATAAATGTGTCATCACATATAAAATATAATACATGTCAGAGCCATGCTAATTGTCACCTTGTCTCCGGTATAGGTAGATGGGGATGTACAGCAAAATGTCAGGCGTCACCATATTCTACATTGGTTTTTAGTCAGTTACGCTAACTGACTGACCTGGAAGCCAGTGTACACCCCATCGGCACTGGGGAATCTGTCACGGATGCAACACATGACACAATTGGGATCAGTCGGTGGACATTCACATGATAAACCATTAATATGCAGCATGCTGCATGGCTGTAGAATCTTGTCCAAGATCGTGGACAAATACAGCTGCCCAGTATGCCATATTAACTTGGAGAACTAGTGATACTAAGCACACTAGTCCAATCTCCTGTAAAGAAAAGCATATATTCAGTAAACAACAACAGGTATTATTATAGTGTTGGTAGTAAATAATTATGGAATGTTCATTCTCATAATCAGTAAATGTAAAATAATGTTTCATGTGTGACCTGCAGCATTTCACAAGAAAAACAGCAGCAAGAAATGTGCTACTACAGCTGCATCTATACATGTTGATATCTTAGGAACAGTCAGTGTTTACCGGGGTTGTTCCGGAAGAGGGAGAGGGTGGGTTGATACAGCATGCAGACATTAGTAGAATGTGCTCTTTTTCAAAACGGTGAAAAATTTTAACTATTTTTTCTTTATAAGGTGTTCATTGTCATTACATGAATTAAAAAATTTTCAATTTTATTACAGTGATGCCTGATCTTAGTCAATATTATAGACTGATTTGAATTCTGCTAATCAGTAAAGCATCAGTAAAGAGGATTTATATTTTTTGTTTTGTTTTCAGTATACAAATTCATGTCGGTGTCTGCCATGTGTAACTACTACACATATTCATGTTTGACATTTTAAGGTTCTGCCTGAAGTTGAATGGTCGAGGTGAATGTTGGAAATTACAAAATGAGGTTTATTGTGATGCTAACAGTACTCGCCAAGTATTCAAAGTTTCATAACATGTATGTTTACCTTCTTCAGAAATTAACAATTTATTTTATAAACTTATTTCTGAGTCATCGCCATATACTAAATGCTTTTAAAGGTGTATTAATATGTCTGTGGGTATAATATAAGTGCAGAAGTCAACTTAGTTTTCCACGTCCAAGATGTTATTATTAAAATGTGTAAGAAAACAAATATATATGTAAATGTGCACATTAAATTTTTTTGATAACTTATATGTGGTTGATTGTTATAAATTTGAAATTACCTGGATTGATCAAATGTGGGCCTCCAGTAGACTATGTATCCTCCCTGTGTCTACCTGACCCAGGTGACTGCCTTAGCTCCTCTTCTGCCTCCTCTCATTCCCATTCTTGGGTTGCAGTGTGGCCTCTAGCGACATCATAATTCAAGTTACGTATTATGTATTCATATATTGCTGTGGTGAGAATATATACACATATTGGTAAATACACAAGAATAGCTGGCATATGTCAGTTGAAAGGTATCACAGGATACCAATTACATAAACTATAGCCAGGCACCAAGGACCACAACGGAAACAAGTGCGAGCATTGTCTTGTTTAATCCTTATATATGGTGTACTTTAACTGTATTTATATTTTATGTATTTACACGTTTACATTTTTATATTTAATAATAAAATCATCATCACCATCATGGTCGTCAATATAACAAATCTCAATTATTTTGCATAAACTACAATGCAAATCAACAACATTCTGCAGTAATAGTATCAAAATATGCGTCACAAAACACTGTTTTAATAATTATGATCACCAATATAATACTCCCGTGTTTGACGTTCTGTTGTACGAAATTACGGATGCTCCCTGACTAAGTTACTTGCGCGATCAACAGGGGCCTATTGCAAAACCAATGTTATTTGTCATTTCACAGCCTCACGTCATATATTCTCTACATGTATTGTCGCAATAACATAGTTTATTACCAAGATCCTACGTAACCAAATACAAATTACAATGCATATCAAATATTATGCTCGCTGACACAGCCTCTGACTGAATCTCTGGCTGATAATATGGTCATGGACCTGGTGACTGGCTTAGACAGTCTTAGAGTTAGACTGCCTCGAGTCGAGTGTTGACGTTCGCAAGTTGCAATTCTCGTTGAATTAATACGCGGCTACGCGTTCTTGTTGCTAAATGCGATAGTGTAATATACGTACCTTCGTACAACCACTTTGGAATCTTCATCTTGATACACCAAAGCACGTGTATGTTGTTATTGTTTTCGAATACGTGGGATGCCGATCTCGCGTAAAGCACGTGACCGAAATGGCGCAGGAGGTCGACAGCGCAATTGGCTTTCGCCAGCTATACCCAGTGTAACGACAAATCTTGTTTTTTGACGATTAAAAAACAAGTACGCATTTTTTATTAAACCGACTGTGCACACTAGTTAAACTATTCACACATTACACAACTGGACCTAAAAGAACCGGATTGGCGATGGGCAAACGAATTGGTTGAGGACCTTTAATGGTAATGTGTTGAAAGTTATATACAACATGTACAAAAATGCTAAATCATGTATAAATCAGGGCCAGGCTGTGTCAGCCTTCTTCTCATGTGATGTAGAGTTATGGCAAGGAGAAAACTTGTGTCCTTTTTTTATTTGCTATTTACCTGAATAATTTTGGACACTGTTAGTCACAATTATAACGGACTTGACATGGCAGCTGGTTAAATTTACAACAACCTTAGTGATGATGATGTAGAAAATGTATGTTCTACTACATATGTGTATATGCTGATGACACTAGAATGATTCAATCAAATACAGATTTCTTGCTTGTGTATAGCGGAACTATGTCAACTCTTCTAATGGTTGACATTTGGTTGTTTCAGGTGTCAACTATATTGTGAATCTGTAATTATTAGTCTATATTGATACAATTGATTTACACAGTACCATGTTTACACAAGGCATGGCAAGCGTAAACAGAACAGTAGAATGCATTTGATATCAATAAAGTGTAGGATATTTCACTCTATAGTTGTCCAGAATATTAATTTTCTATGTTTGTCACATACAGGTGACAGAATATAAATTTTCTATGTTTGTCACCTACAGGTTTCTAAAGACAATACATCTTTAACCAATATACACCACAGTCACACCATTTTATAATAATTAAATGAACATCAAACTAAACACAACTTGCAATTATAGAAAATCAATAGTTTTGAAGATACAGTTTAAAAGTTTTAGGCAACTGTCTACTCTGCCTGGGCCCCGTGACCAATTACAGATTAGTCAAGGTCTCAATGGAAGAATAACACTAGGCTGCAGAGTTTAGTCATGCTGCTGGCTTTCTGGCACATTAAACAAAATCTATTGTTGGGGGTGGTCTCAAGGGCCCTTCTCAAAACCACATCACTAGATAATGTAAAACTTTTGCACTTTGGGGACCCCTTAGGTGCCCTTAGGATGATTCAATCAAATACAGATTTCTTGTATATAGTGGCAGCACCCTAAGATACATCTATGCAAAATTAGAAAAAAAGTTGCTGAACAGTTTTTGAAAAACTAGGCAAAATGTTACATTTTTACCAGTTTTGGGGTCCTTGGAGGCCCTAGGGAGCCCTTAAAATGATTCAATCAAGTACAGATTTCTTGTGCATAGTGGCAGTGCCCTAAGATATGTCTATGCAAAATTAGAGAAAAAGTTGCTGAACAGTGTCTGAGATACGGCAGCTAACAGCGGACGGCAGACGCAGAGTGACGGCAATAGTCCCTTGGACCTTCGGCCAAAGGACTAAAAATGATTTGAATAGCGGACATCGTCAATGCCACCACACCGGCCTGTCGTACTGAAGCGTCACTCCGTGTGGCCAGTGTAGCGGCCTGTTGTACTGAAATGGTCAAAGCTAGGGAAACAAAAGGCCACTGTGTGGACCTATACACCTAAATGAGTTAACACAATCTAACGATTTGCAACTACAATCAACAATACCATGCCCCCAACTGTTCCTCCTTGAGACTCACTGACATCCTCCACCTACACCCCAATAAAAAAAAAAATGAGTGGGTACCCTTCCCCTGGGTCCGCAAAATACCTCCAACAAAACACCCTATTGAAGTTTGTTCAAGCAAAATATGGGGGGTTGCCATCCACACTCCCTATATCAATGTGGAATGATCTAAGAACAAAACAATGCGAAACGAACAAAACTGCCCAAGATTTGGACCAGCATTATGAGGATTCAAACTTAAGTCCTCTCGATTAAGAGTCCGATGGTTTAACAAATATGCTACTGCCCATTATACTACAGAAACAGACACGTAAAAACTGCGTCCAATGATATATTCTCTTGAATGGAGTTAACTGTCAACTGTTAACAATTATTTCACTGCACATTCAGGATGAGTACACATGATGAATGAGTACACATGATGAATGAGTACACATGATGAATGAGTACACATGATGAATGAGTACACATGATGAATGAGTACACATGATGAATGAAATTGTATTTTTTTAACAATGAAAAACCTGTCTGTGATTGTCAGATTTTTCAACATGGTTTTAAAATTGTATTATTCAAACCAGTATTTTTTTCTAAAATGCCCAAAACTGAGAATCGATGCCTATGCCTCACAACCGTATTTTGCGCTTTTTCTTTGATCAGCCAAATGTATCATACAGTCCAAAAGGTCATGATCACACATATTTCCATTACCTGCATCGCTGATGTGTGTGAACGTAGGAAAGCGTTTCTTCACTGGCCCGCTGATAGATGTCATTGTGATGACATATGACAGACAGACATATCTCATGATGGTGCGACGCATGAGACGACCACGGTCATCGGCTCCCTTCACACTCGCCGTCACAAACAATGCGAGACGGTCGGGCCACGGCACGTTGTTGAACTGCAGATTCCAACGCTCGACTACGATCGCGATGTAGAAACCGAGTACGAACGCCACAGGAATGAGGTTATTGTATGCCTCACAGTATCGCGCGACCAGCTCAAACATTCTAAGTCACAAGATATAACAAGAAATTACAAGATTTCACAAAACAAGAGAATTATTGTAATGACTACGTATTAGGACACCTAAAAATGGTTAAATTATGCTGTCCAAAAACACAGTAAATTACAAACTATTTGTTGAAAACATACAGTACAAATTTTTTTTTTATAGATTTTTAGGATGTCTGAAAAGAAACAGTGTCCAAACACATAGGCATATAGTATCCCCAGATGGCAGGCTGACAAGGAAGTCTTTGGTTTATGGAGTGTCCAATTCTGGTATATATATGTAAATCCTGCCCTTCTGAAGTATTTGTTGATTCTGGTTATTTTATGCCAGCATGCATTGAAATAGTCTGTTCCCTTCATTTACGTGTGAGAATTAATACTTTTGATATACATAATTCTCACGGTTCTGTCACTGTTACTTCCTGTCCTCTATTCCTATTTTTCTTAACTAAGAAAAAAGTACTTTTATAAATAGTTTAGTATAAAAACGAAAAAGTGTTCACTATATCAACAGCAAAATTGTAAAAATTCATTCACATTCTAACAACGCTTTATTGGTAATATTGCGGACACCATTGTGTTAACTGCAAGCTCCTTTGATGTTCCCATGGTTCCCACTTTCAAGACAATTCATTCAACAAACATTGTGTACATAATTACCACCCCAGGCTGAACAGACCTCTCTTTAACATTGAAGCTAACTGACCTTTTTCTCTGTTCATCCAAGACAAATCGGTAGGTAAAACTCAAGGCGAAATAGCTAGCGACAAATATTACAAACTCACGCCACAATAGTTTGTACAGACTTCCTCGCCATCTGCAGAAGAGAGATTGAAAAAGGTTGAGACAGACAACATAATAAATTTACGTTTCAAATCATACATATACATTTAATCAAAAACACACATTAAGATAATAATTCCAAATTGCGTTATAAAATGTTATAGCAAATTGTGTAACTTTCCTAATGTCGCATGACGGAAAATTTAAAGATATTTTTCAATTTTGTTGGAAGTGGAGTTGCATGGTTTTCATTTGTCCCAAATTTGTGCAAGTTTTTTTAAAGTAAATAAACAAACTGGAACAGTGGAATCTGGTGGATGACGAAGAACATACCTGAAGAGAAGTTTGAGGAAGCAACCAACACTTGATGTGGCTACTTGAGAGGTGTATGTCACAGTCATCGTACCACTCCATTGGCACTACGTCATCAGCCACCTGCCACCATAACACAAGCACATATATATACACTGCATCACTATTATGTTTCACTGGCGGGTATTTAGTTATAAGTGCAAAGTACCATTCAAACCCAATGCATAGCTTTATTTAGAGACCCATCCACCCGTCTCTTGGATGGATTGAGTTCATTTTGGATGGGGTAAAATATGAGTTGATGAGCTGTCAGATGTGTGTCCTAGTGTTTGCAAAAATAAATATTATTGACAGTCACTGTTACTTATATGTCCACTATATATTATTGATGCTCACCATTATTTACATGTCCATTATATATTATTGACTCTCACTGTTATTTAAATATCCATTATATGTTATTGACTCTCAGTGTTATTTATATGTCCATTATACATTATTGACTCAGTTATTTATGTCCATTATATCTTATTGACTCTCACTGTTATTTATATGTCCATTATATATTATTAACTCTCATTGTTATTTATATGTCCATTATATATTATTGACTCTCACTGTTATTTATATGTCCATTATATGTTATTGACTCTCACTGTTATTGACATGTCCATTATATATTATTGACTCTCACTGTTATTTATGTCCATTATATATATATATTACTGACTCTCACTGTTATTTATATGTCCATGTTTCTTTTAAACTGTGTCACACTTGTGTGTGCACATATTATTGCATATACCTGTATTTATATACACACTAGGGAAACCAGGTTGGTATGGGTTGTGATCGGGATCGGAGAAATCCAAAAGAGAGGAATGCCTCACTACCTCACAAAGCGGCCATCTACTATACCATTCCACAGCGAACAATGGCCAAGCAGGAGTAGGCTTTCTCATAAACAAGAGATGGAAAGACAATATAGTGAGGGTTAACAGCATCAGCCCCAGAGTAGCAGAACTTGTTCTATGCATAACAAAGCACTACAAAGTTAGTACAAGTATATGCACCAACATCATCATACTCAGAAGATGACACAGACAACTTCTACAACGACGTGGATGAGACCTTAGAAAAGCCAACCCACTACACGATGGTGATGGGAGACTTTAATGCGCAAGTAGGGAAACGAACAAACATTTCGGAAACGGCAACAGACAAATTTGGCCTAGGTGTGAGAAACGAAAGAGGCGACACCTTGGAAAACATCACAAAAGTACAAAATCATTAATACCATGTTCCAGAAGAAAGCAGGGAGGAGATGGACATGGAAAAGCCCAAATGGAGAAACGAAGAATGAAATTTACTACATCCTGATAAACAGGCCAGACATGGTCACTGACGTAACTGTCATCAACCAAGTCAACATTGGAAGTGACCACAGAATGGTAAAGAGCAACATCAAACTGGACGTCAAGACTGAAAGGAAGAAGTTGGTAAACAAGAGTCCACCAAGTGTAGATACCACACAAATCGGAACAAAAAAGATCAAATTCCAACTCGGACTGCGAAATCAATTCGAAACACTACAGGAACTAGACGACATCGACACCATGAGCGAAAACATCACTGAGATGATCCAACTAAGTGCGACAATTGTAGCCAAAGCTATCAACAGGTATGTAATGATGAGTATATCATCATCATCGACACGAGCACTAATGAAGAAACGACGAGAAATGGTGGATAACAGTGACTGTAAAAAACAAATAGAGTACACAGAAATATGCAAGACCATCAAAAAGAAAGCGAAGAAGGACATCAGAAAGTACAAACAAGAGATCACATGGGAAACGATTATGTCATCAAAGAGCCTGAACAAAACAAGAAGAACACAGGCACTAGGCCGAGACAGACTAATTACACTTCTAGACAAGCAGGGTAGAAAAATACAAGACCAAGATATGACCATGGAACAAATAGAGGAATTCTACACCGAGCTGTACGACAGTGAACAGAGTACCATAATTCACACCGACCCGAAAGAAGTACCAGAGATAACACCATGGGAGGTGGAAGCAGCGCTAAGAGATATGAAGAATGGGAAGACATCAGGCAATGACCATGTAATCACTGAAACATTATAAGCAGAAGTTATCATCTCGAAGACACTGGCTAAGCTGTATACTAAATGCTTATCAGAAAGATGAATACCCACGCTTGGAAGAACGCAAAGATGGTGGTTATCTTCAAGAAGGGAAATAAGAAAGACTTAAAGAACTACAGACCGATATGTCTGTTATCAAACATCTACAAATTGCTCACAAAGATACTAACGAATAGGCTAGAGAAGACACTCGACGAAAACCAACCACGAGAGCAAGCAGGATTCAGAAGCAGGTACTCAATGACAGACTACATACATGTTGTAAACCAACTGAAAGAGAAATGCCGAGAATATAATATCCCGCTCTGATTCGCTTTCGTCGACTATGAGAAGGCTTTCGACTTGGTGCAAACTCAAGCAATACTGACCTCCCTTCAAGAACAGGGGATAGAAGATGTGTACATCGATCTCCTGAAAGACATCTACACTAACAGCTCGGTGACAGTCCACCTACACAAAAAGAGCAACAAGATCAACATCAAGAGAGGAGTACGACAGAATGACTCCATATCGCCCAAGCTGTTTACGGCAACACTCGAAAGCATATTCTGAAGACTGACCTGGGAAACCAGACAGAGGCTTGAGGATAGACAGAGAATATCTCAGCCATCTTCGCTTCACCGACAACATAGTCATATGCGCTACTACACCGCAAGAACTACAAAACAAGCTGCAGGAGCTAGCTGATGAAAATGAAAAACAAGGTCTAAGGATGAACATCTTGAAGACAAAAGTGATGCTGAAGACAGTAGTGGACCTGGGCAGGGCACATTAGCAGACTACGAGATAACCGATGGACATTGTGTATCACAACCTGGAGAGCTTACGAAGGGAAACAATCTAGAGGAAGACCAGCGAGGTGGTGGAGAGACGAACTAGACGAGTACTGGAAGGGCACCATCTGGCAGAGGATAGCGCAAGACAGGCAGATTTGGAAACGACATGCTGAGGCCTTCGCCCAACCACGGGACACTGCGGCTGTACAATGATGATGATGATGTGCATGTTTGATCTGGATTGTATGTGTGCACATATTATTGCATACTCGTGTATTTATATATACACATACATTTGATCTGGATTGTATGTGTGCATACGCATATCTACTGGACTGGTACAAATTTGATACTGCATAAAGGCATGCCTTTCTCTCTATACGAGTGCAGGCAACCTAACTATATCCTCATCTTGATCCATTGCGGGGTGGGATCTACATCACCTGATCCGTTCAATCCTCTACAATTCTATACCATCTATGCCATGCCAAATTAACTACATATTAAAGGCAATTCCCTTTTCAATTCCCCCACTAGAGTAGTGTCACTGATTAAAACACAATGGCAGATGAATAGGGGTTGCAATTTTGTAATTTGCAGTGTCAATTGCTCACTATAGAGTGCCATAAAACTATTTTGTTGGTTTTTGGAAGATTACTCCAGTTCTGGAAGGTGTATTGTAAGAAGGAATATTTTCTGATGTGAACTTGTGAAGCTTGCTGGGTTTCTTGTAGAATTTCTTGTTATGCCCAAGTATGCATTTACCGGGGTCGGAATGAAATTTCTATGGGTGGGCTGAGCTGAGCTTTACAACCACTCTGCTTTTGGATCATGAGCACATTGGAAGAGTGAAAGATGGCACCAAAAATTTCCAATTGCATCCCCTTGAGGATTGCCAAAAAACCCACCTTCAGGCTCTCCAAAATCATAATTCTATCGCCAGTCCCCCATCAGCTTTCCAAAATTGTGTCCCTTCCCTAAATACGGGGGAGCTCAACCTATCTTCAGCCCCCAATCAAAAACAGCCCCACAGTTAAGATATCTTTGTTGATGTCATCGATGCCTCTGAAAATTCTATTAAATATAACCTAGTCTAACTCCATAGTCTAAGTTCTTGATTACTGGTACCTTGCACCTTGGTGGTTCTTCGCTTTGCACTTTCAAGTGTATTTTAATGTCTTCTGTGTAGTGTAGGTTCCAAATAGCCAGCATACATTGTCAACTAGATCTCGCCGTATACACCGGGGCGCCGACTTCGTTCCGCTGACAGCAATCTACTAACTGTGCTAAGCTACGACATGGAACGATACGGTCGACAGGGTTTCTCTGTGATGACACCGCGCCTATGGAACGTTCTGCCATTGTATATCAGAGATACTGACTTTATCAAACTTTTTAAGTCTCAGTTAACGACACATCTTTTCAAGAATGCATTTCAAGATTATTTATAAAATATTTTCATTCTAACGTCACTGCATGGTTTATTTTATACTGCATTTTAAGTATTTATTTAATTTAATTACTTGAATGATTTTAAAGCAGCAAATAGTTAATTTTTTTTAGATAGTTAAGTCTAGTAAATATTTAGCTGATACTTTATGTTATACAAGTTATATATTTACAAATGTGTATATCAATTTTGCATTAGGTTCTTATATTATACTTTTTATACATAAAATAATTATTGTATTGTTGTATTTAAAGCACCTTTGAACAGGTCTTTATGTCTGTTCTGAAGCTGGATATAAATGTGTTTGTTTAAATGCAAGGAGTATAGTAAACAAAAGAAATGAACTAAACATTATGGCAGAAGATATTGACCCTCACATAATAGGTATAACCGAATCATGGGCAACCACCGATGTATCAGATGCCGAATTGGGACTGACAGGATATGTAATGTTTAGGAAAGATAGGATAGGAAGAAGGGGAGGTGGAGTTATTTTATATATTAAAGAATCTATCCAGGCTTATGAAATAAAATTAGACAGAGAAGCAGATTGCGAAGAAGCTGTTTGGTGTAACATAGTTACAGGAAACTCAACGTTAACGGTTGGATTAGTTTATCGAAGTCCAAACATAAGCATAGAAGAGAATTAAAAAATACAAAACGCTATAAGGGAAGTGAGCAAACGGGACTGTGTTATTATGGGGGATTTCAACGATGGGCATATAAAATGGAAATCTGTACAGAGTATGGGTAGTGAGGACCACAAGTTTTTAGTTTTAGTACAAGATAGTTTCCTTTCTCAACATGTGCTAAAACCAACCAGGGGAGAGAATGTGTTAGACATAGTTTTGTCCTCACATAATGAATTAGTTGACAATGTCAGGATATGTGAGCCACTGGGGAATAGTGATCTCAACCAGATACATTTTACCATCAAAGTAAAATCAGAAAGGAATAGTAAAAAGCAGTACAGGAGAAATTTCCACAAAGGAAAATATAAGGACATAAGGAAATATTTAGCAAAGATAGACTGGAATAACACACTGAAGAATATGACAGCAACAGAATGCTGGAATATCTTAAAGAGTGAAATTGAATGCTTCATCATCAAATTTGTTCCCTTAAAAAACACAGGAAATGGTTCAAAAAGAAACACTTATCGAAAGAAGCCATTAGAAAAATTAAGTATAAACAAATGATGTGGAAGTCATATAGATGTACTGGAAATGACGAAGACTACAACATTTATAAAGAAGCACTAAACCAAGCTACAGCTGAAATTAGAAATTCAAAGAGAAGCTATGAACATAAAAACATAACTTGATAAACCCATCTCAACATGGGTTTCTAAAAGCGAGGTCATGCTTAACAAATATGTTATGATTTTTGGAAGATATCACTAAGTGGGTAGATGATGGATCACCAGTAGATATCATCTACTTAGATTTTCAAAAAGCTTTCGACAAAGTGCCACATCAGAGAATACTGCTTAATCTAAAGGCACATGGCATAGGAAATGGTATAATTAACTGGTTAGAAAAATGGCTGATTGACAGAAGACAACGGGTAGTTGTTGATGGGGAGGCTTCAAACTGGAAATCAGTTTTGAGTGGGGTTCCACAGGTATCAGTACTGGGACCTATATTATTCTTAATATATATAAACGATTTGGACGATGATATAGCTAGCAAGGTGTTGAAATTTGCAGATGATACAAAAGTGTTTAGAAGGATTAAGTGATGGAGATAGACAGCATTTACAAGATGATCTTGACAGGTTGATCAAATGGTCTGAAAAGTGGCAAATGTAGTTCAATTTTGGGAAATGT
The DNA here is from genome assembly GCA_020002185.1 of Paraescarpia echinospica. Lineage (NCBI taxonomy): Eukaryota > Metazoa > Annelida > Polychaeta > Sabellida > Siboglinidae > Paraescarpia > Paraescarpia echinospica. Next base: position 7,440,911 of record CM034542.1, read on the forward strand.
AAATGCCTTCACACAGGACATGGGAACGAATATGTAGAATATACAATGGGGGGAACTGTACTAAATACTACGTAAAAGAAAAAGACTTAGGGCTGACAGTTAGTGCTGACATGAAGGTTTCAGAGCAGTGTGGAATTGCAGCTTCAAAAGGAAATCAAATCCTTGGATTGATTAGGCGAAATATAGCATATAAAGAAAAAGAACTAATAATACCGCTGTACAAAACAATAGTTAGGCCTCATTTAGAATATTGTATACAAGCGTGGAGGCCATACCGCAAGAAGGACATAGACATGCTAGAAAGAGTACAGAGGAGAGCAACTAAATTGATACCAAAACTGAGGGATCTTAGTTATGAAAAATGCCTAAAAGAATGTGGTTTAACAACACTAGAGACCAGGAGATTGAGAGGAGGTCAGATAGAAGTGTTTAAAATATTGAATGGTTATGAAAATATTGATAGAAATGTTTTTTTCAGTTAAGAAAGATAGAAAGACTAGAGGACATGAAGTTACTTTAGTAAAGGAGCAGTGTAGATTAGACATAAGAAAGTTCTCATTTTCACAAAGGACTATGAATGAATGGAACAGATTATCTGATGATTGTGTGGGTGTTAGTAGTGTGAATATGTTTAAAAATAAAATAGACACATACCTCAGAAGGGCTGGATATATGTAGATAAAAGGGTTGGACTCGCGATAAGCCAAAAGGCTTCCTTGTCCACCTGCCATCTAGAGTTAATTCTCTGGATGGCAATCTTGTTAAAACTTGTTATATCCGGAGATATGGCACTATATAAATAACATGTGTTATTATTATTAAATAGAGTCAGCCTAGTCAAGATCTGATGTTTCCTCACTAAATCTGTTTACCACTACAACAATCTGAAATTGGTAGTCAACATGTTTTAAGTGTATCTGATGATGCCTGCCACCTAATTTGCTTTCGTCACAATAGTGCCAACATGCTGGCAGGATTTCAGTCATAGGTATAACTCTTTTTTGTCTGTGATTTGCTATTCATATGTGACATTTCCCCATCTTTGTTAGTCATTGTATATGTGGTGTCGCGTTTTGGCTTGACATATTTCAGATGTTTGCATTTCAATGGATGGAAGTATAGCTGCTACTTCTCTGGACATGACGTAACATGTCAGTAGTTAGTTTTTTTATGTCTTCTTGTAACATATCTTGTCCATTTAACATCTCCTGTTTCCAAATACTTTGGTGTCATCCGTGAAGACTTTGAGTTCACTGTCGATAGCACCATCTGACAAGTCGTTTATGAACATGATAAACAGAATGAAGTGACTATATAATATTCATCCGCCCAACAGTTGGGTGAATATCTTCTGCCTAAAAATGAATTTAGCCAAGGATAAGGGCGTCCCCATGACATAATGAACATTTCAGAATAGACAAACAGTAGAAATAATGGAATTTTATTTTAAAACCTTATCATCTGGTATTGATATGGACCCAGTAAGTCGGCCTAATTTAATACATGGTTACAAAATTACCAAAAATACTAGACTGGTGTTTAGCAGTGGAAAGCTTTCTCCCTTCTGCTAGTTATTGAGGAACTTGACTCTTGATACTAACAATAACGCACGTCAAGTTACAATAGAAAGTATACCTGCCAAACTTAGTTCCCAAACCCCACGCCTCCCATACCCCCGGGATGGCGGAACATCGCTCGGATTTTTGCTCAAGAAAAAATCCCCCCCCAAACCTCCCGGATTGTATGTATACAAAATCTCATGGATTCTCGATTCAGACTCCCAACACAACACCTGAGACCAATAGCCCCACCTTCCCCCTCTTCCGACGTCACATCCAACCCGTGAAAAGTCTCGAATTCCCCGGATGTCGTCGTCGAAACTCAAAATTGGCAGGTAATACAGGTATAAAAAAAGTAGTAATTAAAATTAAAACATATGCTGACTATCATGGACACTGATATGTAGTTACGTATGTGCATGCCGCAGGTTCATGCCAGAGACTCTTCTTAATTTCAATTAATAATAAAATCGACCGAGCAATCATAAATGCAGACGATAACGCAGGCTGGCGCGCAACGTCAACGAGTACACTTCGCCAACCTTGGATCGGGCATCCTAGCCTTAAAGGCTACGCTCATTTCCAACTTCGTTGTGTACGAACATCGTTATATAACGATATAAATATGATGACCTAATGGAGAAATAAATTAGCAAGATAAATTTATGTCGTATAAATCAAAATTGGGCTAACGGGGCCTAAATGAAGTAGGGTCAAATTCCAAAAGTGAGTAACACTTATAATATCGGTTGTCAAGTAGTTGCTCCAAAACAGCAGTGTTTTGAGAATTATATAATGTGGCTCGGAAAACATTGTCTAAGTTATATAACTATCCATTGTAAATGTATATATTAATTCAAATATTGCGTTTTAATGGCAGAATGTAATCACGTGTTTTGTGTTCTTTTAAAGAACGGTAACTGCCATGTTAAAAAAAATTCGCGCACTTAATTAGCGCATTGCTTTATGGGTAAACGAGGGTCACGTGGACTAGAAAGCAAGCGAGGCAAAATCGTTCCGCTCATTCAAGATGACGGACGCCGGATTTTTCAAGGTTTTTGTTAGCTAAATGTCTTTGAAATGTTAATGCTTCATCATAGGGGTGCTTCGCGCAGTCAGTACAGCAGCATTCATGCGTTTGCTACTGTTACAATATCTGTGCAATCATGTCTGCTGTCGTTTCATTTTGCAAATCATGCTCTCTTCCCGGTGTCATTCCAACATGGCAGCCAACGCCGATACTCTCAGTAATGCGTTGAGTGTACGCACAGAAACAGTCCCGAGACAGTAATTGCAACCACACACATATATACGTAATTATTTCTTATAACGGTTGAACGTGGGTATTTTTGAAACGGTTCAAACTCTGGCCTTTGATCGGTTAGATGCACACTACTTGATAATGTAATAAAGTTGATTCGATTCGATTGGTCTCGTGTCGACGCCGACGGTCGAAGGCTTCAGTGCAGACTGTGACTACTGAGACAGTATGGGAGACTTCAGACTATGTTTAGATCCTTAAAGTTGATCTGTCTGCTCCAGTTTATGGTTTGGCACTTGTGTCGAATCCGGATCCACCTTGATTTCGTTGTTATAGCTTTAATTTTGCCTAACTGATTTATTAGTGCGTTAGTTCCATCATTCAACATCATGATCATCCCAGGCATATTTATATTATGAAAATATTGTGTGTTAGCGCACTTTTAAAGCCTAGATAGCGACATGGTTTGTGCTAGTCCGCACTGATGTGGTTGTGCGTTACCGCATCACGTGCGTAAAATGAGCGATACAAACCCAGGCGCTATTCACACCTCAAAAGTGCCCTAAGATGTAGGCCTAATATTCTTAAATATATGCTTGTTGATTGATGGAATTAACGTACTAACTGAGGTAACAAAGTGTGGCAAAACTAAGTTTTAACAGTGAAATCGAGGTGGGTCCAGATTCAACAGCCTATGGTTTAAATACTCACTGTAGGCCTACTAACAAACTCAAGCTGTAGATAAAAAGAAAACCAATGTCTGTGCCAGTCGGACCGACTAGCGTATGTTAATTATTGATACATCATTACCTGCATAACGTTTTAAGTTATAAATATAACTCTGAAATTTATTTGGGAATGGTGGTCAGCAGAACCAGACAGAACATGGTTTTACAATGAAAGTTATGACATTTAGGCCCTGTGCTTTTAACAAATTATGGTTATCCATTCCACGTGTTGCTGTCTGATGTATTTATGAACATCGTTGGGCTGTAGAATGTAGTGTTCAAACATAACTGGTCACCACAAAACAATTCAAGGCCTCAATTAAAAGGTTACTGCATATAAGTTATATAACGTAGTTTCCAAAACAGTTGTATTCACTGTTAATGGCTGTGCAATACTTCTTCAAACTTAATCAATATTTTAAATAACAGACCGACTTAACTAGGCACACCTTCAATTTTCCCCAAAATAGTGTTTTTATTATTTTTAACATACAAAAAGCAAACAAATGGATATTTCATCCCTGGGGTGATTCTGTAATTAGAACTGAAAGCTGATGAAAATCAAGGCTTGGTTGGTGTGGTATTGCAATTGTAATACCTTACCAAAAGCAGCATAGATATACAATTCCCCTAACAGTGTTTTTTTAAACATTTTCTTTGTACAGTACAAAACCACATTGAACCTGGGGACAAGAAATGTAATAGCAATACGTTACTTTCAAATGTACTGTCGCAAAGGATAAATGTGATCACAAGAATCCAGCTTTTTAAAAACGGGTGTTACACTCGAGGGCAAAAATGTTATATTGATAATGTAATAAAAAGTGTAATTCTGTAAATATCAAAACTGCATACATATTAGTTAGTGCATACAGCTTGACAGTGCTTGTTATGGTACAGAGTAGGTTTTATTCGTCATCATAACAACATCACCTGCTGTTATATATGAATACACTACCGACATTTCTTTTACATTTAGGGCACTACGGCAGACCAAGATAACAGATTTGCAGACAAAAAGAAGAAGCTGCTAAAGACAATGAAGTTTTCAGATTCAGTAATTAAGAAGGTTAGTAATGTTCTCTTGGTTCATCAGGCCTTGACGTTAAAGTTTTGTATCTACTGGCCCCCTGGGCAACATTTGAAAAGTTACTGGCCTGAATTTTGTAAAAAAAATATTGATACCGAGGTGCCCGTCGGTTGCTTCACAAGAAGTCCACAAAGTCTAAGGTTCGCTTGGAGTGACATCATGCTGACTTTTCCGAAGTTCTTATTTGTGCAATATTTGCAACACAATAACAACCGTACGTGATCAATTTAGAAACATAATTCTTGTCACACAATAACATAAATGTCTGGTTGTTTCTCATGCAGCAGTGCTTAATATATATGTTGACAAATGTAATTTACACAAGCAATCATATTAACAATTATGAATGTTCAAATCAATGATGTCGTTTCATTTGACCTAGCACTATATGATGCCATCCAACAGAATTTGTTAGAACTACGAAACGCGGGCTATATCAATTTAAGCCAGCATAACCTAGGCTGTTGTTAATCCTTCGAGTTTTGTGTTCGAAACCGGAATATGTACACTTATGCGTGTTATAATGATGTGACAATTACATTTAATTAGCAACATATCTTCAAAGCGCTTAGCGAACAGCCAGACAACGATCGCAAAACGGTTTATGTTAACGCCTTCTGCCCGCGTCCCTGTTTATGTCAGTTGACACCAAGGAGCCTACGTTTAGACAGGAGGGGTCACTGAGCGAGATCATGGCAGTCTACAATTGAAGTTTTTGTCCGCCATTTGGGAGGATATGTTCTGGCTTTGCGTGCCTCCAGATTGGTGGACTAACCGCTCCACTTACGTACTTTGAACAGTGGAAATAGTGCATGCTGCAGTGTCTTGTGTTGATACATGGTCTTTGCCTTTGGTTGACGTGACTCACGAGTTAGCACCGATGCCATCACACTCGTAACGATTTGCCTTGCGCGTTTTACAAATCATTCGTCATAAATCCACCAAAATAAATTAATACTGTTGCATAGTAATCATGTTTGTTTCTAAATATCGCCAGTAAAGTCAGTATCGTTTACGGTGTTGGTGATTCTACTCTTTCAGCTTTTATTGAGTTTCCGTTCAAAAACACAAATCCCGTTTCGAAATGTCAATTACACAGAATTCCATCCCTTTCCCAAGAATGCATCATATTTGGCAGGTGCTTATTGTATCTCCCCTTCCTGACGATGACCTCACATAGGATTATTTAGTCTGCATAGACATAGGCAAGTGTTGGTTGCCTTTCAAGGTCGCAAGGAACCACCTCTAGCGTGTAAGTGACAAGTCACCGCTAGCGGGTAGGTGACAATTATCCTAGCAAGTCGAGGCCAGGCTTAATTGGTTTCTGGCGTGTGTCGGGGAGCTGGCCAGGCGATCCAGGTAGGCGATTTTCAAAACCAGTCTCTGTAGATTTTGTAACTGGTTTCGCGGCAGTTTCAATGACGTAAAAATGGCATGGACGGGCTGGCCCGTGCAGAAAAACGACATGGAAGGACCCGTCCATAATCAATTTGAAACCATCCAAAAACGCAATTTTTAAATATTACCAGTCCACAGGATGGGTGGATAGGTCGCTGGGTGAGGCCCTGATAACCGTGCATTGTCCTATTTTCTAGGTATGGTCAGGTTACTGGAAACACAATGGTGGTTAATCGGATTGAAACCAGTGGCCTGGCGGGCCAATAAAATATGAAAACTGGTGGCCCGAACTGGCCTGACAGCCTCAAAAAAGGTGCCGGGCCAGTGTTAATGTCGAGGCCTGTTCCTTGAGGACCTTACTCCTCCTACCAGAGAGAATTGGGTGGGATGAATTCTCAATTTGTTTTGTTTATAGCGCCACTGTAAACAAAAGGGCTGATGCTCCATGTGTTGATGTAAGCCAGAGATTAAATTTTAGTGGAGATTAATTGTATATTTACATAAACTTGTTTCTTCCAGGTGGATATGACAAAGGTGAACTTAGACATCATTAAACCATGGATTAACAAGAAAGTCACAGAGATGCTCGGGTTCGAAGATGATGTTGTTATCGGCTTCATTTTCAACCAGCTTGAAGAAAGGGTGAGTTTTTCAGCAGCTGGAATATTTTTATTAAAATACCACTGCATACGTATGTTTCACTATTGTCATATTTTAGTATATGATTAACTGGTTACATACAATTGGTTACTAATAATACTGTGTTTTGGTTAGGAAGCGAATAGAGTAATTTCATTAATAAAATGTTTATTAACGCCAATTTCGCATCACTGTTGCACATAGAAATTAGGCAGTTTCTTATGATTTGCTATGTTCTTGAGATACGTGTCATTGTGAGTAAAAACATGATCTTCTATCTTGCCAGTACTTATCAGTGTACTAAGCATTGACGTGTCATATTATTGCCTGGGTGGGTGCGTGTACTTACACTCTGACTATTTCCTCTCCAAATCAGCGATGTATGTTAGTACAACCTTCCTGAAACTATCACAAGCCAGGCAGGGACTCCGTGGTCCATCGCTCGCTCACTTCTAAAGTAATTCCAAATTTCACACATGAGGACCTTCCTTCGATGGGTGACGGCCACACCTGGTTTGTATGTTTTGATCCACTTCGCTCAGGCTGTGTACTCATTGGTGTCGTTATCACTCTTGTAAAATGGTGGTCAGCAGCAATTAGAAGTAACGTCTGTAGCTTATATACGTAATCAGCATGATTGTCTTCATTTAACTCAAGTTGCAGTCTAAGCATCTGTTCTACATCTCATATTTCTCATGTTCAATGGAAAAGACGTTAATGTAAGAACCACTTCAAGTAGTGCATTTTCTAACTTGACGTTCTGCTGTGATGAGTCGCTGATCATGATCTCGTTTTTGTTCTTCAGTACTCTGAAATTACGACAATCGAGCAGGGAGTATTACACAGTATTGCTGACACCAACGGTAGATTTAATGTAGCAGTTGTAGATTTATTATAGCGAGGGCAGTCCACTGTGTTCCAACAGTAGATTTAGTTTTGTGTAAGAAGAAGAAGGCATTCAAATATATTAGCATTTGTGCATAACACATTAGCGGATGTTCCTCTTATTCAATTTAACTTCCCGGAACCTGTTCGGGCTATATATTTTGTTGCTTTCAAGTAAGAACAGTGATAAAGTCTTTTCTGAAGATATAAATTTGGCAGTTCTGTAATGAAATCCTTACATTTCGTAAGTCGGCAGGCCTACAGTGCATTGAGAAAGACTGATATACAAGGGAACATCTGTATATTTGTCTCTGTGTGCTGCAGCACCCAAGTGGCAAGGACATGCAGATGAATCTGACAGGCTTCCTGAATGCGAAGAACGCACGCATGTTCATTTCTGAGCTGTGGGACCTGCTACTGAGCGCCATGGAGAACATTGGCGGCATTCCGGCCAAGTTCCTTGACCAGAAGAAGGAGGAGATCAAACAGAGACAGGTTTGCTGTTATCATTTGTGGCGTGCAATGTATGGATATTTCCACCAATATCTTTGATATATATTTGTGAAGTCATGTTTTTACCGATGTGTCATTTAGTTTTTATGAAAATTATCGTCAAACAAACTATTAAATTATTTTTGACTTGGCCAGTCAAAACTTGGCATGATATTTCAAAGGTGATCAGGTGCTGTATACTATGAAATAAAGCTATTTGCGCCTTGGAAAATTACCCGATCTTATGATTGAATGAGATTATTTTGATTTTAAGCAAACATGTTGTTTACTAACTAATTTGCAAAATACATACATGTTTTTTTGTGCTTTTATAATAATATACATTTCAAGCCTTTTGGTATGTTTTATTTCATCTGAATAAAAGTTACAGTGAAGATATTACTAAATGCAGCCTTTCCTGTTTCTAGGCGGAACAGGAAAGAATCCAAGCAAGTCTGAAAAAAAAGGAAGATCTGAAAGAACAACTGGCTAAAGAGAAAAAGGAAAGCGAGAAAGCAGATAAGTCTGACAGAAGGTGAGGTTGAGAACTGTCGATGTGGTGTTGAATGTGTTTGTGGGAGCAGATGGTGGGGTTGTAAGCTTCAGGATAAAATAGGTTAATAATCTTGCAACATTATGTTGTGATAAATGTGAGGGGTGACTATCGGGGATAATATTATTATTGTGATATTATTATGATACTATTGCAGTACTGTCACGCAGGCCTGGGGTCAGTAATATATAATAGTAATAGTAACGATTACAAATATTGAAGTAATAGTAACAGGTTGAACTCAATGGAATAGTAATAGTTGTTCTTCAGTAATGGTGATGAGTGGGGGTATGCCCACTCAGATCTCGCATTGTAAAGTGGTATAAATTATGCAGGTATACAACTATACATACACGTTTAGAAATGTAAAATATACAACACAAATTAACAAAATATACATTTTGTAAAAAACAATTGCTGTGGGAAGGGATAGTCCTACTAAGATTAAACCTGATTGCTATCGTAGGAGCCACCCAATTTACTATTGATAGTACACTATCGTCGAGTGACTATCGCGATGCATCAATAATTAGATGCATTGTTACAACCCTAATAAATGTATTTACTGTGAAGATAGAATGTCACATGTTTTGTATCTGTCTGCGTTTCTGTCACAGAAGTAGATCACGGTCACCCAGTCGCAGAAGTCGGCGCAACAAAGACCGCAGTTCGTCTAAATCTCCACGCTTGCGGCCGTCTCGGTCGAAGTCAAGGTCACCACAGAGGGACAATGACAGTAAGGACAAGAGGAAGTCTAAAGACAGTACGGTTGAAGCCACAGAAAAATCTACAAATGGGTTAGTAGATTATGTCCTAATTGCTTGTATGCCTAAATTTTTTTATAATTGGCTTAACTCTTTCCTGCATAGAACAGTCAAATCCATGTCTGAATTTTTACAAATTCTGTCAATATTTATTGTGCCTAAATTATTCGATATATAGTAGAATCACTAGTCAAGTCAAATGTAAATTCATCAGTGCTGTTAATTTTGTTGTCATGACTTCTCCAAATTGTAGTTTGATTGTTGTAGGGTGGCAGGTGAAAATGACAATGATAAGAAGCCACAAGAAGACGGCACTGATGATGAAGGTGTGAACAGTGGCGACGCAGCATCTTCTGTCAAGAAAGAGAAGAATTCTGAGACTAAGAAAGATACATCGAGGAGTCGTAGGTCAAGGAGTCGTAGGTCACGTTCAGGCTCCCCGGACAGACGATCTAGTGCAAAACGTTTTCGGTAAGACATTTTCATGTAATAAAAGTAAGACAAAATTTGTGCAGCGTTGACTTCTAATGCATAAGACAGTTTCATGAAGGTTACGCAATTACTTAGCGTCACGTGTTTTGCGTAATCTCCTATGTTTGTTTAAATTAAACAAATCACATCATTTGCTGAGACAATCATCTTAGTGTTAAGAATGTTCTTAGCTGCTTCATGAAATGAAGCAGCTAAGAACATTCTTAACACTAACATTTTGGGTTTGTTATTTATTTTATGACATTGGAAGTTTGTATTATGTGAATTCAGTCGACCATTGGATTGTTTAATTTGTTGTTTGTTTGAATATGACTAGGACCCCTTTAGATGTGGGATTACTCTTGTTACACTGGAACAGCTTCCCACAGTGTGACATAACCAGAATATGGTGATTAGGGCTTTTATAGACTAACACTGGCTTCCGTTGTACTGATCTCACTTTGGTTGCTGTTGTGTTTTCCCTGCAATATCCTGTCATGAGCTATGCAATTATCAATCCTTTTAATTCCAGTAAACTGTTGTTGAATACATTTTAACTTGTATCCATGTAAGGACACGCAAGTCACGTTCTCGGTCTCCACGACGACGACCTTCATACAGAAGGAGGTCAAGGTCACCTCACTACAGGTCAACCCGCCGGAGAACTTCCTCGCCACGGCGGAGAAGTCCATCTCCAAGGCGGCGGAGTCCACCACCGCGACAACGCAGGCGAAATATGACACCATCCAGGAGAAGTCCGTCTCCACGGAAACAAAGTTTCTCACCTCGAAGACGGAGTCCACCTCCAAAAAAGAGAGCTCCAGCAAGGAGGTTTGTGTTCTTACCATTGCCTTCAGAAAGGTCTCGGTTGGACAGCAAGCTTAGAAATGGTATTTTTAGACAAGAAGTTGTACCACCATCAGAAGTAGCCTGCCAGAATAATATTTTTTTTCCAATTATACACGTTAACTCCACAGGTGGCCACTGTCCTGAATTTGGCCTGTACAATCGGTGCAAAACTGGTTCTGGCTGAATTTAGGCCTGGTATGGTATAACTCTTTTTAAAAAATTAGTTTTCGTCACTAGCAACTGACAGGGGAATGCAAGGTATCATTGGAAAGTTGAATAATTCTTCTTCCTGTGACATTTTTATCAATGAGTTTTACCACATCATTACCTCACCTAAATATGGCTGATATTACGCTCTGCATCAGGAATTTACATTCCCAATCATGTGGTCTAACCTGGGAATGGAGGTACAGATGGAAAGTCCAACGATTGGTCTATCCAAAGAAATTTAGGTTAGCAGTCGGCCAATAAACGCATGCCTCTCAAACGTCTTCATGTTGATACTGGTTTCATTCCATTACAACGAAAGTTGACTTAGTCCACCATTTTGTTTTGTCTCGCTTTGATGATATAAGTTGAATTATTTCAAATGTCCGTGTCAATATATCGGCAAAATACATGACTGTATTCGTGGATGAAGTTATACTAGTTCAGACTGAGCCATTCTCTAATTGGACATAGACACACAACTACTCAGTAATGACCTAGTAGTAGGGTGAAAAAATAGTTTTTTGCATTTATTTTGGATAAAATGTAAACAGTTATATTGACGTTATGCAAATCTTATCACTGCATAATAATAAATGGTCTTTTTGCCAACAAAATGTTAGCTCAATCATATTTCTTCGATAAGTATTACTGAAGGTGTGATTTTTAAAAGCACCCCTACAGAAAGCTCCAAATTGTGTACATCATGGAAGTTTACTGTTGGTCACCTGTAGGGTTAATATTTTAGGACATACATTCTCTTTCTTTACTTTCCTGGGAGACGGGAAATATGTTACGGTGGGTAGGCTTTTTAGAATTTAATACACTTGTTTTGTCACTCATACTGTCTTCATAGGTATATGAGAAAAACATATTTCTGGTATTTTTATGGATAAATTTAACAGGGGTAAACAAGTATTTTTTCTGGGCCTTCAGTGTCTAAACAAACATGTTTTAAAACACTACAGCAAACGGTTGTTAGAGACTTATTGTGAGCAGATGTAATGACACCACCTAGTTTTATAATAATGTACCAAAACATACATGATTTAAAACACTACAGCAAACAGTTGTTAGAGACTTATTGTGAGCAGATGTAATGACACCACCTAGTTTTATAATAATGTACCAAAACATACATGATTTAAAACACTACAGCAAACAGTTGTTAGAGACTTATTGTGAGCAGATGTAATGACACCACCTACTTTTATAATAATGTACCAAAACATACATGATTTAAGGGGAGACACGGCAGTCTGAAATACGTCAGTAATTATTTTTATGACATTTTTTGTTTCTTCTTGGCTATCTGTCAGTTATGTTGATAGTCACGCCCCTTTTCTCCAAAGTTGAGTTTTCCCGCGTTGAAACCGAGTCCCAAATTTCCGACGATCTCCTTATTTAGCACACAATTATGCAAATGAGACACGGAACTGGCCGAAAGCCTCGCATTCGTGGTTTTATGATGCGTTTTTTCTCCAAATGAGGCACGCAACCCGCCGAAAGCAAGTTCAATGATCATTCAACCGGTTTTATGACGCGTCTTCGTTCAAAACGATGAGTTGCCGCCGAAGAAATCAAAAGTTTTACGTAAGCGCCTGAGTGAGTGCAATGCTGCACGTCGTTGGTCGTCCGAGGAAGCCGACTTAGCAGCCGTAATCGACGGCGAAAGCGAATTGATTGAAGCAGACGACACTGCGACTGACGCAGCTACAAGGAACGGCCCAGGCAACACCGTGTCGCACTACAGTCGTTTCGTCATGCAAAATTGTCAACCATGAACGCCGTTAAATGTGACAACCCTGACGAACAGAGGGAACTGAGCAGTCGAGATTGGTGTATTGTCGATGTTGGCCAACTCGGTGAAGTGGTCGCTGATGTCTCCTGCCCTGCACTGAACACTTCTAATGCTATTGCATTATACTGTTGAAACATGTTGATCAGAAGTGACTTTTTATGCTCCACACTGCCATATGGTGTACATGGATGTTGTGTTATATATAGCAAATGTTTCAGAGTTAGTGATGATTGACTGACATGTCAAACATGTGATGATTGTATGGACACACTGCTGTTGCATTTGTAAAATGCCTCAGTGAAGTGGTGCTTAGGTTGATAATTATCATAAAACCTATTTCTACACATGCAAGTTTGAAGCAAGCAAGTCTATGGAGTGCTACATGCAATTATTATTCATGTTTCATGTAGGTCACAGGTCATAACCTGTGCAGAGTGGGAAACTGTCTGAATTCTTGCTTCAGCTATGATTCCTGGCATTATAATGTGTGGGGTGGCAGTGGAGGGAGGTGAAAATGTTATAATGATGTCACTTTTAATGGACTATTAATCCTATAAACATTTATGTATATTACATCTTCTTTATCTAACATGCATTTCAGAGTTGAAGAAAACAGGCTGACATGTCACGACTGTATGTGGACACATACAAGCTGCATTTGTAAAAGTGAAGTGATGCTTGCTTAGGAAAATACCTCTCTGATCTCATAATCAGGTTTCTTCGCATGATAACCAATGCATATGGACTGTTACTTGCTATCAGTATGCATGTTTTATGTTGGACTCAAGTCACAATGTATGCAATGTGAATTATATGTGAAAACTCTGAATTGGTGCGTCGACCATGATTACTCGCATTATGAATTAGGGGGGTAGGGGTAAACAATGACATAATTGTGTCACTGTTAATGAAATGTTTCACTTAGAAACACTCACATATTGTATATACATGGTAAGCCTACCATACTGATGCTTATTTGCAACATCTAGTATGTGCAAGACATTAAAATTACTTTGTTCATACTTTGAGTGCCGTTTTCTCAGTTATCACTTTTTGTAGGAAAAATGAATAGAACTCCAAAACTAACCAAGCAATTCATACCAACTTTTTACACAGTAATAATGACAACTATCTACATTCCTCTGCATTGAAATTATGATCAGTCATTTGGATTATATCCCATAGGGGTTTGAATGTGAAAATGTTGAAGAAAAAAATAAAAACAAAAATTGTCAAAACAAATCTGAATAACATACAAATGGCTATGCACAGAAAGCTAGAATAGTTCATTATCTAAATAAAAACATTTGAATTGCATAAATTAGTATAGGGGTTTCAGTGTTCTATTCATTTAAACTTTTGCTGTTTTATGACTTATTTTTTCGATTAAAACCCCCTAGCGCACTTAAATATTAGAAAATAAAAATCATGAAATATCCTTAGTACAGTAATTTCATACAATACATAGTTGGTGAAATTTATCAGCTTTAAATTTTTATTATTTTTTCGTGTCCTGTGATCCCTTAAGTTCTAATTCATATGTCTGTAATCTGTTCCAATTGTGAAATTAATGTAATGTAGACCGCTATATTGACAACAAGAGTAAAATCACATTAATCTTTTCTTAAATGTTCCTTTCAAACTTTTGTCTTTGCTTTCATCTAATTGGTACATTGAATTTGCTTGAAATAACTACTTGAGTGATTGACTGAACACGTGTCTGTGCCATCTGAACTGGCTAACATTGTTCCTTGCAGGAGTTCATCGACTGCTTCATCAGGATCACAGTCCGGATCGTCAAGTGGATCATCGTCGGGATCCGAGTCACCGCCGGCACAACCAAGTCGAAGGAGCCGCACTGAAGCTCAGGTACGCAGCGCAGGAATACGGTAAAACAGCAGCTACATATAGATGCTGGACAGTTGGAAAGCTTTCTTAGCCGGTGCAAGGTGAGTTTCTGAGTCAAAGCCCACAGGTGTTGCCTGTTGACAGTCGTTGTCCTAGCAGTGTAGTTGAAAGATGTATTTGTGTAAAGTCTGATGTTGTTACTGGTAGGCGTTTAATTACTTTAACTAATACTGTGTTCAGTGTGTCACAGGAATGATATGCAGCTGCATTTTACTGATCCTTAGTTACACCAGTGAACTACCACATGTACACTACTGTTGTGTTTGTGGTCATATCTGGTTGTTGTTACTTGCTGAAACTTGGTTTTTTATACAAGGAGATAAATTGTTCGTGTGATGGTTGGACACCTACGACCAGGCTATAACAGTGATCTTACCCCTCTAGCTAAGCTTCTGTTTGAAACAAACCGATGCTTTAAATTTGTTTTACAAGTGGAGATTGAACATGTCTCAAATGAAGTTGTCAATGTACCACTATCAGTGGTGTGAACGGCCTTATGTAGAAACACAAAACATGATAATGAAAAAGTAAGACTGGTTACCTACTGAACTACAGTCTACACGGTGGTTTACAGTTACACACCTGTTTTCAGTTAGTTAATATTGTTACCAACACTGCTAATATTTCTTGAAAAAATATAATGAATACCCGCTACCAAATTGCTATACACTTTGACAAACCACAGTCTTTGATTTGCTGCATTTGAACATAGCTGAAGATGCATACTTTCAAGCACATGTTGAACGCAGCACGTACGCTTACACCCACCTAACTACAAAACGAACTAGACACCTCGTAAAACAATCTAATTATTGACATATAGTGGGATGACGCCTATCTCCAATCTTCTATATTTCTTATGATGTACTTACTTCACAATGTAATTGATAAGTACAAGTATTTATAGTAGTTTTTAAGAATGTCTTAATTTATTTAAACGTTTTTTTTAATGATCTCTTTTTAGTAACTATATTTAAGGTAATGTTATATTTTTATATATTTATTTCTTAGTTAGCATTTCTTTTTATGTAAAATACTATTATATACGTGTGCATGTATGTAAAGCGCCCGAGGGCAATTTTAATTGATTGGGCGCTATATAAGTACTTTTATTTATTTATTTTACAACATATAAGTGTTGGTATGTCTTATGTTGTGTGAGTGTTTAATACACTGGGCCTATATCGGTTGATGTCCAGCAAAGTGTATGTTTTCTGTTCTATTGCACAATAGGTATAATTACACAGAAAGAACAACTGTTACTCCTGTTTTGTTACTTTTCAAACATGCCTAGTACCATGTTTGAGTCATTTTGTTGTATTCACGAGTTGGTGAAGTCAGTCAATTTGTTGGTGGTGGACAGAGCATTATGGTTTGTGCAGCTGGAGTGCATTGACATTTCTCATGTTGCCCTGACTCGTGTTCTGAGACTCTTGCAGTACTCTTGTGTATGTTGCTTCAGGCCGCAGGCAGGAACAACAGTGAATCTCCAGAGAAAGCGTCTGTGCAGAAACGACGTAACTACCGCACGCATGAGGAGGACACAGGCAGTTCGTCAGGCTCCGAGGACGATATGCCGCCCAAGAGATCAGGCAGTGAGTGCACCTGGGTATACGATCCATTTTGATCTAGCTAAGTTGTACGGATTTGGAATGACTGTTTCCTGAACTTGACAAATCTGTGCATGACAGATGGCAGTGGAGGTGTATTGTGGATGACATTAATGGGACCCATCCACTGGTTGAGCAGATGATTTTGTAAGATAATGTCACAAATAAGTGTTGTGTTTAGACACTGCGAGTGCGACCTGTGTATTTGTGGCTCGAGCTTTGGTGAAAGGTTACGACACCAGTGCAGCACCTGTCGGCTGTGGTGATCATTGATTAAGACATGTTGAAACATCGTAGCCATAATTGGCCTCTACTTGATCTTGTGAGGGTGTTTACACAAGCAATTTTTGCCTGTTCTGTTTCTACTTTATTCAGCCAGTTCTATGATCTCATAGATATTTGTGTTATGGTACTTATCAACAAGTTAATGCCATGCTTTATATCCATGGTGAATGCATGTCTTCACTTATTGTTCACAGGGGGCAGAAATTCGCCTGTTCGCCGGAGACGTTCGCTGTCACCCCGACGACGAAGGTCACCGCCACGGCGACGACAGCCCTCGCCACGCCGCAGGTAGGTCATTTCTATGGCATATTGTCATCTCGTGACACATCAACATTCAAGTTGTAGTGGTGCTGAACATGTCTTCATGTTTTAGATATTAGTTGGTGATAATGTAATACAATTATTTATATATGACGTTTCTACTGCCAGTTGGATTTTGATTACTTGTTTCTGATAACTCTGTCATATGGATATTATTTTATATATCAACACGTGGTATGCTATCTGTAGTGCGGGAATTGTTATAATTTATTATACATTTATTTTGCTTTAACCCATTTCATTCGGGATACGCCTACGGGCGTAGTTAAACTTTTCATTCGGGATACGCCTGCAGGCGTAGTCAACACACGTGACGGCCTTATCGGGTATTTATAGAAACTGTGTGCATCGTAGCAAGCTTTTACCATTTTCCCCATGATGCAGTATAACCACACTACCGGTTTGGAAGCCATTTGCAAATTTTCAACCGCGTGTTTATCTGCAAGTTTGGAGTGAAGTTCGAGTTCGATATTTTGGAGATTTCTGGCATTTAAAAATGGCGGATGATGGTGCAGTTAGTGATGGAAGCGATATCGACGTGGAAGACAGTGAAATCGGCAGTAGTACGGGCAGTACTTCGAGCAGTATTTCGACTGAAAACAACGCAGACGAACGACATGCCGTTGGAGAGCAATGGGTTCGAAATCTGTTCGCTGAAGACGACTCAGACGACTCGGACTTCGGCGGCTTCCAGGGCGCCTGGAAGGAGCGCGGCTTTGCCCCACGTGTGACGATGGGTTTTCGTGGACTCGGTGGAGCGTCTGTTCTACATCCACCAGAAGCGAACCCCAGAATGTACTTCGACCAGTTCTGGACCGGCGAAATGTGGACGCAACTGACGGACGGATGAGACGAATCGGTACGCCGACCAAGAGAGGCAACGGAATCCGCCACCCCCGTCAGCCCCCATTTGGATGCCCGTCACCACCAACGAGATGAGGGCATTCGTTGGCTGTGTTTTGCGATGGGTATATTGCGTCTGCCATCCAGGAACGATTACTGGCGTTTGAGCAACTGGCTGCTGAAAACGAACTTTGGCGGTGTGATGGCCAGGGACAGGTTCAACTTGATTTGGCGCTACCTCCACCTGGCCGACAACGATGCTCCAGGTGCCGAAGGGGACAAACTTGTCAAGATTCGCTGGTTTGTTGACTTTCTGAATGAGCAATTCCAGTCTGTGTACGTGCCGTATGGGAAATACACTGTCGACGAGAGTATGATCAAATTCAAGGGTCGGCTGGAATTTTGCCAGTATCTGCCTGCGAAACCAATCAAGTGGGGTGTGAAGGTGTGGGTACTTGCTGAAAGTGACACTGGCTACCTATCAAAGTTCCAGGTCTACACTGGTAGGGCACCTGGAGGACAGGAACGTGGGCTGACGCACCGTGTTGTGACAGACCTTGTCGACCATCTATACGGGCAGTACACACAGGTGTACTTTGACAACTTTTATACCAGTCCCGACCTGCTGACATACCTGCATGCCCGGCAGGTGTATGGGTGTGGCACTGTCCGGGCCAACCGCAAGAACCTGCCGACTGCCCTTCTGCCGAAGAACGTCAGTTTGCAGCGACATCAATACAAGATTGCGCAGAAGGACGAGCTGTCCTTTGTGGTCTGGCAGGACACAAAGCCAGTGTGTGTCCTGTCCAACTTCCACGACCCGACAGCAGTGGGTGCTGTGTCGCGACGTGTGCGAGTGGGCGGTGGGTCCCAGCAGGTGGTAGTCCCTGCAGCCGTGGCAGACTACCAAAAGTACATGAAGGGTGTTGATCTCATGGATCAGATGGTGGGATATTACATCATACAACACCGATCCAAGAAGTGGTGGAGACGCATCTTTCACTACTTGATGATGGCCTCAGCCTACAACTCCTACGTCGTGGCACGAGACACCAATCCAGGGATGGTCCCGTCACAGTGGCCTAACTTCCAGGATTTCCTTGAGGAAATCATCCTGTGGCTGGTAGGAGATGTACGTTCAAGACGAGATCCTGCTGCCAACCCCCGTCCTGCCCCCGGTGCTGGAAGACATGACATCGTGAAGATGTATGAAAGGAAGAAAACATGCATCGAGTGTTCAATGGGTGCCGCAGCTGGTGAACGACGCGGCACAACCAAGCACGGGTGTGTCCAGTGCCAACAGCCAGTGCACTTGGAGTGTGTTTGTACGCACTTCCACAGGCTGTTCAACTTGTGAGTTGGCAGTCAGTGTCGTGAACTGTGACATCGCCGATGTCATGAACAGTGTCATGGACATTATTGCCTTAGTTCGGTGAAGGGTTATTGTTTCATTAAATTTTATTATGCACATTATATCTTGTGTTGTAATGCGTTTTCATTGGAAACTGCAATGGTGAATTACTGTAAGGAAATTACTCATTTTGTGTACGTGACGACTTCCATTAAAAAAACTAACTTTGGACTGACATATGACATTTACATCAAATTTTTACCACTGTTTGAATAAATGAATTTGGGAGGTTTCTCTCACTGGATATATGATCAGTCTAAGTGGCTATATATAGGTAAAACTAGCCCAAAGTCCGTGTACACATTTTGTTTTTATTTTATTTCTTTCATTCTTCTTCTCCATGAGATAACTTCCTCCATGTTCACTCTACAGAAACAGTTTCAACACCATCATGTAGGCAATTATCTTCTGATTCCAGAAATGTATGGGTTTATACACTTTTCTTCAACAGTTGCCTGAAAAAGAATTATAATTGAAACGTTGGTGAATCCCTGTCGGGAAAGATATCTTTTCACATACTCAACAACATTCATTCAGAAATGTGTAACTTCCGACTGAGACAAGATATTTACATGAAATTTTTACCACTGTTTGAAGAAATGAATTTGGCAGATTTCTCTCATTGGATGTATGACCATCCTGAATGGTTGTATACAGGTAAAACAAGTCCAAAGTCGATGTACAATCTGTTTTTATTATTATTGCTTTTCAGTCTCCTTCTTCACCTTGAGATAACTTCTTCTATGCTCACTCTATACAAACAATTTTAAGGGGAGACCAGGGTCGGAAAATAATGCATTTTTTGCGGATTTGGCGAAGGAAATCATTTTCGCGTTTGACTAATTTTCGTGTAGAAAAATTAGTCAACTTGCCATTCATGCGAGTTCTACAACTGAAATAAATTTATTTGTGTCACAAAACATGTCTTTTGTGCACTGTCCCTCGTTATAAGTCTTTGTTTTTGTCAAATGAAGCGTGAATAATCAGAGTTTGATGACTTTTTCGGACATCGTTTACATGCGAACCCGTAGACCAACTCCATCATGGCGCATACCACCGGAGAGCTCCGTTTTCGCTCTGCATCATGGGTATAACCATTGCAAAGTGTCCCCGAATGCGGCCGAATAATCCCGACTACTAGTGACCCCCTATTTGCACACGAGAACACAAAGAAATTAACATTAGCGTCGATGATTGGTCAGGCCACGTCACGTGGTGGGATTTCCTCGCTTCGATACGGGAATGCCTCGCACTGATTGGTTGCGCTAACATCCGGGTGCTACATCTGTTCGCTTGCGTTCCCGTTTGTTTACATTATTCGATAGCTATTCTCCTGTGTTTTCCGTTACTTTATCGAAAGTAAACGACGTAATGTCATCGATATGCCGTCACCTAAGATTAATGCTGCAAAGCAGCGCAGGTGTGCGCAGCTACAGTTAGCGCGATCTGCGAAAAAACAACGTGCAAAGCCCCGGCCTTCTGCGTCACCGTCGAGTTCAGTCATGTCGTCTGCGTCTGCGACAATGGCAAACGAAGTGAGTTCAGTTTCCAGTATTCCACGCTCAGTTACACTCATGGCAGACCGTTGTATTATATATCTATGGACATACTATTATCGTGTCACATTAGTCTAGCTTATAAATCTTGCTACATTACATACAGCCCCATACGTTGTTGGATGTTGACTTGTCACCACCGAGACATCTACTGATCCAGGGTTGTTATCCAGGCTCCAGGTGCCAGTTATGTATGAACTTATGGACAATTTTGATATTGTACTACTAGTACAAGTTCTTCATTGTGATATCCAGTACAAATTATGAAGTGCAGTATTTCCAATGGCATAGATATAAAGAAAAACATATTTGCTGCCAAAAGTGCAATGCAACTACATTGCTAGAGTCATACATTGTCTGTAAGTTTTCAGTTACTATATAAAATGAATGTATAACTATAACAGGAAATATATTAGCATAATTTGCTTCCAGGTCTCGCATGCACCTACATCCTGACGCACTTCAGCCACGGAGAAGAAGTTTGGATATGCCAAACTTCTCGAGTCTATGGGGGCAACACGTTTTGCTGATGAAGATGGCGACAGCACACTGCAGCGTACTATCACGGTTGACAGCAAACTGTCAACCGTGATAGTACGCTGCAGTGTGTTGCCTGCCCTTGTCGAGCACCTTCCTTGTGACTCGTCGCCAAGTTCAGGACACTTCGGTTGCGGCACGTCGTGCTCGGGCTCACGCCCAGGATATGAGCTATGAATCAGGGGCACACTAAGACATTGCGGACAGTGTACTGTACATATATATATATATAGTATGTACATCATGTCTACACATTCTGCATTTATTCTATACATGTGTACAATAAATTTGTCAAATTACTGAAGACGTTTTTCTCTAGTTTTTTCCAGATTCACATGAAATGCTTAGTGTTGTAATTTCTATGTAATATAATGGTTTTACCTTTGTGCCATCTATTAGAAGGCAGTTGAGAGCTCATATGTACAAGGTTTCATCCATCTGGACAATTTTTTAGAGGTTGAATTCTACAGCCCAACGTATATAAACTTTGATCATGATTTTCTCTAAAACGTATTTATTATTCCTGTTGTTATCTTCAAATGAGCCTCATTTGGTTATTTCTCAACAGAATGACTTGAAACTTCTCACACATTACCTTTATAGTATCCTTTTCAGTGTCTACAGATCAGTTTTTGGAAAATGTTATCGGTTTTTACAATATATGCCATCAATTCAGGCTAACGCCACCGTTTTTCTTGATAAAATCTTTAAAAAAAAAAATTGTTTTAACAAATATTGAAAAAACAATCTGTACATGCTTTTAGGGTTATTATAAGGTATGTGCACACCAATTTTGGGACATCTATGACAAGTAGTTTCCAAATGGGGCTCACACCATTTTAATTCAAAGATGGCTGCCATGCCATGTAAAAACGCGTAAAAAAAAATCGACAAAATATTCATCATGTGTACTTTGGCACACTTTACAATCCCTGTAAGTTTCATTTCTCTGACTGAAAAAGAAAATGACCCTCGAAGTCCGACCCTGGTCTCCCCTTAACACCATCATGTAGGCAATTCTCTTCTGATTCCAGAAATGTAAGGGTTTATACACTTTTCTTCAACCAAAACCTGGCAAAAAATTAATATGTGACCCACCCATCGAAATAATTTATCACAACTCTAAATTGGTAATTTTGTCCAGATCTGAGCAATGTGGCCAGCTAACTAGCTGTCAGAATGAAATGGGTTAATTACTTACGCCATTCCAATAAGTGAAACATTAAATTAGGCAGAGAACTTATTAAAATGAAAAGTTACCAAAATATACTAGATAAATAAATAAATATTCTAAAAGTAGTATGAAGACTATGTCAGTAAAGAGGTAACTACAATGACCTGTGTGGAATAACTGAGGGAATGTTTGTTGGTCCCAGGTACTCTCCGTCGCCACGGCGATACCGCTCCCCATCCCTCAGACGATACAACCGCTCCATGCAACGTCAGCGGTCTCCCTCACCTCCGATGCTTCCCCCGCGACGACGCAGTCCTTCTCCACCCCTGCGACGTCGCCGCCGCTCAATCACACCCGAACCCCGCAGATGGCAGTCTCCCACCCGACGACAGCACTCCCCTAGTCCACCCCGCAGGGGGATGTCTCCCGATGGGTGGCGCCCCTCCTCCAGTCCTCCCCGTAGACGAGCCTCCCCGCTGCCCGATAGGCGACGTAGCTCCCCTATGCTCGACCGCCGCGCTAGACGCGAACACGATGTCGTACGACAGCGCAGAATCAGCGACAGGTGCGTCGTTTGGATTACATCTTTAGAGTGAGGTTGTCTGTTTCAGTAGCTGTAAACGACAATGGTGGTAAATCATAAACTGAATCGGTTATCTAGAACATGGGAACATGTCACTAAAAAGTAAATAATTACCTTTATGTTTTTGAAATACATTGCCAGTTGGTAGGCGAGAGAGGCCACTGATCCAAGGAAGGGAACGAACATAGAACTAGTTGACCTTACAATTTCACAGAATTAATGTATTAATATATAAATGACATACATTCAGGAATTGGGGCTAGTATGTATAAGCTGAGTTCCTGAGCAACAGTTAGTCATCTTTTGGTATTTCTTCAAGGTGGTGAATAAGACGTGGACTTGATTTTTGGTCAAGTTAACGTTGAATTATCTAACTTTACTTGATTAGTTTAATTATTTTCTTGTTATTTTTTCTTCAAATCATTGCACAAGTTATGACATTTTTAGTCCATTGGCCGAAGGTCCAAGGGACTATTGCCATCACTCTGCGTCTGCCGTTAGCTGCCGTATCTCGGAAACCGTTCAGCAACTTTTTCTCTAATTTTGCGTAGACATGTCTTAGGGCACTGCCACTAGGCACGAGAAATCTGTATTTGATTGGATCATTTTAAGGGCTCCCTAGGGCCTCCAAGGACCCAAAAACTTGTAAAAATGTAACATTTTGCCTATTTTTTCAAAAACTGTTCAGCAACTTTTTTCTAATTTTGCGTAGATGTATCTTAGGGTGCTGCCACTATATACAAGAAATCTGTATTTGATTTAATCATTCTAAGGGCACCTAAGGGGCCCCCAAAGTGCAAAAGTTTTACATTATCTAGTGATGTGGTTTTGAGAAGGGCCCATGAGACCACCCCCAACAGTATATTTTGTTTATTGTGCCAGAAAGCCAGCAACATGACTAAACTATGCAGCCTAGTGCTATTCTTCCATTGAGACCTTGACTAATCTTTAATTGGTCACAGGGCCCAGGCAGAGTAGACACACTTGACCCCTGATGGACTGAACACTTACCTAAAACTTTTAAACTGTATCTTCAAAACTATTGATTTACTATAATTGCAAGTTGTGTTTATTTTGATGTTCATTTAATTATTATAAAACGGTGTGACTGTGGTGTCTATTGGTTAAAGATGTATTGTCTGTAGAAACCTGTAGGTGACAAACATAGAAAATTAATATTCTGGACAACTATAGAGTGAAATATCCTACACTTTATTGATATCAAATGCATTCTACTGTTCTGTTTACGCTTGGCATGCCTTGTGTAGACATGGTACTGTGTAAATCAATTGTATCAATATAGACTAATAATTACAGATTCACAATATAGTTGACACCTGAAACAACCAAATGTCAACCATTAGAAGAGTTGACATAGTTCCACAATACACAAGCAAGAAATCTGTATTTGATTGAATCATTCTAGTGTCATCAGCATATAGTAGAACGTACATTTTCTACATCATCATCACTAAGGTTGTTGTAAATTTCACCAGCTGCCATGTCGTCCGTTATAATTGTGACTAACAGTGTTCAAAATTATTCAGGTAAATAGCAAATAACAAAGGACACAAGTTTTCTCCTTGCCATACCTCTACATCACATGAGAAGAAGGCTGACACAGCCTGGCCCTGATTTATACATGATTTAGCATTTTTGTACATGTTGTGTACAACTTTCAACACATTACCATTAATACGGAATGAAATTATCTTAGACCACAGTGAGGACCGGTCTACTAAATCAAATGCTTTCTTATAATCGATGAAGGCACAATAAAGCCTTTTGAGTCGAGACAAATACAATTCAACCAATACCCCTATCTGAACACTGCCTGTTCTTCACCTATTACATTCGCTTTGTTTAGGTATGTGGTCAGTCTGGTGTTCTGAACAATCACTAAGGATTAATGAACACTTGTGCAGAATGTCACCCACTTGGCAGGTTTAATTGATCTATTCAGCAATGAGGACACTGCTTAGGCCTCACCCTGGACACTGTCACTCACAGTGTTGTGTATTGTCTTAGTTGGTGCATTGAGCTAATCTACTTGACCATGAATCAGTGGTGGCTCTGGTTGTGTATTACACCCAGCTGTGGAGCTAAGATTCTCTGCCTGCTATTGTTTGATGGAAACTGTGACTAATCTGTAATTGGTCACTGGCAGTAGCTTGTGTCAACAGACAGCATTAAGCCACTAGACCCCTGTTAAACTGGACAGTTGCCTGTAGTTTTTAAACTTTGTCAAACAGTGAGTCTACCTTTTGCTCTCAAATAATCTGTCCTTAGTTTTACACATAAAGACATAATCTGGCATAACTTGATAAGTCTTTGTAGCAGCACATTTGTACTTCCAGTGTATCATTGCAACATAACATACATATTACATACTGTGTGCCACATTTGAATGTTGTGCATGTAATATTTCCATGCAATCCATTTGCATATATAATGTAAAACTTCAACAGCCGTTTTCTTCATTTTCACTTTTTGATCCCTACCATGTTCAATGCTCCATAACTTCGCCAATTTTTGTAGCAGTCATAATTTGTGAAACCGTGTAAAGCACCCTACCAAACCTTTACAAGGATGTAAGAAAACAATGTTACAATTTTTCCGACTTATCACTCATTTGGTCAGCCGGGGTCACATAGAGACGTATTAGTCCAAAGGACTTCAGGGCCACTTGGCGCATTTTTTAAATATATTATGTATTCTAATTTTAAATGTTAAGCTTAAAAGTATTTTTGTATAAGCAACCATAGAAGCAGTGCCTGCTGCCGACTACTGTTGGCGCTTTATAAGACGACACCCACTGTAGAGATGAGCGAATGTTGCAGAAGTTCACCAGGTGACCGGAGTCCTGTGTGGGAGGGTCGACGACAGGAAGCGATGCCACGGCGTCGTCAACGTGACCCGTCACCATCATCACGGCGACAAGTGAGACGAGCAGACATGTCACCCACGCGCCGACAATCACGAAACGCCGTCGCCTCGCCCCAGCAGGGGAAGCGACAACGTCAAGCCTACAGCTCCGACTCGAGTTCACCAGAACCACCACCAGTTGTTCGGTCACGGAAACACCGACAGGCGTCGTCGTCGGAGTCCTCGGTGTCACCACCTAGGAAAGTGACTGTACCGGCGAGAAAGCAGCGATTGCCGCCTGCAGCTCGCAACAGTGGCCGGACAATGAAGGAGAGATCAGTGTCAGAATCTCCGCCCCCACCACCGGTACACAAGGCGCGCACGAAGACAAAGAAGAGGACTCATTCTAGGTCCCTGTCTGAGTCACCCCCGCCCGTGGTGCGACAGAAGAGGGTGTCTCCGTCAGTGTCTCCGTCAGTGTCGCGTTCCCCCTCTCCACCTCCTCAGAGGGGTTCCCGCCTTCCCAGGCAGTCAGTGTCAGCTAGTCCGGAGCCGATCAACAACAGGTCGGCCGTAACAAGAGCTGAAGCAGGGGGTTATGGGGACGGGGCGGAGTCACCCGTACAACAGGCTGTCAGACGCAAAGTGTCAAGGTCTGTCAGTCCAGTCGAGTCACCGAAGAAGAAGAGTAAGAAGATGGTGGTTCCTCCAACCACAGGGTCTGAGGTAGTGTATAGTAACATCAATTTTCACATTGTATTTGATCACTGTACTATTAAGTACATTTCACTATTATCACCCCCTCAGTTGCAGGTATTTATGGTTTACTGCTGTCATTACTGCCCACTATCAATGTCCCCAGAAAAAAAAGGTAAGTTCTTCTATAGCGCAGTATCCAGTCCTTTGCACTATTTAAAGCGCTTTACACTTTACTCCCTGGCAGACCTGTTCAATCGAACAACATAGACTTCTCTTTTCAATTAATGCACGGAGACTATTCGTACACAAATATGCACCACTCTATCGCCAGATACTCGTACAGCTGAGTGACTTGAAGCAATGTAGAGTAAACGAACTTGCCCAAGGTTCGACACTGCCGCACATGTTTCGAACCCGTGTTCTCTCGATCAAAAGTCCAGAGCTCTTACTGCTGCATACAGCGTTCCACAATGTAATATATTTTGGAGACGATAAACATGCAGAAATGCCACAAAATAGGATGAAAATTGTAGAATATACTTCATATTTGTTCCACTGTTTCTGTTGCTGGTTGTTGCTTCATTCAGGGTGCACTGAATATCTCTGAAAATAATTAGTTTTGTGCCTATGTTTTTATATTTAACTAATAATAATATATTAGTAACCAGTTTGTCCACTAGTAATCATTAAACATTTCTGATTTGACTCCATACACCATGTAATTGGTTTGGTCAAGACACAGCCACGAATACTAGTTATGATTTCAATAAGTGTCAATTTTTACTTGCAGGAGTCTGAGGTGGAGATGACGAAGAAGAAGAAAAAGAAGAAGGACAAGAAACACAAGAAACATAAGAAACACAAGAAGCACAAGCACAAGAAAGAGAGGGTCGCAGCCGTTGCTAGTGTAAGTTTCATACATTCTCTCATAGTTTGGTTTAAATATTTACTTGTCTGTGATCACAGTGTTCCAGCTAGGTTTTGAAAAAGATAAGGTGCACGTGGCAGATGGAAGGTACTTTTACGTGTGAACGACATTTTTGAGGGCGCATCATGGGAATCAGTTTTCAGATAGTCAACTTGAGCATTTGGTCAATATTTATGAAACAGCTCCTGGCAGTATCAGAATTACTAGCTGAGTTACTCGGTGTTGCCCGGGGAAAAAAGGCAGTCAAATGTACCAGACACCCATACCCACATTAATAAACTGTAACTGGTCACTGGCCTAGTTGTTAGGACAATATAATATCTTGTATCAGCAATACTACAGTCCCACTGAAATTAGATTGTTACAAAGTGGTATATTGGATTGTATCGTTGTATACAGCAGGCGACACAAACCCTGTGAACATTTAAAAAAAATATAAGTAACCATGAAGATGCCGGTCATACATGTCACTATAACATTATTGAGTTATAACAATATATATCAATCACACTCACATATATGCTGTTATAAAAAGAACACTGACGCTGCAGTCAATTCCTGTCGCTCAACTTAGTACTGCACCAGTTCAGTGATATCGCTCTGCCGAATAACACTACATGTGATGTCATCATAAGTTACAATATGATCTTATAATAATATCATATCTACCGCTCTCTCACATTATCAATTATTTAGGAGAACACAAAACACTGCAGAAACCCAGCCACTCAACTTACTACACCAGTAATATAGCTGTGCCGAAAAACAGTTTACTTCATCTTACATTTATGATATCATAATAGCATAGTAACATATCTACCACTTTCTCACAATATCAAAAGAACACTGCCAAAATAAACATAGAATAGCTTCATACTGAAGTCACCAAATGCATTAAGTGTCAGAGAAACAAACAGCTGCCACTGTTGCCAGTACAAACTATCTACAGCATTGGTACCAGGCCTTGAAATCCTTGAAAACCTTGAGTTACATCACTCCAAATTCAAGGCCTTGATATCCTTGAATTCTGGCTTGCAGCCTTGATTAGGCTCTGCCTCTGGCCTTTGTTCACTGGTAGCCAGTGCATTCCCTGCTGACCTCAGCTTGACACCCAGTTTGCCTTATCTGCTTATTTTGCATAATCTATGGCCCTGCTGTTGGCTACAGTTGCCCACTGACCCTGGTAGCCTGTGTTCATCAATAGTGCCCCTACCCCCTCTGGCTGGGGAGCACTTCTGCTGCCCATCTGCTGCCCATCTGCTGCCCATCTGCTTATATTGCACAATGGTTGCCCATGGACTCCTTTTTATGATGCAGGGGTTCCTGTTCATTCAAATTGATCTTCCTTGACCAATAACTTTTATGGGTATGGGTGTTAGTTACCCATGTTACATACTTAGATTTAGCAGCTCATGCTTCCATAGACACTTGAGGCAGTCTAGCCATTCCACCCAAGTCTATTTTTGTTAGCATTTTCATGTCACTCCATCTTTTGTTGACCAGCTGTAGATTGCAGTCAACAGTCTGGTGCCAGTTCATACCCGGTTAAATAGCGTTGATTTTTCCTTTCATTAGCCTTGAAAAGCCACAAAATAGGTTTGAATTTGGTATCTGTCATAGTGTATGGACCTTGAATCTATCAAGTCTATAAAAAGAATGCCAAACATTAAATAACAATCTGCATAAATTTGATTAAATATATGGTATAGATTCAGAATATAAGTATGTTATGGCCGAGTTGTCCAGGTTTTTTTTGTTAAAAACGATTTTTCATGTTGACAATTTATTTTACTCGCCTAACTGACAAAATACTGGCCTAAGTCTTTGTTGTTCGCTGCTTTCTTAAGTTAATCCAGTTTACTCTTTTTGTTGGCATTTTCGTACGCCATGAACGTATTTTAACGGAATGGCATGATTTGATTCGATTGAGCGTTTTGATTGATCAAGACGTACACGCGTGACCTATTCGCGTAACCTCAAGAAGGCGTGTTAGATTGAGTATGGCGATCATACGACAGGATGATGATTGACAGGACAAGTGCAATGGTGGCACTTTGGAGGGCGCTTAAAAAAAGCACATGGCACCAAAAAAAGGCACAGTGTGCAAAATAAAAGGCACGGGGCACATCAAAATGAGGGCAGGGCGCAGCGCCCTTGGGGAAAGGCATAACTGGAACACTAGATCAACTCAGGTGGTCATTGATTATTAACTAGTGCAAGATTAGTTATTATTTGCATTAAATAATTTTGTTAGAATGCAGGGAGTTTCTAGAATGCAGCATTCTACTAAATTGTTTATGTTTGTATTATGAGATGTGGTGTTATGTGGAGTAAACCAGCATCTTGCTGTAATCAAGCAAGTGTAAGTGGGCATGTTGTGTGGCTTCACACTTCTGCCTATACCAATCTCTTTCTTAAGATGCATTTTTGTATGGAGTTTATCAGCTTATCTGAAGGGGCAACATTTCAGGTTTACAATTATATCAGTGCCGACCATGTAACTTAATTTGTTGTGAAGTTATGGGTGGTTGAATTGACCCACCCAAAGAATTAAAGCTTTGAGACAGACAGCATCAAAGTTTTCAAATCATGTACCATTAAATACTAAACACACATCAAAAACACTTTCTCGAGATAATAATTCCAAACTGCATTATTCATTTTATTTAATTGCAAAAAGACTTTCACCCCTGCGAATGCCTTTTCTTCAGTTTTGTGAAATGTACCTTACAGTCTGAACCATTGTGGCCTGTCACATGTACAGATGTGTGTTGTAATTATGAAGCCATGTACATGGTTACATATACATGTTGTAGGGCTATGAACATGGTTATATATACATGTTGCAGGGATCAGAAACGGGCAGCGAGGGTGACGACAATCTAGAGCTGGAACGCAAGCTGCGCGAAAAGGCCCTTAAATCACTGCAACTTGCAAAGTCGGACAAAGACAGCGGAGGCAGCAATGTGGATGGGCATGCAAAGGAAGGCAGTGACTTCTACAGTGACTGAGCTGGCCGGTCGTGTACACGCATCGTATATGACATCACCTGTACCGACGGTCACTGGCAAGGCTATAAATGTGCCCTTGACGACATGTATCGCCCATATGGATGCTGGTGACTGGCACGAGATACGAGTTAGGCTACTCATGTGATCTGCAGCTATTGGCTTCATTCCCCATGCTAATGGATCAATGACACTGCTTGTGTATTTGTGATTTGCAACGGTGATGTTCTCGACTGTGGCTCGGTTGTAAGAGCGAGACCGCGGTGGAAATGGCAGCTGGCGGCTGCATTTACTGCAGAGTTGTAGCAAACTTTGGCCGAGTGAAACTAATGTTGTACCTTTTGTTCAGTGATGTCACAAGTAGCCTAGATTTTGGGTTTGTGGTAGGTTCGCAGATTTCAACAGGCAGTCGATTACAATTGAACATCCAGTAAATGGGATGTTTATTACTACCGGGTATTCACAAGAACTGGTTATCTGTGCATTTTTTTACTGTTTGCGTTGAAGATATGTCAATAATCATGCATCAAGATTGAGCATCACTTGAGTGATGACGTTTGTATGCATGACTCCGTACTACTGTAGTTGATTTACGGTTACTGAATGCTGTATACAGTCTTTAAAACGTTTTTTAATTCAGTGATGAGACAGTGCTCCAGTGTGCTTTAAGCATGCGCTGGAGTCATGTATCCAGAAGTTCCAATGTTGATTGGTAATTAGTAATGGTTAGAGATACTTCTGTTCCAATTAAAGTGTTAAAAAATGTTTGTGATGTCACTCTCTCTCTTTTAGAATGCATACATAGACAGACACATGTTAAAACCTTCTCTTGGAACCAACAACACTGTTAGTTGTTAACCTCATCCAGCGTATATAAATGATTATGAGCTCGATTTTGTTTATAAATGTAATCTATTTTCAGTATAGTTTCACATCAGTCTCGGACTAACTGATTTGCGATAAACTGTCCATGACTTGTGTAGGAAACATCATAACTTATGTTGTTTATGGTTGTGTACATAACTTATGTTGTTTATGGTTGTGTACATAACTTATGTTGTTTTGCACAAGCCCACCTTCATCAAAATGTTCATGAATTATCCAGCAACCATTATGCAAATTTATTGTTATATTTGACCTTTTCATATAGACAATGCACTGACATGACAGGATTAGTAAGAAAACAGCGACTACTCTGAATTGGCTTATTGATAAGATGACCCTAACACTGCCTCTGGATCACACTGAAACCATGCCCAGTGGATCATGCTGTGTAGTTGAGACAAAAATAAACATCGGACATTAAGCGGTGGTCATGTGGCAGAGCCGTTTCAATCCCACGCGGGGTAAATGTGTAACCTGTCGTGGACTCACAGAGTGGTGGTCTCTAACCAACAAGATGGCTCCTAGCAGCCGGAGTTGCTTCTCAGTCAGGCTTGTGAGAGATGCCAACAAAGCAGTGTATATACTGTATCATTGGACCCACTTGGTTCTACATGAATATACATACATACATGAAACCTATTTAGTATGAGAACAGAAATCCGAAGATGGGAAGACCAAGATTTGCAGGGACTAGAAGGAACAGCTACGCTTTCAAATTGTACTGGAACATCTGGGTGGACAGGTAAATATATATGTTGGTACGCAATGATAAACACTTGATGTGAATGATGAATTCTGGCCAAGTTTTAAATATGTGTTTTAATTGACTGAATACAGTTCCAAACACTAATAATCTATCTCCACAGGGGTACCTGGATATTTCATGACCAAATATAATGCCATTAGAATAAATAATGGCAATGGTCTGAAATATACCAGATAAACTACAGATTCTTAGATGTGTTCAGAAACGTGTCCTTGGAACTTAAGTTCTCATTTGCAATGAAATTACAGAATGAATTGTACGTATTGTTAAAAAAATTGGCCAAGAGGCCCTGAAGTCCTTTGCAGTTTGGGGGCCCTGGGGGGGGTTAGACTGATTCAGTCAAATACTGATTTATTGTGTATAGTGGCACTACCACATGAAATGTCTATGCAAAATCAGAGAAAAAGTTACTGAAATATTCGCACTAAAACCTTAAGTTACAATAATTTAAACAGTGCACCCGTCAAGAATTAGTTATGGAGAAAAGTCCATTTTAAAGTCGAGAATCATTATTTATATGAAAACAAAATTCAACAAGGTACAACAAAATATTCATTGCTATTAGTGTTACGTAGTCACTTGCTACACAGTAACGCTGTATCATACAATAACAATGAAGGCAATACTCAACACAGTGGTACTAGTTCACTGGGCTACTTTAATTCAGCAACTGCCTGTTTATTACAATATATCAGCCCTTCAGACACAATCCAGTGCCCCTCAAAGACATCATTAATCTAGCCAATGCCACTATCTTTTAGCAACCAGTCCAATGTGTGACAAACACACTACACTACATAACATCTCATTTTGGGGATCCCTGAGGTGCCCTTAGAATAATTCAATCAAATACAGATTCCTTGTGTTTAGTGGCACTACCACATGAAATGTCTATGCAAAATCGGAGAAAAAGTTACTGAAGAATTTTTGAAAAATAGACAAAATGCAAAAATTTACCAGTTTGGGGGGCTGGGGGTAGAATGATTAAATTAAATATAGATTTCTCGTGCATAGTGGCAGTACCCTAAGATATGTCTATGCAAAATTAGAGAAAAAGTTGCTGAACGGTTCCGAGATATGGCAGCTAACGGCGCATGGTGGACGCAGAGTGATGGCATAAGTCCGTGGGACGTTCGGCCCAAAGGACTAAAAATATATATTTCTGTATAGAGTTATCAAAATGTACAGCAAAGTAAACTGGCAAATGTGCAGATGACAACGGAATTTCTCAGAAATACGAGTGCGTATAAATGGCAGAACAATCTAATGGCAATTTGCGTACTGTCTATACTGATAATAATTATATTGTCATACAAATGTTCACATGATTT
The DNA here is from genome assembly GCA_020002185.1 of Paraescarpia echinospica. Classification (NCBI taxonomy): domain Eukaryota; kingdom Metazoa; phylum Annelida; class Polychaeta; order Sabellida; family Siboglinidae; genus Paraescarpia; species Paraescarpia echinospica. The sequence continues at coordinate 7,474,318 of CM034542.1, forward strand.
TCCACAACCATTGGTTGATCGTTGATAAAAGCCAATTGATCCTGCAATAGAGCATCACAAAATCATTTATTCCCCTGCATTGCACGTGTGACGAAAAAACAATCTAAAGTATTAGTGGTGGTAGAACACATAGCGTGACCTCATGTCACCTCCACCAGGCAGTAATCAAGGATCTGTTGTCTGTCTCGGTAGATGCAGCAAATCATCTCTTCATGGAATGTCAGCTTCTCAGTATTACACTGTAAAAGACGCCGGGAACAACCATCAATGAAAATTAATTTATATTGTGAATCACCTATGTTTATTTACTGAAAGAACTGCACTGGCTTCCAGTTACATATCGAATCAAATTTAAAATAGCCATTATTATATATTGTGCCCTATCTATGCAACAGCTGCCCTATTTAGTTAGTCTCCTACATTTGTCAAATATCTCCAAACAGCTCAGACCTATCTCACAACTTGTTGTTCCTAAGACTAAGCTGACAGTGCAAGCAAGTTTTCTCTGTAGCTGCACCCAAAGTCATCTGAAACTATAGCAACTTTTTATAGGAAACTCAAGATTTATATGTGAAATTGCTTTCCCACCCTAAATCTTTGGCGGTTCCTTTCTCTAATGACAGCTCTTGCGCGTCCCTGTTCTTGATTAAGCCTAAATGACTATTGTTGAGACTCCAAATTCAGGTTCCTTAGGATATAGGTGCCATAGAAGTATACTATTATTTTAGTACTTTTTTTAAGTGGGCTAGTGGGCTAGATAATCTAAAAATTGACTACGTTCACTTACCAGCTCCTGTGGCATATGACAAGTGTGAATCATCTGCTTCAGTAGATGCTGGGCCAACAGTCGTATCCGGCTCTCAATGACTGGCGTCTTACTCAGACTGTGTGCCTTCCACATGCTGCTGTAAAGGCCAGATGGTAACTACTAGTGCCATGTACTGTATATGTGTTAAATATGGCTGATAAAGAAGTGCTGATGTTCTTTGTTAATTCTTTGAAGATACGAGAATTGAGGTCATCAGGTCCTGATGATTTAAATGTCTACTTTTGATGCCACTATCGACTTCAATATATATATATATATATATATACAAAGCTCTGAAATAAACATACTCAAAATCACCCAAAATATAACAGTTATTTTCTTGATGCCTAAACTGTTTACACTAATAAGGATAATCGTAACATAAAACGCATTAGTTGCGCCATAACATATCAAATACTTTAAGGAGACCGGCTACTGTCTCTTTAAAACAGCGGTCTCATGTATGTCATGAAATATGCATAAGTGGTCCCCTGTACGCCGTATATATATATATATATTTGTGTGTGTGTGTGTGTGTGTGTGTGTGTGTGTGTGTGTGTGTGTGTGTGTGTGTGCAGGTATGAGTGGCGGATATTTTAATGTTTTCCTCCTAGATGGTTTGCATCATGGGAATAAAACTTTCAGGGATTAATATATGACCATTCGGAAGAAAAGTAACACCTTTATTTTTGTCAAAATTTGTCATTAGTCAAAGGTTCTCACTAGTTTTAGAGTTTGTATCATACATTAGACGGATGTGCATCAATTTATCATAACACTACAATATTTTCTGCGAGTGGGCCATCAGTTGGCGACATTTTACGTAACATATGCCAGTGCAAAAAAACGTTTGAAAGTTTATGTCATAACAGACTTCATTTATGAACACTGTGGGAAATTGCCAGAGGATAGGCATTTTGCTAGTGGATATATTTGGTAAAGATTGGCTGCCACACTGTGAACTAGACATCAGGCTACTGAGTACCTTGTACAACTGTACACAGAACATGGATCACACTAAATTGCTGATAAATGAAAGAATCCTTTAAGATGTTGTCATACTCACGGTTGACCTCCGTCCATTGCCAGTACACGTAGAGCAATGGTCAGTTTCCATAATAGTCCATCCCTGCTACAGCACAGACCTCTGGCAATGACAACACATGCAATGTACGATTTTGCATAAAACATTACAAATTTCACGGAAAAGATACCAAGTTTTTTAATGGCATACTTTGATGTAACAACATCAGTACTCATTGCTATATTATTTAACTTATTTAATAATATACAAATGTATTTAACCTAACAGTTATTATAGCTGTTAAATTTTTATTCCTGTCAGAAATATTCACAATATGAACAATCATAGTGTGCTTCTGTTAAACACTAACATGCCCATTCTTTGTGAACAATATATAGTGTAACATAGCTGCGCAATATATTCACATGGTCTAGTCAGTAATATCATCTGCAAACTAGTCAGGACAATTTTTCTATTACACTATGATAGAAAAGTTGACAAGTGTAAATATATAGTTTTTTAACATTGATTTTCTCTGTCAATATTTGTACCTGTGTTTTAATTACATATGAAGAATTATAAAATGATTTCTAAAAAAACTGTTTAACCCAACAATAAGAACACATACGAATATCAAAATAAAAATACTCACATATGTAAATCATTCTGACTTATTAAATCTATCTTTCTTCTTGTGTCACTGATGTTGAACTCTCCTGCTAGCTGCTTCAAGTGATCTACATACAGACAATGTAGAAAGGTTAACATATTGTGAGGAATATGATGGTTAACCTGGAGCTTGTATAGGGCAAGATAGAATCACTAGTGGTTAGAACATAGTACTTTCAACAGAGATAATCCGGATTCAAATAATCATGTCTGGATAACTTCGTTCACTTGATGTTGCTCCAGTTCACTCAGCTGTATGAATGAGTACCTGGCTATAGGCAGTGGTGGTGGTGGGAGTATGTGTACAAATTGTCTTTGCACTGTAATTTCGCATGGCTGAATGCTTCCAAGAGAAGTCACTATGGTGTTCGATTTAACTGGTCTGCCAGTGCTGAAGTGTATAGCACTATGAGCTGTCTTATGGACTGGATGCTATACAAGAACCACAGACAGACATGCTTATTCCAACACTAAGTGTATTGCACTATGAGCAGTCTTATGGACTGGACGCTATACAAGAACCACAGGCAGACATGCTTATTCCAACACTAAGTGTATTGCACTATGAGCAGTCTTATGGACTGGATGCTATACAAGAACGACAGACAGACATGCTTATTCCAACACTAAGTGTATTGCACTATGAGCAGTCTTATGGACTGGACGCTATACAAGAACCACAGACAGACATGCTTATTCCAACACTAAGTGTATTGCACTATGAGCAGTCTTATGGACTGGACGCTATACAAGAACCACAGACAGACATGCTTATTCCAACACTAAGTGTATTGCACTATGAGCAGTCTTATGGACTGGATGCTATATAAGAACCACAGACAGACATGCTTATTCCAACACTAAGTGTATTGCACTATGAGCAGTCTTATGAACTGGACGCTATACAAGAACCACTGCCAGACATGCTTATTCGAACACAAAGTGTATTGCACTATGAGCAGTCTTATGGACTGGACGCTATACAAGAACCACAGACAGACATGCTTATTCGAATACTAAGTGTTTAGCACTATGAGCTGTCTTACGGACTGGAAGATAAACAAGAACCACTGCCAGAAATGCTTATTCCAACACTAAGTGTATTGCACTATGAGCAGTCTTATGGACTGGACACTAAACCAGAACCACTGCCAGACATGCTTATTTGAACACTAAGTGTATTGCACTATGAGCAGTCTTATGGACTGGACGCTAAACAAGAACCACTGCCAGACATGCTTATTCCAACACTAAGTGTATTGCACTATGAGCAGTCTTATGGACTGGACACTCTACAAGAACCTCTGACAGACATGTTTATTCCAACACTAAGTGTATTGCACTATGCAAAGTAACAAAATATATAAGCTACTGCCTAGTAAAATGCTATGAAACACAAAAGACAAATTTATTAAAATTAATAATTTAAGTGACAGTTTAGCATAGATCTAGTGAATATATCTTACTGTACTGACACAGAATAAAAGAGGAAACTAAATGTAACTTAATAGTCACTTAACTATATGTCAAGATGAGACAAGAATGACTATGTTCAGGCTCTTGATCATTTACAAGTTCCTGCTGTAGTGAGTATTAAGTAGAGTTTACCAAGGTGAAAGAGTACTACGTCGTGCTGGTTGTGAGGCAGGACAAAGCCGTACTCTGTGAGGAGGCGGGTGTTGTCATGAGGCCCGTAGCAGATGAATACCTGGTCGTGTCGGGCACAGGCAGTTAGGGTGTGGATTTCGTAATGTCGCGTGGCAGTGTTGAAACCTGCTTCCACCTGCAGGTAAAGGCTGTCTGTTATACCAATGTTCAAAATTAATGCCTTTGAACTAGCAGCCGCCAATCTGAGCATTTGCCAAAGTGCTCAGATTATTGGCACCGTCTTGCTGGTTCATGAATGCCACTAGATCATATCAGCAGCTACGTCTAGACAATTGGTGTAGTAAATTAGCTTGCTTAGACCTGACTCAAGTTATAGGAACTGCAACTGTAATACAGACTCCATAGTTAGTCCAAACTCCAAAGTCATCACCCGACGATTGCATGCAATAAGCGTTAAATTTAACCAATGCCGTTTTTCAAGGTGGGACACCATTTTGCAAAAACAAAAGTTCCGCCCGGGTCCCTGGCACAATTTATAAGTCCTTAAATATATGATATTTTCATAATATATATTATCTATAACAATGTTTACATAAACCACATTTAAACCTATAAGTTCTACTGCATAAATGTTATGCTTTAACACATACGTGTATGACATTTTCATAAAATACATCCATAACAATGTTTACCTAACTACACTGGCACATTTAAACCTAGTTCTATTGCATGAAGTGTACAATACAGACATAGCATAGATATATTCATCAAATATATATCATCCTATGCATTAGTATGGAGTACTGTGCACCAATAAGACTTTTTGAAGAAAATAAATGCACTGTTGATAAAAATAATTCGTTGAGTGTTCACAGCAAGTCTTATTTACCTCCACATGTGAAGAGTGGTTCAACAGATCTAACAATGGCGCCAAAGCCAGACATTTGGCCGAGTTGCCAGGGCAATCTCCAGACCATGGCGCAGTGAGATCCTGCGGCATATAAACAGCTCTTGTGTTTACCGTACTCCATGCCCAGCGATACGCTTCAAATGTGAAAATATCTTCAAATTCCGTCCACTCCCTCTCAACTGCTTGGAAGAGTGGGACGGTTTTGTCAAAAGAGTCCTTCATGTCCTTGATCTGTCTCAACGCTGATTCCCTGGATGGATGTGGCAGTAGGCGAAGTTCTGCAGATGTCCAGTACGGTGGGATGGTGTACGATGTGGGCAGCGTGTTGATGTATGGCCACCAGAACGAGGCTTTCCCACGGTGTCTTTCACAGATCAAGAAGACGCACATTGCTTGGAGAGTGTCAATAATATGCACCAGTCTGGAATAAGTAAAGCTTGTCATATTAGAACACAGCTAAACAACTTATAATACAAACCCTTTTATAGTAATGAGCATATCCAGAGGTATGAGCAATAGTATCATCACGTATGACATATGGGTTCATGTGTGTGTGTGTGCGCGCACGTGTGTGCGCATGTGTGATTATACTGGTAATTGCACTGTATTTCAACTAGTTAAATAACACCTGTGGTGATGAAATTGTTCCTGTACTGATGGCTGTGATACGTAAGTGTAAAGGATGTTTCCTAATAACTGGCTGATTGTTCTGTGCTATTTTATTTTAATCATATGTAATTAATTGAATCAGTTTTCTCAGTTATACATGTGTACTTATTTATTAATTAATTTATTTATTGCGTTCTTAAATAGCGAACAACACAAGAGAATTTCCCCATGAGGGACAATAAAGGTATTTTGAATTGAATTGAACTCTCCATATATATGGATGGATTGTTTGAACAGTTAGAAAAGACTGGTGTTGGGTGCCACATGGGCAACCATTATACGGGTGCTATTGGATACGCAGACGACCTCACTTTGCTAACACCCACAAGATCCGGACTGAAAGTTTTAATCAAGATTTGCAAAAAATATGTAGATGACTAGTGTAAATTTTAACAGTTCTAAGAGCAGATATCTAATTTTTAGAGGTCGAAGTTGTAAACCCGACAACAGAATTGTGGTTTTCATTGGCACCATGTTGCATAGTGTCCAGGATGCTGTACACTTGGGCCATCATATATGTTATAACCAATAAGAATAGTTTAGTCCCCGATGCCACTGCCAATCTGCTCATTTTTGGAGAGGGTTTAATATGTTCATGGCCGATTTCGGTCATATTAAGACGACTGTAAAGTGCAATTTATTTAAACAATATTGCTGCTCTTGCTATGGAGCTCCACTATGGGATCTCCAGAGTAAGAGTGTTGGCACTATATGCATAGCATGGCGAAAAGTACTAAGGAAGTTGTGGGGCTAGCACCGTTTACACACGGTGATGTCACATCATTGTTATCGGATAGTTTACCATTATTGGTCATCTTAAGGCCAGACATGGCAGGTAGATAGGATTATTTTTTTATTTGTGCAAACAGTTCAATTTTTTCTGCCCAATGCATGAAATGGGTCCTACTGAGTAAAATATATATTGAACTTTTTTCAGCCAGACCCCCCGTTTCCATGGTAACAAACAAAATGGCCACCATTTTGAGCAAATATTGGCAAATTTGGAAAAGCTGTCACTTTTTATTGAATCCATATATAGGTATAATTCTTGCAAATCCATGTTCTCTATAGAGTCTATTGTGCAATGATCAGAGCATTTTTGGAAATGTTGTTTTTATTTTTTAAATAATTTTTTGGTAAAATACTAAACAAAATCTTGTTTTTTGCAACAAATATGGCTATATCTTTCAAACTATTCATGATTTTTAAAAAGTGTCTGATCATTGCACACATTAGAATATGCTGAATGCAACACTGAAAACTTTATTTACATAGCATAATTATTCCAAGAGATATCCCGTTTCCAAATGCAGAAATTTGAAGAAAAATGTTTTTGAGAAAATGGCTGTCAAAGATTGCATAATGGATTTCATTACATGATATCGACATGCTTGATCCATGATTAAAACTCACTTAGAGGTATGTAATTGTCATAGAAGTTAACTTTATTGACAGTATGCATACAAAAGTATAATAATCTGGCAAAAAAACATTTTCAGTATTTTTTGTCAAAAAACACCATTTCACCTGGGGTGTCTGGCCTTAAAGCAAATGTACACAACTTTTATTAATAAAGCCATGAACCACAATTCACTGACTGTAAGCAGCGTTGCCAAGATAACTATTGAAAATCAATGGTCAACTAGTAGCGTAAATTACCATCACATCCTAAACGAATGTAACACAATTCATTATGTCTGCATATAATATTCGCCGTGAGTGGCAGGCTGGTGTATCAAATGAAATGATATCTAACTTTAATGTTTTATATGAAATGTTAGAAATAGAAATCAAAAATGGTTTTAAGACATGCTCTATTTTAAATGATGATGATGTCTGCTGTATTATTACGGAAATTACTGTATTTTAAAGAATGTACAATTGCCATTTTTAATGTGCAAAAATAAAGATTTTATTTATTATCAATTGTAATAATATACTATTTCTTGAAATGTCAATGGAACTGTTGTTAAAAAATTATCAGGAAACAAAAAAAAGTGTGACACAAAAATCCACTTTTAAACATTTGATAAATAGTTTTTTATAACAAAAATGGTGTGTGTGTGTGTGTGCGTGTATAAAAAGAACACTTTGGGTGGGCTAGCCGCTAATGTAACAACAACAAAGATAGAGTGAATGCCTACTGCTAGTATGCATGAGAAACACCTCTGTGGTCCATGTGTTTGTATGGGGACATATGTTGTAGACTTCTATAGCTTCGTACAATTGTAGAAGACATGAAGAATGTTACAAACATCTATTACTACTAAAATTTGGTAAATGTTTGCTACATAAATCCCACATTCTGACACGCCAACCTGTCCAACCACTCACCTGTCTAGCAGTGCACCCAGATAGCTGTGTCTCACCAGGGCTGGAGTGATAAGGAGACCTTCAGGAATGGCGATGACAAGGTCATGTGACTTTAGTGTCTTCGCCACCATCAGACCTCGACCAGTAGCTACAACGGTCAGTCACATGTCATCCGTTGGAAACACTGTCAATTTGACTGTCCTCACTTGACAAATTAAACCATACATATTGAATTTACGAGTATTTTTTTGACGCCATACGTTTTGGCTGTTTGCAACAGTAATACTTGGAAGTGCAGAAATTTAATGGTCAACAGAAACGAGATTAATACAAAAAATATATACTGTTGGTTGTTACTGTGCATGGTTTAGTTGTGCCATGAATGAATGTCGCTAGTGTAAAATAACTTGTGGACTTACCGGTGAAGTTTGCCGGCCTTAGATGACAGCGTCGCGTGTCAAACCCATTCTGCTTCATCCACTGAAGTAGATCAACATATTTTTGTTCTGTGACGTGACAACAGTGGGGATGTACTGCTGTCCTCCTTTGCTCTCTCACTCGACTGCAACGACCCTTCCTTGAGCCACCCATTCACTCCAGTAGACATCTCTGCAATGCAGCAGACATCGACAGTTCATATAGGTATGTCTCATTTCTATCATTTCCACCAATATATAATGTGGCATTCAACCCTAATGTAACTACAGGTACTCGTGTGCACAATAAAATTACTAAATACTGTCATTCCAATCTTTCACGTGGGTGTGTGTGTGTGTGTGTGTGTGTGTGTGTGTGTGTGTGTGTGTGTGTGTGTGTGTGTGTACTGTGTATGTGTTTGTGTGCCAGGGTTGTGATGTGTTTTATTATCAAAATATCTTGTATTATTTATTTCAAAACAAATATGTTATATTTTAAAATATCAAATACAGATATAGTTGACTACAATTGACTTGAAAGTGCCATCCTCGATTTGAAGGTACTATCTTCGACACACTCAATTTGTAGATGGCACCAGCCAATTTACACCTTGACAACCTCAATTCGTAGGTGCCACCATTGACACCCCCAATTTGAAGATGCCACCCTCGACACGCTCGATTTGAAGATTCCACCCTCGACACCCCGATATCCGATTTGAAGATTCCACCCTTGACACTACCGAAATATCACTTTTTCCCTTGGATGAAATTTTTTTAAATGACAAAATTCATGGTCAAATCAATCTATAATTTACTGCAATATGCAGACAAGGCCATTCTTGACACATATACTGTCTATTTCTTCGGTTGATCTGTGCCTCTAGTGATTTCACATTTTCTTGCACATGTGTTAGTCACTAAACGAGAATGGTACATACAAATAAAGACACAATACAGCAGTTTAAAACTCTAACAAAATGCAAAGAACAGTTCAGTGGAGGAGAATGATTTCTGGTATTCATTAATGTCAAAAATCATGAGTACTTCTTCGCTTTTCCATGACTAGATATTGACACCAATGTTACAAGTAGGCAGCATCCTCGTGATGTTAGATTTAGTAACAAGCTAAGACCACAAGTTATATAATATATATAAAGCAAAGAATCCAGTCTGTATGACTGCACAGTAAAACATTATTATATAGTGCAGTATCCTGCAGACCTTGGGTCAATTACATTGCAATATAATCTATTACTATTACTTTGTTTCCTTCCTATTACTATTACATGCTGAATTCTTCCTATTACTATTACAAGCAATTACTATTATTATTACATTTTTCATCACAACATTTTATGGTATAATGCACAATTACTATATATATAAGTCCACTTGTCTGACTCACAGTCTCAAGAAGTTAAACAAGACAGGTGAATAAAACATATCTAACTTGCCATTTGTTGATACCCATGCCCAAAGTATTTGAAATAATATTTGAGTACTTTCATCATCATCATCATCATTAGGGAAGTATTATAAAGTATAAAAAAATCATACATATTTACAACAAAATATATCTATATTGTATATACCATATTTAGTACAATCTAACTACACTGACTAAGGATAGAACATAAATGTTCCATTTTAATACATTCATTAAATCCCATACTGGAAAGAAAGACAAAAGCAATATTTAGTCAATGCCACATAACTTGGTGGATTATATTACAGTCTAATTAAACCACATTGCTCTACTGCTGCTTGGTGCTTGGTGCTTGGTGGACTGTTCATTATTGGCTCAAGTACAAATACATCAGGATGTTTTTCACACCCACTGTAGTTTAGGCTGAATTGTGTGCACCATGGAGGCAGTCACTAAACCCATAGGCTTACTTGTTGGCAACTTGGCACTTGACAGAACTGGCTTCAAAGCAGTGAAAGCCCAGTTTAATCCCTTTAGTCAATGCAGCAGTCTCACTGTACCAGTGTCTCTTGCTAGATGTAAATGCTCATAAAACTCTAGGGTAAAACTTCACTAGAGCCATGTTCCTAATCAAATGGAATTGTAATGTAGTTGAAATTTTGTTTAAATGTTCAATAGTAATATAAAAGTAATAGGCCAATTACTATTACATTCTTTATATTGCTATTACATTGAGTTTTTGATCAACCTATTTTACAATTATTTCGCTATTTGTAATCGTTACTATTAACGCAGGAAATTCCCCCTGCAAACTAGATTCACAGGGGGGATTCACAGGGGGGACTCACAGGGGGGATTCACAGAGAAGCCTAAAACTGGAGGCATAGATAAAGACAGCAAAAATAAATCAGCAAAGAACAGCCTGAAAACTGTTCTGAATCAGGATATAAATGCATTTGTTTAAACGCAAAGAAGTAAACAAAAGAAGTGAACTAAACATTATGGTAGAAGATATTGACCCTCACATAATAGATATAACTGCATCATGGGCCACCACTGATATATCAGATGCCGAATTGGGACTAACAGGCTATGTAATGTTCAGGAAAGATAGAATAGGAAGAAGGGGAGGTGGAGTTATTTTATATGTTAAAGAATCTATCCAGGCTTACGAAATAAAATTAGAAAGAGAAGCAGATTGCAAAGAAGCTGTTTGGTGTAACATAGTTACAGGAAACTCAACGTTAATGGTGGGGTTACTTTATCGAAGTCCAAACATAAGCATAGAAGAGAATGAGAAAGTACAAAACGCTATAAGGGAAGTTAGCAAACAGGACTGTATTATTATGGGAGACTTTAACCATGGTCACATACAATGGAAATCTCTACAGCGTATGGGGAGTGTGGACCACAAGATTTTAGTACAAGACAGTTTCCTTTCTCAACATGTGCTAGAGCCAACGAGGGGTGAGAATGTGTTAGACATTGTTTTGTCCTCACATAATGAATTAGTTGACAATGTTAAAATTATGTGAGCCACTGGGAAGTAGTGATCACAACCAGATACATTTTACCATCAAATTAAAATCAGAAAGAAATAATAAAAAGCAGTTCAGGAGAAATTTCCACAAAGAAAGATATAATATTATAAGGAAATGAGGAAATATTTAGCAAAGATAGACTGGTACAACACACTGAAAAATAAGACAGCAACAGAATGCTGAAATATCTTAAAGAGTAAAAAAGGTGTATTGTCAATAAATTTGTTTCCTTCAAAAACAAGGGAAACGGTCCAGAAAGAAATACTTATCAAAATAAGCCGTTTGAAAAACTAAGTACAAACAAATGATGTAGAAGTCATATAGACGTACTGGAAATGACGAAAACTACAACATTTATAAAGAAGCACTAAACCAAGCTACAACTGAAATTAGAAATTCAAAGAGAAGCTATGAACAAAAAATAGCTTGTAATATAAAACAAAACAGCAAGAGTTTTTATGCATATGTTCAGAACAAACAGAAAGTTCAGAATAAGGTCGGTCCTCTAGAAGATAGTGCTGGAAATATAATATCAGAAGGATTCTTAATGACAGAAGACCTGAATGAGTATTTTTAGTTCAGTGTTTACAAGGGAAGATATTAGTTCACTGCCAGTACCAGAGGCTAAGTTCAAGGGGACAGAAGCAGACTATTTAGGACAGTTAATTGTAACCCCGGAAATGGTAGCTAAGAAAATAAGGGCTATGAAGGATAATAAATCACATGGAGTGGATGGGATTCCACCCAAACTACTAGTGGAAATTGTAGAACAAATTAGCATACCGCTTGCAACAGTTTTCAACTTGTCATTAGAAGAGGGAGTGGTTCCTTTAGAATGGAAAGAAGCAAACATTATACCGTTATTTAAAAAAAGGTTCCAGAAACAAGTCAGAGAACTACAGACCTGTGATTTCCATATTATTATAAAGACTAATTAAAGATCACATGGTGGATTTTATTGGTAAACATAACATTAAACCCATCTCAACATGGGTTTCTAAAAGCGAGGTCATGCTTAACAAATATGTTATGTTTTTTGGAAGATATCACTAAGTGGGTAGACGACGGATCACCAGTAGATATCATCTTCTTAGATTCTCAGAAAGCTTTCAACAAAGTGCCACATCAAAGGTTACTGCTTAAACTAAAAGCCCATGGCATAGGAAATGGCTTAATTAACTGGATAGAAAAATGGCTAATTGACAGAAGACAACGGCTAGTAGTTGATGGGGAGGATTCAAACTGAAATCAGTTTTGAGTGAGATACCACAGGGATCAGTACTGGGACCTATATTATTCTTAATATATATCAACGATTTGGACGATGAAATAACAAGCAAGGTGTTGAAATTTGCGGATGATACAAAATTGTTCAGAAGGATTAAACGTGATGGAGATAGACAGCATTTACAAGATGATCTTGACAGGTTGATTAAATGGTCTGAAAAATGGCACATCTTGTTCAATTTTGGGAAATGTAAATACCTCGACACAGGCCATGGGAAAGAAGACGAACAATATACAATGGGAGGTTCTGTACTAAGTACTACTGTAAAAGAAAAGGACTTAGGGTTAACCATTAGTGCTGATATGAAGGTTTCAGAGCAGTGTGGTATTGTCGCTTCAAAGGGAAATCAAATCCTTGGATTAATTAGGCGAAACATAACGTATAAGGAAAAAGAGCTAATAATACCGCTGTACAAAAACAATAGTTAGACCTCATTTAGAATATTGTATTCAAGCGTGGAGGCCATATCGCAGGAAGGACATAGAATTGCTACAAAGAGTACAGAGGAGAGCAACTAAAATGATACCAAAACTGAGGGATCTTAGTTACGAAATACGCCTAAAAGAATGTGGTTTAACAACACTAGAGACCAGGAGATTGAGAGGAGATCAGATAGAAGTGTTTAAAATATTGAATGGTCATGAAAACATTGATAGAAATATTTTTTTCTCAGTTAAGAAAGATAGAAGGACCAGAGGACGTGAAGTTACATTAGTAAAGGAACAGTGTAGATTAGATATAAGAAAGTTCTCATTCTCACAAAGGACTGTAAATGACTTGAAACAGATTATCTCCTGATTGTGTTGGTGCTAGTAGCGTGAATATGTTTAAAAATAAAATCAACACATACCTTAAAAGGGCGAGATACACATAGATAAAAAGTATTGGACTCTCGATAAGCCAAAAGGCTTCCTTGTCCACCTGACATCTAGAGTTAATTTTCTGGATGGCAATCTTGTTAAATCTATTACTATTCAGGGCTCAGAGTTGCGACTACCTAGTCGCATTTGCAAGTATAATATTATGCCTGCAACTAGATAAATTGCTTTAGTCGCAATTACTGTCCTGCCAGGCAACTGACCACTTGGGACCTTCTGTTGGTACAGGTATTAGCCATCAGACAAATTATGAATGATGACATTTTAACCCCTTTCTCTGCCCCTACTTACCCCATACAGCAACAGATATTGATAAATTGTAGCAAGTGACTGATTACTTTTTGCCTAAGGCTATTGGTACGTAGTCCTATGCATGCACCATTGTACTGTCCACCCTTGTATCACTTGGTGATTTGGGCAACCAGCAAAAAGGGGAACTCTTAGCTAGGTGAAACTAGCTAACTGTTTTTTTGTGTTTGAAGTTTAAACTTTGAAATAGTGTACGCCTATGCAAAATTGAACATAATGCCTGTCAAAATATATAGGGGATAATTTTCCTTGTGTTAATATTGTATGGATATACATAGTCAAAATAAATGTGTATAATGTAAAAGCAATTTTCAATAGCTTAAAGAGGCCCTGTATAGATTGCGCTATTCCATGCCAGAAGCATTTTGTTGGCCGACGCTTGGCGTCTGCAGCTATTTATAGAACAGTCTTGTGCAGGCGATATGTTTGTTGACGTTAGTTTTTCGGGACACAAGACAATATACATGTTGCAAACTAACAACACTACATAAATAAATCCTTATCAACAACACAATCTCTAGATGCAGTGGCGCACACTTGTCTTGTGTTCCCGAGAACTGACGACGGCAAACATATGGCCTGCATCACACTATCCTATAAATAGCCGCAGATCCCAAGCGTCAGCCGACAAATTACTTCTGCCATGGAATACCGCAATCTATACAGGATAGGATAGGATGCCCATTTAAGTAATCGTTACGGTTGTAAATAAAATATCAAAAAAATTATCAGGTAGCATGCACGGCTAGGTCATAACATAACTGTATGTGGAATTTGTTACAAACAAATGTTACGTATATAATAACAAAGATAATAATTCAGAAAGCTGTACATGGTGTTGATTATTTGATATAAAATTATGTTCAATAAAATCCACATGACATGTTTAGTTTTGCATGTTAATTAGTTAACACATGTGTGCCTTTAAAAACAAATTTTGGTCCTAAATATTTCACTTTAGCCTTAGTCTTAGTCTTAGGAGCACAGTGCTCGTAGCTCAGAATGTTAACTTTGAGGCCTGCTATTACATATTACTGTTACGACAGGCCTGGTATTCTGTAATCCAGTCCTCAGGACTGATCAAAGCGCTTTACAATTTACTCCCTGGCAGACCTGTTCATTCAAACAGCTGAGTGAACTGGAGCAACGTGAAGTGAACGAACTTGCCCAAGCCTAGGCTGGGTTCGACTCAACTTCTCAAGTCAAAGGCAAGGCTGGTAGTGTTACTCAGTCGGAGGAACAGAGACGGTTACTCCGTGATTCTACTGGATCTTAGATTAGATGAGGTTTTTTTATATATTATTCTCAATGGTGACGTTTGCATATTCCTGGAAATGCGAGAAATTGTTTCTGCTACTTTTTAACTAGACTTACCAAACACCGAAAATTACTTCGTCGAAACATCTCCCGAACAAACCGAGCAGGATTTGCAGTGGCGCCATCTTCCAGTTTATTAATAAAACATGACGGTTCAATGGTCCCCTGTCCTCTATATGGCGCCACTAATTTTGGTACAGAATGATTGTGGATACGATACTATTTATATTTTTATACGATTGCTATCCGGACTTGGCAAGTGGACAAGAAAGCCTTTAGAGTATTGAGAGTTCACCTCTTTATCTGCGTGAAATCTCCGTTTTGAGATATATGTCGATGTCGATTCTATTTTTAACATATTCACGCTGGCAAAATTATTTTGTTTACATGCATGATCACTAGATTATATAAAGATTTTGTTTTATGCAAACCATTGGCATTGACATAAAATATCATTTTAATGTGATTTTTCCTTTAATCACACTAGAATACATCATTCTATTTCAATTTTGCATAGCCTGCGATTTTTTCTTCATATGTTTGTTATAATAGAAATGCTGAGTCAGCTGTTAGACGAAACATTCGGGTGGCCACTACAAACTTTCGATATGTTCCGAGATAAGACAGCCTCACTTTGTGATTTATTAATTTCAAAGAACATAAACATTCTTACTGTAACTGAGACCTGGCTCAGATCACATATGATACACCTGCATGCAGTGCTGACGTTTCCCCTTCTGGTTACAGTTTCCACCATCGACCACGTTTCGTCGGCCGTTGAGGTGGTGTTGGCTTTCTAATATCACAGCAGTTCAAAGTTAAATTACATTCCAACCATGAATACTCCAGTTTTTAGTCCATCTGTGCTGACATTTCAGGGTCTTAATTTTTTCTCAGCATACTTTATTTGTATTTATCGCTGTTGTATATTCAGACACTATAGTAACACATACTCGTGGTTCTTAGCCTTAGGGTTGGCACTCAACTGAACTTTATTTGCATATCAGCATATCACTACTCACATAGTTCTCCACTACAACATGTATCCCTACGCATCACTGTACACATAGTCCACCACATAGACATGCATATATAACAATCGCCCTCCAGGACATCTGGCAAATTTCTTTGAAGACTTTCAGGATATATGTTGAAAAATCTGGCAATTATTAATTCAGAATTTTACAGTCAAGTGGTGATTTTAATCTACATTTGGATATAACTTCTACAACTACGTTTGATGATATTCTGGCATCATTTGATTTGAAACAACATGTAACCTTTTTGACACATATACATGCATGGCCTTTGGCTTGATAAACCGTTCAACTTGTAATAATATCCAAGCATCTACTGTTTCAGATGGGTTATCAGACCACCATACTGTCAATGCTAATATTGACATTTATATAACCCCATTAGAGTCGAAACACGTACAATTTGTCTTACAGAGCCATTCATAGGATTTACATTACAGCTTTAATGGCTGATATTCTTATATATCCGACCGTATCACAGATCCAAAAAGCAGCTATCTGTCTTATATAAAAAGTACTGTCAAATACTCAATGCATTACTTAACAAACATGCACCTATAAAATCCAAATGTGTAACAGACAGGCCACCGGCTCCACGGATGACTTCCGAAATGATACTATCTAAAAGGCGTCGTCGTTATTTAGAGCGTGTATGGTGCAAATTGCGCTCACCATTAGACACCTCTGTAACAACAAAATTAACCGGCGTCAGTTATTGAACTGCATCAATAACATTCTACACAGACGGCCTATTCCATCACTACCTGATCATGTGTCAATTAAAACTTGCAAAATTGACTATTGCGCATTACAGCAGTACACATCCGCGTACTGCACCTATCCTTGGCAAACGCTCCAGAAGATACGTGTCAGCAGTATAGCTTATCATACTAGAGTACAGTTGTAATTCTCGAACATTAAGCATGTGGTTGCCTCCTACTGACATCTTTCTTTAGAAGGCATGCACGTTGCTGGAATATATTAAAGAGTGAAATTAAGTGCATAGTCGATAAATTTGTACCCTTCAAAAACAAGGGAAACGGTCCAAAAAGAAACACTTGTCAAAAGAAGCCATTAGAAAAATTAAGTATAAACAAATGATGTGAAAGTCATATAGATGTACTAGAAATGATAAAGACTACACCAGTTATAAAGAAGCACTTAACCAAGCTACAGCTGAAATTAGAAATTCAAAGAGAAGCTATGAACAACAATTAGCTAGTAATATAAAACATGACAGCAAAAGTTTTTATGCATTTGTTCGAAGCAAACAGAAAGTTCAAGATAAGGTCGGTCCTCTAGAAGATAGTGCTGGAAATATAATATCAGAGGGATTCTTAATGGCAGAAGACCTGAATGAGTACTTTAGTTCAGTGTTTACCAGAGAAGATATTAGTTCACTGCCAGTACCAGAGGCTAAGTTCAAGGGGGCAGATTCAGACTATTTAGGACAATTAATTGTAACCCCGGAAATGGTAGCTAGGAAAATAAGGGCTATGAAGGATAATAAATCACCTGGAGTGGATGGGATTCCGCCCAAACTACTATTGGAAATTGTAGAACAAATTAGCATACCGCTTGCAACAGTTTTCAATTTGTCATTAGAAGAGGGAGTGGTTCCTTTAGAATGGAAAGAGGCAAACATTATACCGTTATTTAAAAAAGGTTCGAGAAACAAGTCAGAGAACTATAGACCAGTGAGTTTAACATCAGTGATTTGCAAATTATTAGAAAGACTAATTAAAGATCACATGGTGGATTTTCTTGTTAAACAAAACTTGATAAACCCATCTCAACATGGATTTTTTAAAGCGAGGTCATGCTTAACAAATATGTTATGTTTTTTGGAAGACATCACTAAGTGGGTAGATGAGGGATCACCGGTAGATATCGTCTACTTAGATTTTCAAAAAGCTTTCGACAAAGTACCACATCAAAGATTACTGCTGAAACTAAAGGCCCATGGCATAGGAAATGGTATAATAAACTGGATAGAACAATGGCCGATTGACAGAAGACAACAGTAGTATAGAGGTACTGTACGGTATCCAAACCCTACTTATAAAAAAAAAAATTAATGACCACTAAACGTTTTCGGCAACCTACTTATAAAAAAAGATCAAAGGTTTTTTTGACACTAATTAGTTTCGGGAACCTACTTATAAAAAACGCGATTGATGACCGTTGTAAGTTGATACTAATTGGATGATTGTTTACCCCTAAGTACACTAGAGATGCCACCTAGCGGTGAGTGCAGAGAGCCTTTTAGTTCGCCCCCTAGCGATCAACGCCGTACCTAGAGCGTGCTGACGTAAGCAATAATGCGTTTATCGCGCGAATATATAACCACGTCAGCCCTATGTGAATGGCGCACTGTACCCTATGTTGCCAGCAGCGATAAGACCGGCTGCTGCTGCAGCGATAAGACCGGCTGCTGCTCTAGTGGACTATGACCCCTGCATGACAGCATAGCTGGCTAACGGTGAACGTTCTGGTGGAAAGATTAAAACGAAACTAATGCGTTGTGCGTTTAAATACATCTAGTCGTGGGATTACAATGAAAATCAAATGCATAAATACACCAACGTTCAGTTGGTGATACTGATCGTAGTAGGGTGTTTATGCATTGGAAACAGACGCGTGAAAACGTGAGTAGTGACTGAAATATTTATTGTTGAGCAAGATATAGCAGCATTCGGCCGCGGCCAACGGGTCGCCTGGTCTCGGGGGAATTGAAGCCTTCACGACGATAGAATTCGGGTGGAACAGGGGTTTTCCATAGTCCATTAGGTTGATTGACTAAGAAGACTCTGGCCATGTCGGAGATGTCGTCTTCATCGTCAGAGTCGTGGTGGTGGTAGCTGCTAGTAGCTGTCGGCGTGATGGCATGTGTAGGAGGCGACGTGATGGTGGGGATGAAAGGTGCGACCGTGCATGTTGGTTTGGTCGATGATGCGGTGCTTGTAGGCAGTTGGATCGGTCTATGAAATAAAACCACAATACATTTTTAAACAAAGGGTGGTAATGAGAACCATGCATTATAATTGTTTAAATGATAAAATGACAACCATGCATTACAATTGTATAAATGGTAAAATAAAATGAGAACTATACATTACAATGGTTTAAATGGTAAAATAAAATGAGACATGCACTTACAATTGTTTAAATGATAAAATAAAATGAGACATGTACTTACAATTGTTTAAACGGTAAAATAAAATGATGCATGCGTACTTACAATTGTTTAAATGGTGAAATAAAATGAGACATGTATGCATGCATGCGTGCTATTTAAACGGTAAAATGCATGCATGCATGCATGCGTACTTAACTGTAGTAAAAAATAAAATGAGAGATATGCATGCATGCACGTACACATGCATGCATGTATGCATGCGTACTTACAATTGTTTAAATGGTAAAATAAAATGCATGCATGCATGCACGTACACATGCATGCATGCATGCAGGCGTAGTTACAACAACTGTTTAAATAGTAAAATAAAATACATGTATGCATGCATGCGTACTATTTAAACGGTAAAATACAATGATGCATGCATGCTGCGTACTTACAACAACTGTAGTAAAAAAAAAGAAGAAGAGAGATATGCATGCATGCACGTACACATGCATGCATGCATGAATGCATGCGTACTTACAATTGTTTAAATGGTAAAATAAAATGTATGCATGCACGTACACATGCATGCATGCATGGCACACGTAGTTACAACAACTGTTTAAATAGTAAAATAAAGTGTGTTGGGTAAAAGCAGACTTACCGTTGTGTTGACTTATGTGGCAACGTTGTTGTCGTTGGTGTGTTCATGGTTGAAAAGTACGCAGCGATGAAATTTAGCGTCGATTACGCGTGACTGCATAAGTGTGTATGAAATGTGCGCACCGTCAAACAGCGGTGGCGGCGCATGACACTACGGCTTATCGTGATTTGAATGTGAACGGAGAACAAAGGATTTTTACAAACAATAAACGAAACGTTAAAAGCATGAAATTAAACGTTGTATACGATCACTATGGGGTCAGGAAACATGAGATGCAGTGATATTAGAGACATTCGTTGTAAAAGTCACATTTGACGATGAATGTACTGACGTGAACGCTAACTTTTTTTTCCAAAACAAATTCCTCGGTAGACTAGGCAGAATGCGTTAAGTGCACATGCACGTAAATGTGACATCTGTTGCGCGTGACTTATCGCGATTGGAATGTGAACGGAGAACAATGAATTTTTAAAAACAATAAACGAAACGTTAAAAGCATGAAAATAAACGTTGTATAGGTTCGGTGTGGAGTCAGGAAACGGGAGATGCAGTGATATTAGAGAAATTTGATGTAAAGAGAGATTTAACGGTGAATGTACTGACGTGACCGGAAACTTTTTTTCCGAAAACAAAATGCCTGGGATGAATGAAGTATGCATGCTGATAATTGAATAAGATAATGGTATTAGTGTGAAGTGCGCATGCGCGTTATGTTGTAGACAATGACATTTCAAAAACAATAAACGAAACGTTAAAAGCATGAAACTAAACGTTGTATAGGTTCGGTGTGGAGTCAGGAAACGTGAGGTGCATTGATATTAGAGAAATTCGATGTAAAGAGAGATTTAACGGTGAATGTACTGACGTGACCGGAAACTTTTTTCCGAAAACAAAATGCCTGGGATGTATGAAGTATGCATGTGATAATTGAGTAAGATAACGGTATTAGTGTGAAGTGCGCATGCGCGTTATTTGGAAAAGTAGAAAACGGTTGAGAAAATGCTATATTGTATGTCGCCGGAGTTCTAACGTGTATTCTTTCTACAGCAGCAGAGCAGCAAGCAGCAGACGTTCTTCCGCGACAACATGGCGGATGAAAATCAACCAAAAAAGACGAAGGCACCGCGCAAGCAGTCACTGAAGGCGGCCAGGGGTCAACAGCAGCAGCAACCTTCGCCGGTGGATGCAGCCGTGTCAACGGGGGCGACACCACCTGTTAAGCGGCCCGTCGTGCTCATTGCGGCCCCGTTGACTGTCGGGCGAAAGCGAAGCGCTGAAGAGGCGTCCTTGGGCACCGTCGAGACGGCTGAGGGGCACCCACCCCTGACGCGGAGCGCCTCAATGGAGCGTGAATGCGAATCGTCGGCGTCGACGCGCGCCACATTGGTGAGTCTGAGGCACATGAAGTGTGCTGTCAACGGTGTGTATAAACTTTCGTTGCCCGTTATGATCGACGCTGTGTCGTACAAAGAGGTTGGCGCCTATTTGGGATGTTCCCGTTGTCGCCGGAAATTGCAGAAAAGCAAAGGCGGGGAACTGATATGCCGAACGCACGGTGGAGTTTTGGTGCCGAAATATTTCTTCGCGTTGCGTGTGATGGTGAAGGACGGCGAGGAGGAGGAAGACGAGCTTTGGCTTACGTTGTTTGACAGCCAAATGTCTAATCTCGTCGAGTACACGGCCGAGTACTTGGTGGAGTTGAACGAGGAGGAACTCCGCGATACTGTGCTCGAGGTAGCCGGCACTAAAGTGGAGATTAGTGTGCGTAAGACGACTTGGAACGGGGAGGCCTCGTATACCGTGCGCACACTGAAGAGATTCGACGACGACGACGCCGACTAATGTGTTGTGTTGTGTTGTTTGTAGGTGGAAGGATGGCCGATACTGGTAGATTTATTGACACACGCGAACGTGCAACAACGAATGAGAGAGCGTCGTGGTCGTGAAATAACCGAGGAGGCCTTTCAACTATTAGCCGAGACGGCCGAACAATACATAAGAGCGTTTTGGCTAGCTTACGAAGCAAACTTATTTTGTAGTAGTATGACGTAACTAACAGTTGTGCTTATATGCTGTAGGAAGTGCGCCGCGTACTGGAAAATATGCTTGCAAACAACGAAAGGATCCGCGCTCAGTACGACGAGGTTGCCACGTTCGTAAGAACGTTGTTGGAACGCGAAGTGAAGGGGTCGACAAAGAGGGAGGAAGAGATCAAGAAGGAGGCGGACTAATAATAATAATAATGTGTTTGTAGGAGGCGCTGATGCAACACACCAGGCGTGAGTGTATGTGCGACTTCCTACACGCGTTCCTGACGGTGATTCGTAAAGACTAGAACTGCTTTGTGCTGTAGGGTGGAAGCGGAGTGCGAGACGCCCACGTATTGGACGCGATCATCGAGGAGGCGCTGGGCGGATCGAACGCGACCCGAACGCGTCCCGCTCCACCGACGTATAACGAAAGCGTGTACACGCCGCTGGGGACGATGGGACCGACGTGCGCTCCGTGCTGGAGCATATCGGAGGAGGTGGGGTCGTGCCAACGTCAAATCGTCGTGCCGAGCAGGTCCCAGTTGGTCGGCCGTTATGAACGGCTGGCAATGGACCTCGTCGCCGAGAGCCTCGGCGAAATGATTCTGGAGAAGGCGCGGGATCATTGCGGGGTATGTGAGCCGAATGAAGGCTGTCCATATGTACACATGCCCGGCTATCGTGCGGGACGGCCAAATCGTGTATGCATGCAACGTTTCGACAACCCGGGCTGTATCGTAACGCGATATTTCAACGGCGTCATGGAAACGTTCCTGCGTCGATCGCTCATCCCCTGTTTCACGCGACTCGTGCATATTCTACACGAAACTACGGTGTCAACTTCCGGTGGTCAGCAGCCGCAAACGGGCCGTGCGGGAGAGTTGTATTTGGTGCAGTTTGTGTCGAACTGGTAGTTGGGAACGAATTGGCGCGATTACATGAACCGTGTGCAGCTGGAGTCGGCCGTGCACACGTACGTGCAACGCCGGAGCGGACTGGAATGAAGAACGAACAGTAGAATAGAGAACACTGCTTGTTTTGCTAATATTCGCTTGCTATTGAAACAAAGGCTTCAACGCTGTGTTTGAATGTTGTAAGCTACTGAATAAAACGTTGAAAATATACTTTCCGTTTCCGAGTTACCCACAACAACAAGTCACCACTAGCTAAAACATTCCGAGTTAGTTATAAAAATTACCGCTAGTCCACAACTCGTTACCGCAAACACATTCCTTCCACTATCGTTCCCAACCGTTAGGGTTACCTAAAGCATTCCGAGTTAGTTATAAAAATTATCGCTAGTTCGCAACCACCATTACCGCAAAAAACATTCCTTCGTTCCGAGTTACCCGCATTACCTAAAACCACATTCCTCCCGCTAGGGTGTACTTACCACCACCACCACCGCCACCGTCACCACCACTGTTATAAATAGCGGTGCTCGAAAAAATATCAGTACATTAGAGAATGCCACCACCACCACCTACTAGATGGCAATGTCCGAAATGTGGGGGCTATTTCGCGAAACAGTCGACGTTAGAACGACACGTAAAGAGTTCGAAAAGATGCGGCAACGAAGCGCTATGCGTAAAACGCCGAGAGTGCCCAAAATGTGGCGCGACGTACACTGCGCGTCACGCTATGCTACGACACCTGAAGGAGCGGTGTGGCCGTCAGACGTCGCCACCTCCTGTTAGTAGTAGTAATGAATCAGCGGTGGAGGCGGCATCCGCTAGGGCGCCGTCACCCGTCGATCTACAGCGTGTCGTGGACGAGCACCGGCGTAGCATAGTGACGTCGGTAGCGCGCGGTGCCGTGCAATCACGTTACAACTATCGTATGACCGCCTGTACGAGTACGCGGGTGCTCGAACCGCGTCTGAGGGAAATGTTTCGCGAACAAAAGAATGCGTTTAAAATTAACGTAAGCTATGGTTTCGTATTACGCCACAAGGTGTCGTGTCGGTACCGATATTTTCATTCTTCATGTAACTGTTGCGGTCGCCTCCTCGAAACACCCGCCCTAGTTACCGATAGCCGTTCGTTCGAACGATTCCTCGACGCCGTGCGCACGACCGACGTACTGCAGTACGCCATCGCACAGCGTGCCGACTCGGGGTGGATCGTCGAGCTCGTAACGAACGCCACCTACTTCGTTAACGCCATCATCAATCATCTTATCGGCTGCGTTGGCGTGACGCTTCCTGCCTACGTGCCCCTTAACAGGGCCATAGTGTCGTTGACGAAAGATTATCGAGGTACGCCCTACGACGACCATCTGTGCCTTTTCCGGTGCATCGGACTCCACCTGCAAGGTCACCGACGAGGCGAAAGTGACCGCCACATCGATACGAACCGTTTAACGAAAGTCGCTAAACGTACGTCTGCACGTTCAGTATTGTCACGCCGCGCGCACGTCGGCCTCGAACGGTGTGCGCCTGAACGAACTGGATCGCGTGGAGACGGTTTTTGCCATCAACGTCGTCGTCTATCGACTGACGAATGACGTCGCCGAACTAGTCCGTCGATCGCGCGAAGCGCACCCCACGACCCTGAACGTCAACCTGTACGAGTCGCACTTCTCGTACATAAGCGATCCGCGCGCGTACACGAAAACGTACAAGTGCGGAAAATGTGGCAACTCCCTCTGGCGGGACACATGCCATTTACGTCGTCACGAACCGACGTGCGAAGGTGGCGTTCTTCACGTGTTCCCCGGCGGCGTCTACCGACCGTCGCCGTCCGTATTCGAGCGGCTCGACGACGAAGGCGTCGACGTCGGCGACGACGACCTGCGCTACTACCCGTACCGCGCGACGTTCGATTTCGAATGTTATTTCGCCGATAACGATCGGCCGACGGATACCGACAAATGCCGGTGGATCGCGCGACACGAACTGCTCAGCGTGAGCGTCGCGTCGACCGTGCCCGGTCACGAAGCGGCGCGGTGTTACGTCACGACCGGCGATTCGACGGAACTCGCGCGTCGCCTCATCGACGACCTGGAAGCGGTGAGTGCGGCGGCTTGCGCAATTCTACGTCCCCGCTACGATGCGACCTTCGAGGCGTTCGACGTGATCGACGCCGACTGGCGGCGACGGTGCAACGACGACGACGACGACGACGCCGACGCGTCACCGTACGCCACTCTCGCCGACCGGCTGTGGACGCACCTTCGTCAAATGCCCGTATTGGGATTCAATTCGGGTAAGTACGATCTCAATGTCGTCAAGAAGTATTTGACCCCCCTGCTCATAACCGGCGACGCGCAGCACACGTCGTCGGCGTTTACCATTAAACGTCAGAACAATTACATGTGCCTGTCGACGACGACGTTGAAGTTCCTGGACATAACGAATTACCTCGCGCCCGGCGTTAGCTACGATCGCTTTCTGAAAGCGTACGGTTGCTCGGCAACGAAGGGCTACTTTCCGTACGAACATATCGACGCGTTGACGCGTCTGGACGAAACCGCCCTGCCGTCGCGCGAAGCTTTCTACAGCCACCTGAAACGCGAGGGAATCTCCGCGGAGGCGTACGAGATTTGCGCGACGGCGTGGCGTGACGAGGGCATGACGTCGATGCGCGATTTTCTGGTGTGGTATAACAATCGAGACGTGGCGCCGTTTCTCGAGGCCGTCGATCGCCAGTTCGCCTTCTATCGGCGCCGACGTATCGACATGTTCAAGGACGCCATCAGCGTACCGGGGTTGACGTTGTTGTATCTGTTCAACGACCTGCCGACGTCGATCCATTTCTCCCTTTTCAACGAGCCGAACAAAGATTTGCACCGTCTGCTGCAGGCGGAGATCGTCGGCGGCCCGTCAATCATCTTCGCGCGCCACCACGAGGCCGACGTGACGGCGATTCGAGGTGGCGACGCGCCGTGCCGTTCGATAGTCGGCTTCGACGCAAACGGCCTCTATCTATGGGCGATAATGCAGGAGATGCCGACGGGCTGGTACAAGCGCCGGCGCGCGGAGAACGCCTTTCTAGCGGAACGCGTGCACCGCTACGGTCGTATGGCCGTGGAGAGGTTGACGTGGATGGAGGCGCAAACCGGCGCGCGTATACGTCACCAGTTGAACGGACGCGAGAAGCGCATCGGAAAGCACCGAGTCGACGGCTGGTGCGCCGCCATGCGAACGGCGTCTCAATTTCACGGCTGCTATTTTCACGGCTGCCCGACGTGCCAGGCGCACGTGACGACGAACGCCGTCAACGGTCAACCGATGACGACGCTGTACGCCGCGACGATCGCCGTGACCGCCTACCTGCGCCGTTTCGTCGACGACGTCGTCGAAATGTGGGAGTGCCAGTGGCACGCCGTGCGACCGCCGGCGGTGCCGACGCCGCCCGACGCGTCACAATGGCAACCACCGGCCACCACCATTATGCGCTCGACGATACTGGAGGTGGTGCGCGACGGCTCTCTGTTCGGCCTCGTGCAGTGCGATATCGCCGTGCCGGAAGCGCGGCGCGACAAGTTCGCCGAGATGCAACCCGTATTCAAGAACGTCGATATCGTGCGCGACGATCTCAGCCCGTTCATGCGCGACTACGCCGAGTCGCACGATCTCCTCACCCGACCTCAACGGACGCTCGTCGGTAGCTACTTCGGCGCCGAGATCGTGCTAGCGACGCCCCTCCTACGCTTGTATCTGGCGCACGGTCTCGTCGTCGAGCGCGTCTACCAGATCGTCGAGTACGCGCCGATCGCGTGCTTTCGCCGCTTCGGCGACACGGTCTCGACGGCACGACGCGAGGGCGATATCGATCCCGACAAATCGATCATCGCCGATACCTTTAAACTTCTCGGTAACAGTTCCTACGGGAAAACGATTACGCGCGTCGATCGGCACCGGGAAATCAAGTACGCTACGCCGGTCGGCGCGTCGATGCTCGTCAACAACGGTCGCTTCCGGCAACTCGACGTCGTCGTCGACGACGCGCTGTACGAGGTGGCGCTGAATAAGCGCAAAGTCGTCTACGGCCTGCCGATACATATCGGCTATTTCGTCTTGCAGTACGCAAAATTGAGAATGCTGGAATTCTATTTCGATTTCGTCGACGCCTACATCCCCCGTCCGCTCTTCCAGTACTGCGCTATGGACACGGACTCGGCGTACATCGCCCTCGCCGGACGTGACGTCGACGCGCTCGTGCCGGAAGAACGTCGCGAACACTACTTCCAGAATCGATCGCTCTGGTTTCCGGCCGAATGCTGCGACGCGCACGTGGACGCCTACGTACGACGGCGCGTCGCCGGACTAGCGTGGGAGGACGTGCCGTCCTGCTGCGCGCGCCGACGCCTGTTCGATCGTCGAACGCCGGGTCTCTTCAAAGAAGAGTGGCGCGGCGACGGAATCGTGGCGCTGTGCAGCAAGACCTACTACTACTTCGGCGGCGGTCCGAAGTACAGCACGAAGGGACTGAGCAAGCGACAGAACGACATCGACGAGCACACCTTCCTCGCCGTACTGCGCGACCGTCGCAACGGCGTCGGCTGGAACCGCGGTTTCCAGGTGAAAGACTCGTCCGTGTTGACGTACGTTCAAGAGCGCGCGGCGTTCAGCTACTTCTACGCTAAACGCCGCGTGCTCGACGACGGCGTCACCACGGCGCCGATACTCGTCTAACTCGTATAACTCGTCTAACTCGTTGTCTAACTCGTCGTCTAACCTAAGGAATACCCCACCACCCCCCTAGGGGTAGTTTCTGTATGTATGTATGTATGTATGTATAGGTTGGATAATAATAAACAACAACAATTATGTACACCATCGTCGTTTGTTTTTTATTTCTACTACTATACACGTAAAAGCGAAATTAATGCGGTTTTAACAAATCGTATACGAGACAGTCATTGGTCACCCGATTGGTGCCGAATAGGCTCTGGAACGTCGTCAACGGCATACCGCGACATCGGAGGAGAAGGTAGGCGACGCAATATTGTCCGCACACGTTAGAGATGACGCTCTGCAGCCGCTTGTCGTTGTACGTCCACGCGTCGCCGCAGTGACGGTGCAGGAACGCGTGGAAGTCGGCGTGCAGCGGCGGCAGACCGTACGATTCGAAGTACTCGCTTCGTCGGTCGGCGTCCACGTAGACGGCCACCCAGTGCTGTCCCGGTTCGCCGCCGTCGTCGGTGTTGCACACGAAGGCCGTCGGGTAAACGGTGGTGGTGGCGGTGGTAAGTAGCACGTCTTTAGGCACGACGCCGACGACGATACGTTTAGCGTACGTATCGTGTTCCAGACGACGCATCAGTTGAAACGTATCCATAGTTACTACCAGTCGTACACGACGGTCCGGTTCCTGTCGATCTCCATCACCGTCTCGAATTCTGCGTACACGACGACGTTCACCGGAAGCGGTAGCGGCGTCCCGGTGTGCATTTCGACGCCCACGGTTCCCTGACGCACGACGTTGAAATGGTCCCGTCGCAACAGTCGGGGGTCAGGTCGAAACCGAAGATGGTGTAGCCGGCGCCGAAGTCCGTACGCGATACGTCGTTCCCCTCGTCCTCGTACGCCTTTCCGCTGGCCTCGAAGAGGTTCATGTAGCTCCGGACGTACCGGTTGTGCGGGAAGTCCGGCTGCAGCGGCTTGCTAGGCACCTGACATCCGTCGACGACGAGCGTGAGGAAGTTTATGTCGTTGTGACGCTCGTCGAACGGATTTCTAGTGTAGTCTCCGTTGTAGGCGACGTTATCGATCATCATATGGAAGAGGCGTTTCGGAATCGCACCCATGTACAGGTTCTCGTGCGTGTGCGATAGCGTACCCGCCGTTATCGAGAACGATTTGCAGTCGACGCGGCGCATCGGAAACTTAGCCGTTCCCAACGTCCACGCTTTGATATGTCCCATCTGGACGGCCGGGTTCAACTTCACTTTTCGCACGTGCAGTCGAATCGCCTGCAGCACGACGCTCCACCCCGGTACGGCTTGCGCTCCCGTCCTTCGAGCGCACCATGCGTACTTTCGTGTCGACGCCGTTCGGTATGTGTCTGTTTAGCATAAACGCGTCGACGTGCACGCGTCCCATCATCTCCACCTCGGTGCTATCGGCCGTCATGACGCGCCGTGCCTCGAATCCGACGTTGTTGTTCCCGAGCGTGTCCATCCGTCCGGCGGTGTCTTTGTACCACAACGAACCCGTGAGATGCGAACGTTTCGCGTCGCTACCGTAACTCAGCAGCGTCTCGAGGTAGGCCCGGTACGCGTACGTATTGGTCGACGGCGTCACGAGGGTATTGTTCAGCGACACGTCGAGTTGACTGAACATCGAATGCAGGAAATTGTTGACCGGCGCCACGTTGGCGCCGGCCGCCAGATCGGTACCTTCCCCCTGTGTCACTTTGAATCGCACGTACACTTGAAGGCTCGCCAGATCCGTATTATCTTCGCCCGAACCCGGGATGAGGAACTCGATAGGGCCGCCGGCGTCGACAATCGTCAGCGGCTGGTAGACGGTCCACTGACTGCTCTCGACGCTCGTCTGCATCACCGGCCCGCTGAACAGGTCCAGTTCGGCCTTCACGCCCTCGCACGTTGCGCCGTTCACGAACGTCATCGTTACTCGTCGAATATGTCGTGATCCGTTCGACGCGGTCTCTTCCGCCTACTGACGGCCGTCGCCGCTAGGCGCGATCTCTTTATGCCGACGCCGCCGCGGGGGCGGCGCTGCTGCTGCGTTTTTTCTTCCTCTTCTTCTTCTTCGGTGCCTGCGATTTCAATAGACCGTCGAGAAGATCGGCGCCGGTCTCCTTCGCGCGCCGTTTTATCGACTGTTTCAGATTGCCGCCGGCGACGACGTCGCGCGCCTCGTGCATGCCGGTGTTGAGCGCACGTTTTCCCAACTCCAACGCGCCTCTCTTGATAAGCGGCATGGCGCTTCGAAACAGGCTCCCGAAGAGATTGCCCAGACCGTGACCTCGTTGCCCCCGACCACCGACGAAAACCGACAGCTGACCGCCGACCTGACGAACGTAGTAGTCCACGTACGGGTTCTTTGACGACGGCGACATGTTAAAACAATTTCGATTTACAGTGTCTGAAGTGAAGCGTCGTCACCACCTTCCCTTCCCCTGCTCGAATGGTATCGGTTGGTCGTGATCGTCTCTTATATCTACTTCGACCTCGTCGAATTGATTCCGCAGCAGCTTCACGTTTTGCACGCGGTCGAACGTTTCCGAAATAACGTCACCGTTCTCACCGCGGACGGCGATGTTTCGAAGGAGTGGCGCGTACACGTCACCGACGTCGCGCGGTTCCACGAGATCCGTGTACACGTACAGGCTCTCGATGCCCGCCGACATATTCACCGTATCGCGACCTTCGTACTCGTAAGTGTACGCGATGGGCGCGGTGTTGATGACGACCGCCGCCGGCGCGGGACCGTACAAGGACGGACTCAGTATCGTGTTGCTATGGAAACCTAGCACGTACTTCAGACGGCTCGTATAAGGTATGATAAATTCGACACCCGGCGACATACGTAGCGTAAATCGGTTAGAGACGGCGCAGTATTCTAGCACGGCCTTGACCTTCCTGTTGCATAATTTATCTAGCGCCTCGTTGATCCTGTTCAACAACGTATAAACGTTGTTGTAGAAACCGTGAGGAATCGTGGTCTGACGATATATCAGCACGGTCGAGCCGTGTTCGTCTAACTGCGTGTAAACACCCGGATCACCCGTCGCGCAAGTCAGGTAGAAGTAGGCGTCCTTCTTTCTCACGTTGTACCACGTGTGCGGATACTGTACCGACACCGCTCCGCATTCCCACTCCCCCGACAGGTTGAAACGTCGCGGCAACGTCGTGACGAAGTGCGTCAACGTATTTTCGGGGTGACGTTTCATAGACGCGTTGCTCGGCAGCGTCAGGTAAAAGTCAGACGAGACCGCCATCGTGTTGTTGTCGACGTTCGCCGCCGCCGCCGGCACCAACACTCATAGACGGACTCGGGAGCAGGTAACCGAGACAGCTGCTCAACAGCGCCGTCTACAGTTTGGAGTCACCTTGACCTTTCGTCAAATTGTATATACTAACGGCGATGACGAAGTACAGGACGACGACCTGACAGAGGAATACGATTTCGGCCTTAGGGCATTCGTTGCCGCAGATTCGCCATGGAACGGGTTCGGCGGTGGTTGTGGTGGTAGCGTCGATGGAGTCCGTGTGCTCGTCGACGGAGTGCGCGTGCTCGGCGCCGACGTTCGTTCGACGATCGCCACTCGAGGTAGTTTCGTCGTCGTCGCACATCGTCGCGCCACTGCGCTCTGTCGATACAGCAGGGACCTTTATACGGTAAGAACGAAGATCCGTTGCATATTCCCGCCTCGTGCAGTCGCCAGCAGCCCGTGTGGCGCATCCAACGATTCATTCTCATCGTCGCCGCCTCCTCGCTAGTAGTAGTAGTCTTTTTATAGGTCCACGAGCGACTCGGCGTCGATCCAGCTGTTCAATGAGGCCGGATATCCGCTCCATTTTACGAGCGCCTCCGTACCACCGCCGCCGCCGCGACGCCGACGACGCTGTAGAACCGCCTCCACGCGATATAGTTTGTCCTTCGGAACGACTACGCGTGGTAGTTCCGGTTCGTAGAAGGCGCCCTCTACCGGCGTCCCGGCGTCGTCCTTCAGGCGATAAACGGGCGGTTCGGACGGGTGCACCTCTACGACGGTGAAGCGCTCCGCGCTCCAGTTAGCCATGTATCCTTTTTTGAATTGACCCCTCGTCTTGCTGATACGTACGCGATCTCCCACGCGTAGTTTCGGTTTTCGCAGTTGACCGCAACCGACGTCGCCACCCCCGTACAGTCGTTGCCATACGGCCTCCTGATTCGTCGCATCGACACTCGCCGGCGTCCTACCGATGCTTCGGAGGTAGGCGTTGTTGTACGATCGCACGAAATCCGGTAACGCCTCTACGTAGCGCAGCGTTTCGTGTTTCGTAAAATAGCGCCACATACGCGTCTTCAAAGTTCGATTAAACCGTTCCACGACGCTCGCTTTAGTCTCCTCGTTATGCGTCACGAAATGATGAACGCCGCGACTCTTTAGCAACGTTTGCAGGGGTCTGTTCAAAAACTCGCTTCCCTTATCGGTCTGCAGCGAGTTCGGCGTCTCGTCGTCGCCGCCGCTCAGCAGGCGCTCGAAGGCCATGACGAGCGACGGGCCGGACTTACTCTTCAACGGAACGCACCACGCCCACTTCGAAAACACATCGATCACTGTCAATAGGTATGTTATACAGTCGTTGTGCGTTTTCAGTCAAGTTAAGTCGACCAGATCGGCTTGCCACTGCTGGTTTCGACCGCCCACGATGACGCGACGTCGTTTGAAATGTCGTTTAACCGGTTTGTGTAGGGTATAGGCGTCCTGCGACGCTAGCCATCTCTCGACGGCCGGACGTCGGAGCTTCGACGCCCGGTGCAACGCGTCGACGCCTCCGTAACTTCCCACCCGTTTCGGATCGAAGTACGCGTTATTCAGGTCGTCGTCTTCGACGTCGACGTCGTTTCGTTGCTGTCGAGGCTTTCGTTTTGGACGACGACGACGACTCCACCCGGACACCATGACGACGACGACGACGACGATGATCAATGTACGATGATTATTATACACGTATAGAGTGCGATAAGTGCGATGGTGAAGACGATGACCGTTATCGCGCGTCGTGACGGCATCACAACGTGTCCCACGCCGCGACGCCCAACGAAGAGGATCGTTGTCTGCGTTTAGTCTCGCCTCGCATCCGACGACGTCTCCACTCCGGCGTCGCTAGTGAACTAGACGTCGTCGGCATCATCGTCGCCTCTTCTAGTAGGTGCTTCTGTCGTCGCTCCATGTACGATCGATAGCGCGGGTTCCCCACGAATTCCATAGGGATATTCATATCCTTCATGTGCAATCCGAACTCTCGCCATCCTACGGGCGCCGTCGTCTTCGATCTCGTTCGCATGAGATCATTCACTAGATCGACCATGTTACTCCCCGCGATCGTTTTACCGTCGTACACGAATTCACCGCGATCGTTTCATCGACACAACGGATCGGTTTTCATTTTTTTGATGAGCAGTCCCGTCTTCCCTTTCAACGTTTTCGACATACTGGCTATGATTTCGCGCTTTACCACCTCCGACGATGGTGGCGCCACTGCCGCCGCCGCCCCCACCGCAGGCGTCTCGCCGCCGCTGCTGTTGACCACCGACACGCGTACCGGTTGCGCCGCTCGAGCCGCCTCTATCGTATTGTACCGACTCAGCAGTTGATTGTACGACGCTACCTTTTCGCGTTCCGGTAAATCCGAACGTTCTAGAATGTCCTTCATGTCGCTGTCAAGGCTACTCAGCACACGTGATCGGGGCGTGCTCGACGACTGATCGACACGTGGCAGGAGGCTTTCCACCAATCGTGGGTCGACCAACGCCATCTTCTTCGCGTACTGCATCAATCACCCGCTGCCGATCACCTGTCTGAGCAGCGGAAGGAGAACGGTACTCGCTAACGGCGCTATCAGGGCCGTCAGAAAACCAACCGCACCCTTTTGCAAGATGACACGCTTCTGCTTAAGCGCAACGTGTTTGTCGACGAGTTTACGCAGGTGATTCCTGTATTTCGCCAACACGCGTTTCTGTTTCGGCGACAACTTCACGTTCCCTTTCAGAATGTTGTACGCGCAATCGCACAGTCTACAAATGAGACCGGCGTCCGCGTGGCCGAGCACGGCTTTTCGCAGATCGATGTTCCGCCTATGTCTCTCCAACAGCTGCAGGGCGATAATGTGTCTCTTCACTCGATTCGTCGGTGCCGCCACCTTCGGTCGTCTCTTCGCTGCCACCGCGCGCCCCGTCATAGCGACTAATAAACGTACGCCCCGTCGTCCCTCTCTTCTTATAGTCCGTCGACGCCACCACCACCACCACCACCACCGCCACCACCCTTCCGTACGTACACGTACTGAAGGCGCTCGTCCGGAAATATGCACGTACGCAGTCGCATGTCCTCTTCCGTTTCCTGTTTCAGATCCACGAATAGATAGCCGTACGCCGACGACGTCGCGTCTTTGAAAGCCTCTATCATGTAGTTGACCTTTCCCGGGTACATCTGTTTCGCTAGGTGACCTACTTGGCCGGCATCTCGAGGACTCTTGAATAGCACTATGTATTGAGCGTTCAGGCTGATTGTACGGTTTTCTTTCCCTTTCGGAAACATGTTCTGTCGCAATTGTACGACCGACGTATTACAATGATGACTATTTTAGTAAATAGTACCGTCACCCGGCTATCGGTCTCCTCCATGAGGTCGTCGAGTACTAGAAGTGTTCTCGCTTTACCGTCTAAACGTTTCGGATCCGGCAGGCCGTCTACGAACTCTATTTTCGAAGACATAGACGCGTAGCCGCTCTGCCACTGTCCGTAACACCACAGGATTTTCTCCGGCGGCGAATCGATCATAGCCTCGTGACGTATCAAACGCTCGACGAACGTCGTCTTACCGCATCCCGTAGGACCGGCTACTATACACGTAAAAGGATGCTTCAACGACGGTCCGTTCATTTTTCACGACTGAACGACGAACACTTTTTTACGCGTCTTTATAAGCATCGCGCAACTTCATCAACAGATTACCGAGCATGTTCTTCCCCACATCGCCCGCGATTCCGCTACCCCAGAAACCCTCCCTACTCTCTACCCATTCCACCAATTCGGCGTCCCCGGTTGCCAAAAGTACAGCCTTCAAATCGCTCGATCCGTCAAACTTCCTCCTCAACAACGTCTTCATACATCTCACCCTAACGTCGGTCCATTTGGTTCCCATTCTCTTTTTTCGAATGTCGTAACCGCGTCGTTTCGCTGCATAAGAACTTCGCGAACTTTTGATTTCTTCGGCACATTCCACGTCGTCGTAGAATATTGCTTTCCTATACTGATAGGCGTGCTCGACGGATCGAAAGCCCCGACCGAACGCCGACACTCGACACATATACATATTCGACAAGAACGACCGCGATCCACCAAACCTTATAGGTGACGACATCATACCGACTACCGATCACCCGCTACCGCCACCGCTTATATACTCTCACCACCGCTAGATAGAGGAACTAAAAAGTTGCGACTAGGGTTCAAACCCGGAATCTTTCGATCCCTAGGCGAACGCTCTCCTAAGAGAGCTATACCGTCGCCAACGATTATGCAGTGGTTTTACCCCGGTTATATTATAGCATCTCTGTACTCACCGCTAGGTGGCATCTCACATACAACGAATCTAAAAAGGGTCGACGAACGGATTCGGACCGGGAATCTTTCGATCCCTAGTCGAAAACTCTCCCAGGAGAGCTAATCCGTCGTCGACGTTTATACCGTGGTTTTATCGTGGTTATATATTCGCGCGATAAACGCATTATTGCTTACGTCAGCACGCTCTAGGTACGGCGTTGATCGCTAGGGGACGAACTAAAAGACTCTCTGCACTCACCGCTAGGTGGCATCTCTAGTGTACTTAGGGGTAATCAATCATCCAATTAGTATCAAATTACAACGGTCATCAATCACGTTTTTTTATAAGTAGGTTCCCGAAACTAATTAGTGTCAAAAAAAACCTTTGATCTTTTTTTATAAGTAGGTTGCCGAAAACGTTTAGTGGTCATTAAATTCTTTTTTATAAGTAGGGTTTGGATACCGTACAGTACCTCTATACTACTGACAACGTGTAGTAGTCGATGGGGAGGCTTCAAACTGGAAATCGGTATTGAGTGGGGTACCACAGGGATCAGTACTAGGACCTATATTATTCTTAATATATATCAACGATTTGGATGATGAAATAACAAGCAAGGTGTTGAAATTTGCGGATGATACAAAAGTGTTTAGAAGGATTAAAAGTGATGGAGATAGACAGCATTTACAAGAAGATCTTGACAGGTTGATCAAATGGTCTGGAAATTGGCAAATGCTGTTCAATTTTGGGAAATGTAAATGCCTCCACACAGGACATGGGAACGAAGAGGTAGAATATACTATGGGGGGTACTGTACTAAGTACTACTGTAAAAGAAAAGGACTTAGGTTTAACCATTAATGCTGACATGAAGGTTTCACAGCAGTGCGGAATTGCAGCTTCAAAGGGAAATCAAATCCTTGGATTAATTAGGCGAAACATAACATATAAGGAAAAAGAGCTAATAATACCGCTGTACAAAACAATAGTTAGGCCTCATTTAGAATATTGTATTCAAGCGTGGAGGCCATATCGCAGGAAGGACATAGATATGCTAGAAAGAATGCAGAGGAGAGCAACTAAAATGATACCAAAACTGAGGGATCTTAGTTACGAAATACGCCTAAAAAAATGCGGATTAACAACACTAGAGACCAGGAGATTGAGAGGAGATCAGATAGAAGTGTTTAAAATATTGAATGGTTATGAAAATATTGATAGAAATATTTTTTTTCAGTTAAGAAAGATAGAAGGACTAGAGGACATGAAGTTACATTAGTAAAAGAGCAAAGTAGATTAGATATAAGAAAGTATTCATTTTCACAAAGGACTCTAAATGAATGGAACAGATTATCTGCTGATTGTGTGGGTGCTAGTAGCGTGAATATGTTTAAAAATAAAATCGACACATACCTCAGACGGGCGGGATAAACATAGATAAAAGTGTCGGACTCTCGATAAGCCAAAGGGCTTCCTTGTCCACCTGCCACCTAGAGTTAATTCTCTGGGTGGCAATCTTGTTCAATCTTGTTAAATCTTGTTAAATCTTGTTAAATCTTGTTAAAGTTGGCTCCTGTTATTTGCATTATATGTGTGAAATGTTTTTTTCTTCTTCCCGTTTGGGTTATTTGTCTTCCACCCTTGTATCCATGACTGAGTCATTGCTTATGCCTTCTGAAGTTTTTCCTACCTAGCTGCCATTGCCATGTTATATGTGGCATGCTAATTTGCTGTGCTATTTCCAATAGTTGTTTAAGTGGAATTAACTTAGTTTAGGTGTTATTGTAAACTGCTGAAGTTATTAAATGGAATAAATGTGTGTGCACAACCAGTAGTGTATGGATACTGGACACCAGCAGGATCGAACCTGCCACACACAACACTGAAACGATATTGTCACAAACAACACAGTTCAACAGTTTTTAAACAAACAAATGACATAGTATGTCGGCATTTACAACACAATAGTCTAACAGCATTCAATCACAAATATATCGTTTACATTGCTGGAAAAGTCATATATGGTACATACACGTATCTGAAATTTGATGAACGAATGTTAATGTTTCACAAGAGATAATGTATATATATAATGTTTGTATCATTTGACAGACAACTAATACAATATATACTTGTTACGAAACTATCTGAACAAACATATAAACCCATTTGTTCAGTGTTAAGCTCCCAACTGTATATATCCTCACTTGCTATATTAAGCCGCCGGCCCGCTCCTGTTACAAAAAAACAAATTTGCATTACATATTGGAAGAATTCAAATGTTATTTTCAACTGGCAGGCACGGTTGAAATAATAACTAATTCAAACATATTCCATACAATGAACTTGTGAAAGAAAATTAAATTAAGACACGTGTACATTAACTAAGGGGCCATCTATAAAGTATGGAGGGAGGTCTGTAGGCAAGCGTGACGAAGCGCTACATGAGTGTGTGGGTCTCTGCATCAGTCTTACGTAACAAATCGTAATATTTCAAGTTTATTCCAAAAGCAGTTAAACAGAAAACCAGCTACATACACTAGAAATATTAAAACCCCAGATATAGTTCAAGAGAATTCCAAGAGAAGACCACCTCTACTATTATATCAACATTTAGAAGCACAGCAAAAATTGACGCGAACTCATATGCGCGATCCCTGCAGTACATGGATTATGTTGAATTGAAATGGCTTGACGAACATGATGTGGACATTCACAGCAATCCCCCATTTCAGAAACTGTATTGGTGTTTGGACCCCAGTAATCCTCTTGGCTAACACGATGAATCCTTGGAAGGAAATTTAGTTAGGGGTAGACACGTCACCAAAAGTGTGTGTTTGTGATGTGACGAGTGTATACGCAGAACACTATCAATTGCTTTATTACATGTATCATTTCATTTACTAAATATTCACAAACATGCTTTTTTTATTTTACAAAACTTTTTACGTGTAAATAACGAATCGATGCAGCTATGCTACAAATATAATAATGTTATAGATATATCCGCTTTCAAGTGTATAATTAAAGTTCACATATTACTATTTATTTATGGCCTGGCTCAATATCCGTTTAACAGCGTCATTAAAATGTTGAATACGTGTTTTCAGGTTCCACACCAAGCACATTATACTCGCTAGTGATGCACTTGTAGACGGTAGTCCACAAAACAGCGCTCACCCTTGTTCGTCATCACCCTATTCACGGTGACCCTGCGTGACTGGTCGTGAGCACTATGTAAATAAATGCCTGTCAACTCTGTCTTCTTCTCTGTGACACAATTTCTTATATCAAACATTCGACATCTGACCATTTTAAACTGGCCGATGGGCAGCTCTCATAATCCCACTACTACTCAACCATATCTTCTGAAATGACACCATGTGTGTATGTATGTATGTGTGTGTGTGTGCACGTGCGTGCGTGCGTGTGTGCGTGTGTGCGTGCGTGCGTGTGACATGTGTCCCTGTCCACTGTGCATATAAGTAAACTTTCTATATCCTCAGGAAAGGCATACTTAATGCAATTTTATGTTATCTGCTAAGGGAGTAGA
Source organism: Paraescarpia echinospica (assembly GCA_020002185.1). NCBI lineage: Eukaryota > Metazoa > Annelida > Polychaeta > Sabellida > Siboglinidae > Paraescarpia > Paraescarpia echinospica. The sequence goes on from CM034542.1 coordinate 7,513,133, forward strand.
ACGATGTCACATTGTGCAGACCCTGCATTGCCATCTCCTCCCTAGGAATGAAAAGTGCCCTCTTGGGAGAAAGAGCCAAGACACTTGTTGATGTCAGCAGGAGAGTTAAGCACAATATAAACATGCCTCTGCAATGAAATATAGAAATAGGACCAGAGTAGGTCTGGAGACAACAAATAAGGAAGAAGTCATTCTAAGCATACTGCTAGACAACAGCTTCGGTAATGTCTAGGGAGGGGATATTCATGCAATAATAGTTTGCTTAACTGGACAACATCTCAGGATTTCAGTTAGGTTGGAAGTACATTATTATTTAAACAGACACTCAGGATTTCGACATACACATCTTTCGAAACGGTGTACACAATGTTAGTGATCAGCAGTTACAATGGTAAAATAATCGTAAAACGAATTACAAACTACATAGTCACATGTCATATAGTTACAGTTGAACCTCGGTTTACGGTCACCTCATTAATATAGCCACATTTAAATTTAGGTCACCCTAGGACAGTCCCAAATTAGTTCCATATGCAGTGTAAAGTATAGGAAATTAGTCATACACACACACACACACACACACACACACACACACACACACACACACACACACACACACACACACACACACACACACACACACAAATATATATATATATATATGTATATTGAAGTCGATAGTGGCATCAAAACTAAAAAAGTAAAGACATTTAAAGACATTTAAATCATCAGGACTTGATGACCTCAATCCTCGTGTCTTCAAAGAATTAATAAAGAACATCAGCACTTCATTATCAGCCACATTTAACACATCACTCATAACAGAAAAACTATCCACAGACTGGAAACAAGCTAATATATCTGCGATTGAAAAGAAAGGAAGTAAAACCCAAGCAAAAACCTACCGACCAGTCAGTTTAACGAGCGCAGATGGGAAAATATTGGAAGGAAAAATCAGAGACACTATCATTGAATATATGAAAGAAAATGACCTGCTGAGCGATAAGCAATTTGGATTCATCAAGGGTATTGTCGTGTAGGCGTTTATCATCACGTTTACGGCAGTTGAACCGGAAGTGACCTAGGGGGGTTGGGGGAACCGGAGGATAAGGAAAGTTCAATCTGTGTCCATCTATGATTACAATATCAAGTTAGAGGACGTAACACTGGCGACGAGTTGAAGAACATATCGCATATCATAGTGCGAAATCACGATGGAAGACAAAAACGTTATTCCGACATTCAACCCATTTCGCGAACCGGCAACGATCGGCCCGCGTTGGCAGCGTTGGCTAAACATTTTTGAATTATTCGCGGACAGTAAAGGGTTGATTTGCAATGATCTACTGGATGATGCAAGCGCGGATGAACGTCGGCGCGATCGGCAAACGCAGCAGCGCAGACGTGCCCTGTTACTACACCAGGCGGGCGCCGATGTGCAGGACATATTCGCCACGTTGGAAAACACAGGTGAACGTTGTGACTATGCGGCAGCCATTGTAGCCCTAAACTCATACTTCGTCCCGCAAGTAAATTCGGCGTTTGCGCGTCAAATCTTCCACCAGATTGCGCAGAGACCGGGTGAAACGGTGCAGCAATTTGCGACGCGTTTGCGCTCAGCAGCAAAGGACTGTGAGTACGGAAATGATGTAGAAAATCAGATGCGGGACGCGGTTCTCAACAAGTGTGAATCGCTATACGTGAAACGCAAACTACTCGAAGAAGGGCAGGGACTAACGCTTGCGAGGACACTGCAAATAGCCCAACAGTGTGAAAGCGTTGAGTCACAAATGGCAGCCATGACACTGAAGAACGACGAAAGTCAGAGTGAACAGATTAACAGAGTGGCGCGCGACAGCACATCAGGAGAAAGACAACCGGCAAGGGGGGGATGCTACAGATGTGGTAAAAAGGGACATTTCGCGCGTGATCCTCAATGCCCAGCCAAAGGGAAATCGTGTCGCAACTGTGGGGGAAAGAACCATTTTGAAAATGTGTGTCGTTCTCAGAAGAGGAGCGTCAACCTCGTGAATGATGACGCCACCCACAATGACCCCGACTACGCGTTCTGCTTGGATGGAACTGAGGACAACTCCAGCATGCTACAGGTGGATGTCGGGAACGTGACGTTGAAGATGCTTGTCGACTCCGGTGCGACGAGCAATATCGTAGACGAGGCGACGTGGGAGAAGTTTAAACTAAAAAAAGTGAAATGTGAATCGCGAGTAGCTGCGAGTGGGAAAAAACTGTACGCTTACGCATCTAATACGCCACTACAAGTGAAAGGCAGTTTCGTTTGCACTGTCAGGGCCGGCACACAGAGCGAGGAGGCGGAGTTTCTGGTCGTAAAAGGACGAGGCGCCCCGCTGCTCGGAAAGAAGACCGCTACTCAACTGGGAGTGCTAAAGATCGGCGTTGATGTCGCAGCTGTCTCAGATGTCGCAGGCATCTTGAAGCTGGACTACCCGGAAGTGTTCGATGGAATTGGGAAATTGAACAGTAGGAAAATCACGCTTCACATCGATCCAGAGGTTAAACCCGTTGCGCAGCCTCTGAGGCGCATTCCTTTCAACCTTCGCAGCAAAGTCGACGACAAGATCAGCGAATTGATTGCACACGATATCATAGAGGAAGTCGACGGCCCCACACCATGGGTGAATCCTGTGGTAATTGTGCCAAAATCAAACAGCAGTGACATTCGCTTGTGTATCGACATGAGACGCGCCAACGAGGCGATCATTCGAGGGAGGTACCCCATTCCAACGGTCGACGAGCTATTGCAAAATATGAATGGCTCAACAGTCTTCAGCAAGATAGATTTGAAATGGGGATATCACCAACTGGAATTGACGGAGGAAAGCAGAGACATCACTACGTTCGCTACTCACTCAGGGATCTACAGGTACAAACGGCTACTGTTCGGAGTATCGTCTGCTAGCGAGCAATATCAGCATGAGATAGCTGCCGCCCTTGCCACCTTGAGGGTGTTGAGAACATCAGTGATGATATCATCATTCATGGGCCAGATGAAGAAACGCACAATGAAAGACTACACGCTGTCATGCAGAGGCTCAGAAGGTGTGGACTAACAGTCAATGGAGCAGAATGTCAGTTCAATCTCGAGCGCATCGTCTTCATGGGAATACTCCTGTCACAGAACGGAATCGGGCCAACGGAGGTCGAGTCAAAGCGGTGGTGGAAGCGCGTGAACCAGAAAATGCATCAGAGATACGCAGTTTCCTGGGACTGGTATGCTACAGCAGCAGGTTCATCCCGCAGTTCTCGTCGATATCCGAACCACTCAGGAGGCTCACAAAAAAGCATGAACCGTTTGTGTTTGGAGACGAACAAAAGCGAGCCTTCAAGCTACTGAAGGACAGCATCGCAGAGGCGATCACACTGGCATACTTCGACAAAAACGCGCCTACGCAGGTCATCGCTGACGCAGGTCCTGTCGGTCTGGGTGCAGTTCTAGTTCAAAAACAGGGCGACAGTCTGGTACCGGTGTGTTATGCGAGCAGGGGACTGACCGCATGTGAGCAGAGATATTCGCAAACTGAAAAGGAAGCGCTGGCACTGGTCTGGGCGTGTGAACGGTTACATGCCTACGTGTATGGTATGCGGTTCGACCTTGTCACTGATCACAAGCCGTTGGAGGCAATATACAGCCCACGTTCCAGGCCGTGTGCTCGGTTAGAACGGTGGATGCTGCGGCTACAACCGTATGACTTTCGTGTCGTGCACATCCCGGGACCACAGAACATTGCAGATCCCCTGTCACGCCTAGTCAAGGGTGAACGCAGGGACACAGAAAATGAAGCCGATGACTACGTTCGGTTTGTTGCTGTCAGCGCTACTCCAAAAGCGATGTCGACGCGTGAAGTAGAGGAAGCTTCGGGAAAAGACGAGGAGTTGCAAAACGTGAGAGACGCAATTCAAACAGGAAACTTCGAGAAATGTCGTGCTTACATGGCCATCGCGAGCGAACTTTGTGTTGCTGGTCAGTTGGTTCTGCGCGGTACTCGTATTGTGTTGCCAGTTAAACTGAGGCCAGCAGCTCTAGCACTTGCACATGAAGGTCACCTGGGTATCGTTGGCACAAAGACGATGCTATGCAGCAAAATGTGGTGGCCTGCAATGGACCGTGAGGCAGAAAGACACTGTCGGTCATGCTACGGGTGCCAGATGGTGGCGAGGCCCGACCCGCCGGAACCGCTCAGCCCGACCCCATTGCCGGACGGGCCGTGGGTAGACGTCGCGACTGACTTGATGGGACCACTACCATCCGGTCACTCGCTGCTGGTCGTGGTGGACTATTTCACAAGATACTACGAGGTCGCGGTGTTGAAATCTACGACAGCCGACAAGGTGATCGACAGTCTCGACAAGGCGTTTAGTCGACACGGACTGCCAGCCACAGTCAAATCAGACAACGGACCGCAATTTCGATCGAGCGAGTTTGCAGAATACTGCGCCGAGACCAACATCACACACCTGAGAGTGACGGCAAAGTGGGCGCAGGCCAATGGCGAAGTCGAGAGACAGAACGCATCACTGCTTAAACGCATCAGAATCGCGCAGGCGGAGGGAAAAGATTGGAAAAGGGAACTGAGAAAGTACCTAGCGCAGTATCGAAACTTACCACACACGACGACTGGTCGAACCCCGGCTGAGCTACTATACAACCGCAAACTACGAGGGAAGCTGCCTGACCTCGGATGGAATCCTGTGGTGGACCACGACCTACGAGACAGTGACAGCGAGATGAAGGGCAGATCGAGAATACACGCCGACGAGCGACGAGGTGCTCGTTACTCCGAGGTAGAGACGGGTGACAGGGTGCTGGTTCAGCAAGAGAAAACCAACAAACTGAGCACACCTTTCAGCCCGAATCCACTCACCGTAGTCAGCAAAACTGGCAACAGTCTTGTGATCGAGGCTGAGGACGGGGCCCGGTACTCCCGCAACACCAGCCACGTGCGGAAGTTTCTGGAACCCGTGACCAAGAACGTCCACGACGACCGAGCAAGCGTGATGGAAGCGCCTACTCCACATACGTCAGCTGCAGTGGTGCCATCTACGGACAACCTGAGCACGCCGATGAAGCAAGTCCTGCCTACGAGATGTCAACGCGAGAGGAGAATCCCGAAACGGTTTGAAGATTTCGTATGTTAATAGATGCCCTGCATCTCACCGCAGACATTCCTTCAATGCGAACTATGTTATATTTCATTATGAACTCTGTTATGTTACAACAAGAACATGCGCACGTGCGGTCACTGGACACTCACAGAACGTTTAAATTTAGAGTTGCAGTAGTTATATGTTTTTGTTAGTAGTTAATCTAAGAAAAGGAGGGGTGTCGTGTAGGCGTTTATCATCACGTTTACGGCAGTTGAACCGGAAGTGACCTAGGGGGGTTGGGGGAACCGGAGGATAAGGAAAGTGAGGAGAATTAAATTTGGAAGTTCAATCTATGTCCATCTATGATTACAATATCAAGTTAGAGGACGTAACATGTATTTCAACTATTGGAAGTCCTTGATTCATGGACTGAAACACTAGATAATGGAGGATGCATGGACATAGTATATATATATATATTATTGTGATTTTTGAAAGCTTTTGACAAGGTTCCACACATTCGACTCATTCAGAAACTCCAGAGCTAGGGCATAAAAGGGGACATTTTAAAACTGGATTACAGCTCTCCTGGCCCACAGAACACAACGAGTAAGAGTATCACATTTTTAAAATGGCAGGAGGTAATCAGTGGGATACCACAAGGATCAGTGATTGGCCCTCTTCTTTTTGTAATATTCACAAATGATTTACGTGATGTTATAAAGATCTCTTATATACTCTTGTTTGCGGATGATCAGAAGGTCTTTAATCCTATTTATACCGAAGAGTACAGCACAAAACTGCAATAAGATCTTATCTCTGCCGAACGCTGGACAGATACATCACTTTTCAAATTCCATCCAAACAAATGTATCCATATGAAAATTGGATCATTATCCACAAGGAATAAAGGCTATTCACTGGAAACAACCAGACAACACTTACAAGTACGGAGAATGTGAAAGTTATTGGAGTCACTTTCGATTCATCGCTTACTTTTGAGGCATATATGTCAGAAAAAAATAATAAAGCCAATTCGATGATGGGGATAATCCGACGTACTTTCGATCACATGGATGAAAAGTGCTTTGTACAACTTTCAAGTGTATCGTCCGTCTACACATTGAATACATTAATCAGATATGGAATCCGTTCTTAATGACACATATTACATCTCTTAAAAATGGTCAGCGCAGAGCAACCAAATTAATTCCTGGTTTCAAAGACCTTGAATACAAATAACGTTTACAGAGACTAAAATTACCAACTCTATTATACCGTCGCCTCAGAGGAGATGTAATTGAAATGTATAAGATATTAACAGGAAAATATGATCGAGCAGTCTCATCCAATGTTGTTACATTGAGAGATAACGAAGCACATACGAAAAAGCACCACCTAAAAATATTTAAAGAAAGATGCCGATTAAATAGTAGAACTAACTCATTTATATACGGACGCACATGCGCTTAAAACAGACTCCCACAGTCTGCGGTTGACAATTCAAAGATGCAGTCGTTTGACACAACATTATATAAATTATGGCAACAACACCGTATGAAAAGTGGATACGCTGTCCCATTCCTATATTGGATTGTACCAGACTCAGACGCATGCACACAGTCCGAGCAGATGTCAAAAGCGAGAGCTGGCATATAAGAAGCAGAGACAGCAATGCATAGTCAAGCCAGAAGAGGACCTGTAAGAACCTGTAAGATGTTATTCACTTTATTTTTCCGGTTTTGAAAATGGCTCAGCAACATTGAAGTTAATTTTTGAAAGACAAAAAGAGAGAATCAGGAAGTGGGAGACACTGTTACTGCCTATGATATGATACAGAGCTAACTGCACCAATGATCGGCTCGGGACATCTCATCGGGAGTTCCTAACAACCCTAATCTGGAGAGTAGTGTCACAATCCTTATCACTCACAGTTGACCCACACCGTGTGGAATTACTGTGCAGTGCAGGGGAGGGATATATTGGCTCCCAAGCCTTTCCGGCGTTCCCATAACCGGTGTGGTCATCCATGCTACGTGATATAACCCTATATATTGAGCACGTCAAGCTGCAATTAACATAGAAAATTTACCTGCTTTTATACCCTGCCAGACACAGTCAGGCGAAATATGTGGTGTGAACTTCAACTTTAATTAATCTTCATATCTACACCTAGTGAAGTTAATTATTCGTTAGAATGGTATTAAAACTGTGGTCATATGTTGTTATATAATATGATGCAGTAAACGTGTGTATACGCGGCATAAATAATATTACTAATTTATTATAAGTATTCCGATGTATGCAAATTCATGGATAGTATTGGTTGACGACGATAGGGGGCGAATCCAATATGGCCGCACAAAGTGGATAAATTTCCAAAAGTCCAATCATATTTATTGTCTATGTATTATACCAACAACTGTTGTTCAAATATAATACACAGCGCGGTATTAATGGTGAATTAATAACGAAGAGAGATAGTGTTCGAAATTGTGTTTACTCCGCCGTGGTGCGTTGCATTAAACAATTTTCAACTAGTGCATTTATTTTGTGTGCCTTAAGTGACGATACATTTGTTTCTAGTACTTTGATCACTGCCAAATAATATAACTATAGTCAGCCAAGCACAAGCGTGTGTGTATTTGCATTATGATTGGCAAGATGTTCTATGAACACATTACGCCAGTGCGTATGCACGTGTATGTCTATATATGTGTCTACATTAGGGTAGGATACAAAAGGTAAGTTTAAAAACAATAACCATGTTCTTTTCTTGTATTGCCTGCCGCCGTGAATAAACTATCAATAATAACGAATTTTCTTGTTGTACCCAAAGGCAATATATAGAACAGACTACAACTACTTAATGTTCTAAACATCCGAAGTTCCTACCTTCCTTCCTGTTGCAGCCATCTTGCAATGGCTACCCCTACACGCTGTCTTTTCCGGCATTTGTTTCCATATCCTATAACGTCCTTCGTTTAACAGGTGATTTCAACAGTGGAACCACTGCTGAAATCACCTGTTAAACGAAGCACCATATCGAGCGTCAAGCGAATATTGTTTGTTACATACATAGAATGTATAACAACGGGTATAAAGCGCGCGAAACCCAAACCACCCCCAAATCAAATCATAAATCGGTGCATTCTCCTAGTGACAAAGTAAAACCTATGTTATTATCATTACTAGTTCTGTTTATATACTATCAGAAATCAAGCTGAAATAAACAGTAAACACAATAAACTGTATACCAATAAGTGAGTGCATAGACCATTCCATAGTCAGACTGCACACACGGAAGTGTCGTGTTAGTTGGGTTTTCAGTTTGACTCATGAACCAGTGTGAGCTGGTTCAACATACACACATGTAAATATATACTTTCACATAAAACTTACGTATCATACTATTACAAATCCGGATTGTAGGCTGTCGAAAAACAGCAACAACTAGTCACTAAACCGTTTACACGGACAGATATTTTATAATTATTTTATATTTACTTAGTTGGGTTTTCAGTTTGACTCATGAACCAGTGTGAGCTGGTTCAACATACACACATGTAAATATATACTTTCACATAAAGCTTACGTATCATACTATTACAAATCCGGATTGTAGGCTGTCAAAAAACAGCAACAACAACAACTAGTCACTAAACCGTTTAGACGGACAGATATTTTATAATTATTTATCTTTTATTTTTTAGTATTATCTCAGTACACGTTTTAAGTGTGGGTGTGTTTCTTAATAACTACTTGACCGTTTTATCAACTCTAAACCACTACCACTCGAGTTGGTGACATGGCAGGCTCCGTACGACATACCTCTACAAGATGCACTTTTAGATGTACCCTGTTCATGATTTTATGTCTGCAGATAACTTTTAGGTTTTTAAATGATCCCAATTTAAAAAAATTGGAGAGTTTCCAGAGCAACACAAACGAGACCTATGTCAACGCCAAAGCTAGACAAGACATCCATTCTGTCACGTCCTACTACATTTATAGTCCCATATGGAAAACCATAGCCCAATTGAAATGTCTCAAATCCAGCACCTCCACTGGATTACTGATCACTCCTCTACCGTATAAACCCAGGACAACAACAAAATTCTCCATTCTTCTATGCATCATGCTCTCAGGAGATGTTCAACTAAATCCAGGCCCCTCTAAATGTCACTCATGTAAGAAATCACTAAGGTCTAATGCACTCATCCTAACTTGTAATGATTGTAATAAATCCACACACATCAAATGCGCCAGGATATCCAGACAAGAATTTAACAACACTTACAGAAACCAAAATGTACCATGGCACTGTTCAAATTGCTCAGCACCGTGTGGCATTTGCCATGGAGATGTCCTAAATGACCATAAAGCAATTCAGTGCGACCACTGCCTAAACTGGATCCACTCACAATGCTGTGCAATAGATGACAATGAATACAAACGATTAATAAATTCCTCATGTTCGTGGGCCTGCCCCGAATGCAACAACTTCAACTTCACAAATTCTTTCTTCAGAGATACAGAAATCCCAACGGCAAATCCCTTTTATCCACTGGACAGTAACTGTCATAACCTAAACGAAACCACCAACAACAATACAACTAATAGCAAGAAAGCATATAGACCAAAAAAGAGACCAAACTTCAGATGCATCCTCATAAACTGCCAAAGCGTTAAAAAGAAAGCCTCAGACATCGAAGCACTAAACAATCTGCATAACCCAGACATCATCTGTGGCACTGAATCATGGTTAGATCCCTCAATAAAAAATGGAGAAATATTCCCAAGCAACTTTAACGTCTTTAGAAAGGACAGAGAAACAGACACTACTGGAGGGGGGGTATTTCAAATATCAAAAGATGACCTCATAACAAGCCACCTACCAGACCTAGACACTAACAGTGAGAGCATTTGGACTGAAACCCAGATAACAGGAATGAAACCAATAATCATGTGTACCCTCTATCGTCCCCCAAATGACTCTCATGGAACTCAAATCGAAGAACTAGACCTAGCCCTTTCTAAATTAGGTAACAAGATCAACACACATAATGTCATCATTACTGGCGATTTCAACCTCCCTAACATCAATTGGGAAATTCACCAAGTCACAACTAACAATGGATACAGTACAGCTGCTGCCAATAAATTACTCTCTCTTACAGAGGAACATGGTCTGATCCAACATGTCAAGGAACCCACGCACAGACAGGGAAATGCCAACAATATTTTAGATCTTGTCTTCACCAATAGACCTGGGTTAATAAAGAAGATAAATGTAGTAGACGGAATAGCAGACCATAGCACAGTCATTATTGATGTAAACATTTCGCCCAAACGCAAACATCGTCCAAAACGTAAAGTCTTCATTAGAAATAAAGCCGACAATATTAACATCCAGAAATCTCTTGAAAACTTTACACATGAATACTTCTCTCAAAACCAAAACATGACTGTCAATGACAAGTGGAATCTTGTTTCCACGAAAATCATCAACATTATGAACCAATATGTACCGCACCGACTTACTACTTCAAGACACAATCTTCCCTGGTTCAATAAAGATTTAAAGAAAATGTGCAAAATAAAGAAACAGCTATATAACAAAGCAAAAAGAACTAGAAATCCAGAAGACTGGAAAGAATTCTGTGACATCAGGAGAAACATGCATAAACACCTTCGTTCTGCTAGACTATCCTACATAAGTCAATTCCTGACAACAACAATAACAGAGAAACCTAAATCATTTTGGAGCTTCATTTCTAAACTTAGACAGGATAACCAGGGTATTGGGGACCTTAACATTGCTGGTAACATCATTAGCGACGACAAACATAAAGCAGAAGCCTTAAACAATCAGTTCCAAAGTGTCTTCACACACGAAGGAAATTCCACCCTACCAGATATGGCCAGAAGTCCACATGGAGAAATCCCCAAACTAACAATTACACTTAAAGGAGTACTTGATCAACTTTCCAAAATTAACATTTCTAAATCGCAAGGACCAGATGGCATTCCACCATGGTTCTTAAACAGATATGCCTCTCATCTAGCACCAGTAATACATGACATTTTCCAATCATCTGTTGACTCTGGACAAGTCCCCAATACCTGGAAAGAAGCCAATGTAACAGCAATTTTTAAGAAAGGAAGTAGAGCAGAAACATCTAACTACAGACCAATATCCTTAACACCTGTGGTTTCTAAACTTCTTGAACACATCATACATAGTCACATTATGAAACATCTTGAACAGCACCACATTCTAACTGACCACCAACATGGCTTCCGTGCCAAAAGATCAACTGAAACACAATTAATTCAAACAATCCATGACATAAGCAAATCACTTGATGAGAAGAAATCTGTAGACATGGCCATCCTTGACTTCACCAAAGCATTCGATAAAGTTCCACATAAAAGATTAATCCACAAACTCAAACACTATGGCATCACAGGCCCAATATCATCATGGATAAATAGCTTCCTTACAGGAAGAACTCAACAGGTCGTTATAAATGGATCTAAGTCAACATCAACTCAAGTCATTTCTGGGGTACCACAGGGCACAGTACTGGGGCCCCTACTTTTCCTACTTTACATAAATGACCTGCCAGACAATCTTTCCTCAACTGTTCGCCTTTTTGCAGACGACTGCCTGTTATATTCACCGATTAAAACTGACCAAGACACATCTGTCCTCCAAAACGATCTGCTCAAACTTGAGAAATGGCAACACACGTGGCTTATGAAATTCAACCCCACTAAATGTTATACAATGACAATAGCCTCAAGAAAACCGACACCAAATCTCTACACATTCTGCGGACAACAACTTAAATCTGTTGAATCACACTGTTATCTTGGCATACATATATCAAATACATTAAATTGGACAATACAAAGCAACTCGGTCACAAAAAAAGCACAACAGACATTGGGAATGATTAGAAGAAATTTAAATAAATGCCCAACCCAAATCAAGTCCATAGCCTACACAACCCTTGTCCGCCCCATACTTGAATATGCGTCAGCATCATGGGATCCACATTGCCTAAGAAATATCAAACTCATAGAAAGAACCCAGAGACAAGCCGCCAGATTTTGTAAGAACAACTATTCTAGAGAGCCTGGAACGGTAACACAACTCCTTAAAGATCTCCAGTGGGACACCCTCCAATCACGAAGAAAAACCCAAAGACTTAGCATATTATATAAAATGGAACATAACCTCATAGATATCCCACTAGATCAATACACCAAACGCAACACCAGATGCTCACGTAAACATAATAAACAGTTAGTACAAATCAGGCACTCGACAAACATATTTGGAAACAGCTTTTTCCCAGTCACAATAAAAGAGTGGAATTCTCTACCTCCAAGCATTGTATCAAGTACGTCACTGAATTCATTCCAGATTAGCCTAGCCCAACATGTAAAAAATTAATCCATAAGAGCCACCATGCGCACTGGCGTGATGTGTCCATAGGACATTTTGCCAGTCAAAATACAGATACAGATGTGCGCTGGACCCACGCAAGTCAACCATCCACCAGTTAAGTCGGTGTTGTACTGAAACCCGTCGTGTCACGTATATTTCAACCAATATATTCCTATTGGTCGTTTTACGCTTCTCACTCACACGTTTACAACAACTGTCAGGTGAAACTAATGTCAAATTAAATCCTCTTGGCATGTCATTAAGAAGTAACCATTGTTGGGCTCACTCGTGATGGTTAGAATGTTTACCGGTAGTTGAATCAATGCATTGTCTCAGAGATAATGCACCGTGTCATTGCTTGTGGAAGAAGCACAGTAGGCATGTACAGGAATAGCCTCGTCATTCGTGTTAAACGTGCAACGATCCATGACCGTACCCAATTACGAGTGAATATGAGAGAGAGAGAGAGAGAGAGAGAGAGAGAGAGAGAGAGAGAGAGAGAGAGAGAGAGAGAGAGAGACAGAGAGAGAGAGAGAGACATACAGACAGAGACAGAGAGAGAGAGAGAGAGAGAGAGAGAGAGAGAGAGAGAGAGAGAGAGAGAGAGAGAGAGAGAGAGAGAGAGAGAGAGAGAGAGAGAGAGAGAGAGAGAGAGAGAAAGAGAGAGAAAGAGAGAGAGAGAGAGAGGTGGAGGAGAAAGAGAGAGTGGAGGACAGATGAGATGGACAGATGGAAGGAGGAGACAGATGAGTGGTAGAGGCAGGACAGACAGATAGTGGACATTGCTAACTCAATACGTGAGTATGTAAAAGCATAATGATCACAGAATTGTATATAAATTATTACGTGAGGGTCAGGGAGATTCCCACTAAGGCAAGAAAGCCGCTCTCATGGGAGCCACCCAGTCATAATAATGACAAGTCCTGGTGTATAAAAAGTAGCAATAATCGGTCAACAGATTAAGTCAAAGCAAGGCCTATAACATGACACCATACATGATATTGGACGACTGGTTATTCATCCAAAGAGGTACACATAAAATATGTATTCCTGTTTGTTATTCACTCATTATGGCAAATATAACAATGTTGTAATGTACATACAGATAGATACAGAGGAAAACGAGAGCGAGGCTGGTGGCGCGAACAGGAAAATTTTAAATCATCCTCTATTAATCTTATTATTTTACTTGTTTTTAATTTGATTTATATTACGGTAAGGTGTTCGATAAGTGCTATTAGTTGGCGTCCTGTGACCAACACAAATACTAAAAAAACACCCATTTCTGTCTAAAACGAACATTATTTATCAAGACACTGTATTATCGCCCAGTAAACAACTGGTAACCAAGGCACCTATGATCCATAAATCTACATGCAAATCGGTTAAAATACACCGAGACTGGTACATAAACATAGGGATTAGTTATACTCCTGTCTTAGTATAAGCTTACAATAAAAAAAAATAATAATAAATAAAAAAAAAATTCCTGGCTTGGGTCTGCCTAACATGGCCTCGTAAATGGTGCTGCTCTTTGTGTGTCCAGTGTAGGCCCTGGGACGAAGACTCTACATTTCCATTTCAAGTCTTTCTTCTACACTATCTACTATTTTTGTGTGTCCTTTAGCACATAGCAGTACCATCCATACTGTAGCACTTCCTGACTAACATAAATACTAGGTTTTACACTTACAGGATGTTTTACCTGAGTGTTGTTTTTCTCATGGTTGTATTTGTAGAGATTAAAAATAGTACGAATGACTGTTATGCAACTTCACATGAAATTCCTGTAAACACATCAGGATCGATTTCTCTCATCAAGGCATTGTCCATCAACTTGCTGCATAAACCAAGGATGTCCAGAGCAAACCCCAAAAAATTCCCATCATACTTTATGCTATATCTTCTTGTACTGGCAAACGACATTGAATTAAATCCCGGCCCCAGAGCACCCATGTACCCATGTGGTGTTTGCCAAAAAACAGTAACTTGGAAACAGAAAGCAATTTGTTGCGACTCCTGCAATACTTGGTTCCACACGCAATGTGAAAATGTCAGAGACACAATATATGAAACAATGCAAAACACCAACACATCATGGAATTGCCTAAAATGTGGAATGCCTAATTTCAGTAGTACCCTTTTCAATTATGACGACATTGAACTTTCTGAAAATATATATCAACACATCTCTCAATCAAATGATGACTCCATTCAACTCCCTACAACACCAGCAGGGTTAGGACCTCCACTACATACATCATCTCCTTCAAATCAAAGGAAACAGCACAATTACCGTCATACTCCTAATACTAAAAAACCATTGAGAATCATCAACCTAAATTGTCAATCACTAAAAAACAAGAAGGCAGAATTCCTTTCACTCATTGATAGCTCCAAACCAGACATAATTATTGGCACTGAATCCTGGCTTAGCAATAGCATATTAGATTCTGAATATTTCCTAGATAAATTCAATGTATATAGAAAGGACAGAACAGATGAACAGAGAGGAGGAGGGGTATTCATTGCAATACATTCTGACCTGCTTAGTGAAGAGGAATTTGAATTAGAGACAGACTGCGAAATCATTTGGGCTAAGATTAGTATAGCTGGTTGTAAATTACTTCACATATGTGCCTACTACAGACCTGACGTAAATGATGAACACAGCATAGAACAATTTGAAATATCTCTAGGCAGAGTAAATCAAAAGCAACACTTATTCATTGCAGGAGATTTTAATTTTCCTGGATGGGACTGGCAGAATGGAATTTTAATTTTCCTGGATGGGACTGGCAGAATGGAATGTTAAAACCAAACTGCCAAAACGTACTACTTCATGATAAATTTCGAAACATTCTAGATGACCTTGATCTTATCCAGATTATAGACAAGCCAACAAGGGGAGAAAACACTCTAGACTTAATGATCACAAATAACCCTACCAATGTCAACCGAACAGAGATATTACCAGGAATCTCAGATCATGACTGTTGTTACACAGAGCTAGACATAAACCCAATGAAACACAAACAGAAACCTAGAAATATTCCCCTTTTCAATAAGGCAGATTGGGACAAATTTAGAAAACATGAAAGATGTAAGCAAAAATCTTCAAAATTGCTATGAACAAAACAGTGCAAACAAGTTGTGGTGTATGTTTCGGGATAGCATTGTCAAAGGTACTGGGATGTATATACCATCCAGAATGGCTAGATGTAGGGACGGATACCCCTGGATTACACCAACACTAAAGAAACTTATGCAAAAAAGGGACAGAATGTACAAATGTCACAAGCACACTCCAAAATACAAACATCTAAAACAAACTATACAGCAACAACTGAGAACTGCCTACTGGAACTATGTAAATGAAATTGTCACCTCTACTGGAGATAGTCAACAAAAACAAGGTTATGCTAAGAGATTCTGGACTTACATGAAACACTGCCGTACAAACCACACAGCGATATCGCCTCTCAAACAAAATGGAATCCTACACTCAAACCCTAAAGCCAAAGCGGAGATACTAAATCAGCAGTTTCAATCAGTCTTTACAGATGACCCATCTCCCTAAGTAACCAAACTACCCAATCCAACACTACCAG